>JAOWBP010000001.1:110532480-110547510 GCA_028571105.1 Tragopan temminckii | reverse complement strand
CCCCAAAAAAAAAAAAAAAAAAAAAACACAACCCTGCAGTATAGTTCCTTATGTCCATATATTTTTCAAAATATTTTCTTTTGGACAGTTCCGATGGCAGAATTCAATTAATGGTTGTAAATTTTTTTCAGGCAAAGTATTTCCTCCAAGTATTGCATGTTAAGAACCTTGAGTATTATAACCAATTTTAGCTGCTTGTAATAATGAGGGACTGGTCTATAAGCCTGTGAAGTGGCATACACACCTATGGTGCTATATAAGTACATAAAAAATAATTGTAATTAATGTGTCTAAACTTCCTGATCTGGAAAGGATTAATTAGTTGAGGAGGATTAATTAGATATTGTTAGCACAGTACTTTGAAGAAGTAAAGTGCTATATATATAAGTACTACTGCATCGTGATTTTCATGTTCTTTGTGCTATACTTAGTAGCTTATAAGTTCTAAAATTTCTTTTGCTGGAATATTTCTGAAACTGAATGTCTCTGTCCTGTGAGTCCACATAGCTATGTTTGCATACAGTTTCACATTAAAGCCTTGTGTAAACAGACCTGCTTTCAGTTTATAATTGTTGAAACCACCAGGGTCACATTGGCAACAAAATAATTTATAAGCTTCATGGTTGCAGACATCTGGTGTATGGTTTTATACAAATAAATACTACTTTGATGGAACTTGAACTTATACAAACTAAACAAAATGGTGCTAAAAAGAATTCCCACCGGGAGTTAAAAATAGGCTTGAGTTGCAGGAGGTTTCAGAGACTTCCAGGTGTTGTTCCAGTAAGTACTAGATCCCAATTTCCAGTCACCTGAATAAAATGCCCATTTTATTTTACTTACAGTAAAATATATGACAATAATGGAGTTAATACAGAAGTGAAGAGACACTTGAGGCACTAGAAGTAAAACTAAGAAGTTTGGCTAAAGATTCTGAGAAAATATGAATTAAATTTTGCAGCATGCTGTGGAATCTTGTGAGTCATTTTAGTCCTGCATTACAAGTGTAGGATAAAGGACAGAGGGACACTTTGTGACTTAGTATTCCCTTAAGTTTAACTAAAGCCTCTGAATCAGATATTCAGCTGTAAAACATGGACTACTGAATGCTTCAGTTGCACATAGCAAAGCATATACCTCCACAATCTAAATCTGGAAATTCACATTTCCCTTATCCTTCTACTTTTGTTGTTCTAGAAAGACAACCTGCATAAGAGTTGCTGAGTGATTCACTAAATCAGTAGGAAACAATGGTGTCAAACTAATTGTAACAGATGAAAGGGTTTCCTTTATACCACTGAAGTAGGGGAGAGTATAGTAGAACTCTGTGCATGGTGTGTAGATCATGTCAGTGAATGCTGAAGGTAAGACCAGTGGAAAATACCATTTTACTTTCATTTGGCAATCTAGAAATGCCATGTAACAATTAATGAATATCTTGAATCAAGACTATTAACACCCTGCATTACAGCCTGAGTAAAACATTTCCAAGAACAGGCATAATGAGGTGTCTGGTCTCAAACAACTATCAAACCCTTTGTGACCTAAATTTTACCTAATCTGATGTGAAAGGCTATATTTTTACACCACTTCTCCTAGCTCAATGTAAGTTGCTAGGTTTTATCATGTAATGGAAAGTTTGAGGAAACTTGATGAGTGTTAGTATTATAATACCTAAAGGGTGTTTTTGACAGTGTTCACCACAAATTTACCTTTTTTAACTTTTTTTCCTGTGTTTCTCTCTCCCTCACATGGGCAAGAGCCTTCTCACTGGTATAATTGTCAGTCTTGCTACTGAACTTTTGTTTACATTCTCAGCTACCTACATGATGCAGGACACAGATGCCAGCTATCTCAAGAAATTCAGCCTGCAGATCATAGAAGGAATCGTAGAATGGTTTGAGTTGAAGGGACCTTTGAGATCATCTAGTTCAAACCCGCCTGCTATAGGCAGGGGTACAGATAAACGACATTAAAAAATAATAAATAATGAAGTATTAAATGCAATTGCTGATTTTAACCTTCCTTAACTGAGGAACATTCATTTAAATAATTAGCTTTTTACAAACATGATTTCATCACATTCATTTAAATAATTACCTTTTTACAAGCATTATTTCGTCACATCTATTATCTACACAATTATTTCAGTGGTTTGCTTTTATTTTCCTTTAGACATTTTCTGGACCTCTGTCAATAGCTCAGTATGAGAAATGACATCTCCACAGTTAAATTAAGTAGCCTTTCTTTAGTCTCTTTCTGGAGCTTTTCAGCTTCCATTTCAGTTTATTTGTTAATATTTTATATTTCTCCCAACTGCTCATGCATGCATATCCTTCGTTCAGCTGTGCTGACATGCTCTTTGCTTTGAAACATCGGTAAGTTAATTAGGGTGATGGAACCACTGTTTAGACTGGTCTCAGTATGACACACTTGTGTTTCAAAGAGTCATGAGAAAATTATCTTAGCTTTCACAATACAACTGTTGTGGCTTATTTCTAGTTTTCCTCATTGGAGGAGGTATTTGTTGGTGGCAATACAGCTTAGACTAACTTCTTGTCTGAGAGATTTTTAGACATATATTGCTTATTCAGGCAATATATTGACTCTAAGAGGACTCTAAGAGTCAGGGAAATGTTCACTTCCTACATGGGAATGCCAGTGCCTCCATTAAACAGACGAGTTCACACAGGCACCTTCATTGATTGCTAGTATTTATAATAACAATAATTATCTAGCTGGTAAGACTGTCATCTTCTTCTCTACAATGATTTGCATATCTTTTAAGTTTGCATGTGGGCTGTATTTAAAAATCAGTTATGAAATATGCAAATTCACAGGACATTTTCTTCAGGATGTCTTGAACTGCAACTTCTAAAAATCCAACCTCAAACAAATGCATGGAAAAATAGAACCCAGCCTTCACTGAAACGATGCTTGATATCTTTTTGCCAACATATCCTTCTGTAGAACGACTGCCCACTTGAAGACCAGGTCAGATTTTATACCTATCTGAGAGTGCAGCCATTTCATCAGTACCAATTTGTAACAAAATGTTGCTTGTGCAGTGAAGGACAAAAATACTTCTCATCTTTTATCAGATGCTATGCAGTTCTTTCGTACAAACAGTGGCCACCATACTCAAATCGTGTTTTCAACATGATGTACAATCAGTTTTGAACCGCTAATGAAAATCAAACAGCTTTGAAAGATAGATAAGGTCTAATGTTAACTAATGTCATGAAAATAGGCAGCTGATCAGGAAAAAAAAACCTTGTAGATATTCTCACTAAAGAACAGATTTCACCATAAGCTTAATCTTTATGAAAATGAAAGATTATTTGTTGGAGAAGGGTATTGCTAATGTTTTATGCATAAAGAATTTTTTTTCTAGAGAAGTACAAGGTACAAATCCCTGGGAAAACAAGCTTTATTTGTGCCACTGCAAATGGAACTGCTTTTCACTCCTTCCATTTAAGCAACAAATCACTGATGCAACAGGCTAGTGTACTAGCGTATTCTGGGGAAAGCAATAGCTATTTCTCCTGCTTAAGAGGAAAAGATATGAAAGCAGAGAGATGATGTTACGTAGATTGCTCTAAAAGTAATGTCTCCTATTTATTTCCATGGAGACTACAGCAGATACAAAAATCACAATAACACTGTTTGGTAGCAAATTCTCAGCTACAAAACACTTTTTTCTACAAAACAATTTTTCAACATTGTCACCACTATTAGCTATGCATTTTCACCAGCCATGAACAAGAGCCTGCATGCCGCACTGGTAACAATCTGCACCTGTGGAGGTGATCCAGTGTTTCAGAGCTGCTATGACAGAGTAATTGCTTGGAAAATGTTGCCCATGCAATCCATCTTTCAACAGCGCAAACATATGGAAATCTGAAGGTAACAAATCTGGACTATATTCTGGATGTGGTAGGGCAGTTCAGTCAAGACTGGCAATGTGTTCCACAGTCTTCAAAGTGGTATGGGGCCTGGCACTGTCAAGGTGCAAGAGAAAGGTTGTCTTCTTCTCATTGACCCGACTAGGATTTTGATCTTTCAGCTTAGTCAGAGTTAATGGTTTGCCCAGCTTCCAGCAAATCCAGAAGGATCACCCCTTTCCTATCCCAAAAGACAGTGCACATCACTTTGACCACTGAAGGCTGAATCTTGAACTTTCTCTTCAATGGGGTAATTCATGTGTCGCCACTCCAGGGGCTGCTGTTTTAGTCTGGCTCGTAGTTGTGACACCATGTTTCATCATTGGTAATGAGGTGATCTAGGAAACTGTCACCTACAGCCTCATATTTGTTCAATAGGTACTGACAAACTCATATATGGTGTTCCTTCCGTTCCTTTTGAAGAATCTCTGGGACACACCTGGTGAAAACTTTGCAGTGTTCCATTGCCACCATGGCTCGATATACAGTACCCTCATCTTGAACTGATTTGTGAGGATGAGCTGATTGAGACAATTCATTTTGTGGTGTGACATCTGTGCATGGTGTCATGGTTTTGTGATTTTTGGGTTTTGGTATTCTACATCATAACATCACGTACTGCACTGGGAGTTAAAGTGTTAATGCTCCAATTCTGGGTAGCTGTCCCTGTACATCATGAAAGTCATGGGATCTGGACCTTCCTGGTTGGGCAGTCTCTTACTGCCTTGCAGTGGGTGTTGGAGGGTGCTTTCCTAGCGGTACCAAGCTTTTCAGTTTTGACTCATCCTTGGGAACTCTCTCTCTCTCCTATTTTATTTGATTTATTAATCTCAATTTCAATTAGATTGTATTATATTCTGTTATCTTGCATTCCGATATCATAGTAAAATAAGTTTTCCTCCATAGATCTTTGCCATTGTTTTTTTCCTTCCTTGAGCCCAGCTCCCATCTCCCTGTCCCTTTTCCCTTTTCCTTCCCATTTTGTGGGGCCGGAGCGGGGGGCAGTGGCCTACTGCCCCCTGTCATGGGCATAGATAGATCTAGCTAACTCCGCGACACATGGTTTGTCTTACGTGTTGCTGTCACCACTGCTGAAATGCACCACCCATCACCCCACTATACTCACACCCACTGTTTCGTCTATAAATGTTCAGCAAGCATC
The DNA here is from genome assembly GCA_028571105.1 of Tragopan temminckii. NCBI lineage: Eukaryota > Metazoa > Chordata > Aves > Galliformes > Phasianidae > Tragopan > Tragopan temminckii. The sequence continues at coordinate 110,542,404 of JAOWBP010000001.1, read as the reverse complement.
AACAGGTGTAATTTTTTCCACGTGGAGGAATTCAATGACATATCGTTTCTTCACACACACTTCCATGTCAGACGTCATTCTGCCAGACTGCGTCTCTGCAGCCAACTGTCACACAGCAACAACATGTAATGAGATATTGTGGGAAGGTTCAACCTCTACTGTCATACAACCAACATCTGCCTCTGATATTGCAGGCCAAAATAATAAAATGAGAGGCATTACTTTTGGAGCAGCCTTCATATTTAATAAGGATGCACACACCAAAAAAAGATTCTGTATACTGCATTATGTCTAAGATTATCACCAAGAACTGGGGAAGACCCTTCCACTTACAGTGCTGAAAAAGCATAATTACTACATTTCATCTGCCGTAGACATCGTTTTCCCCTTCCTTACCCAGTCATCAGTGCAACTGCAGCCAGCCTTAGGAGAGGTTTTTGTTCCCACATTAAGAAAGTGAAAAATTTGGAATTTATTCACTGGTATCCAAAAAGAAAAAGGAAGAAACACTAATCTCCTTATGTGCCTGGAGCTCCACAAATATTTGTAAAATCTACCTACATGACAATGGGAGAGCTGAACTTATTACATATGTGGTAGTGATTAAGCAAGGCTATGGCATCATTGAAAGACAGGTCACAGTTATATAAGTCCTGAAGGTGAGGCTCCCCTGCTTTAAAACCAGGTACTAAAATGTAGGCTCTGGTATGAACTAGTCATATCTGCTTCCCCTATCACCAGTGCAAAGTGACAGATAATTCTAAAAGGTAGTTCAATCTCATCATCTTAGGATGGGACAAATCATACTATCAAAGATGTTTCCATCTCTTTTCACTGAGTGGAATAAATCTAGCAGATTATCTTAGTCTAGCACCTAAACCTTTTTTTGATTATTAAGTGTTCATATACTTTTTTGATTATTAAATGTATATACAATTAAATGAGCAATATTTTTGTTGTTTTTCCCAGCAGTTCCACAGGCAAAGCAACTCTGCATTAAGCATCCCTGTCCCTAGAAAGATTGAGTGAAGTAGCTTTCTTTAGAGATAACGTCTGCTTGTGACATAGCAGAAGAGTAGTCTGAATTTCCCAGACTGAACTTCCCAGCAAGGTACAAAGAAGACGCAGAAATAGAGTTACTCCGTCTTTACAATGCAAAAGTAGAAACCAATGCCTCCCGTTTGCTAAGTATGCCATTCTCATTTTTTGTCAGTTTTAATAACATAAGGTTTTACCAAACACAAATATTTTCCCCCGAAAATAATAAGGTCTCAAGAGATAAAAAAGAATATGCTGTTCCTTGTTTACTTTGCTATGTAGGTTCCAGAATGAGTACATGAATTTCAGTGGTTTCCTGTACAATAAAACACTTTGTGTGCCCGTATCCCCTTAAGATTTAGGACCCTATTTCAAATTGTTAAATTGCCCAGGAAGGTGATACCACATACAGAGACTTTAATTCTTTCTGTAATGAAGAAAGGGAACTAGTGTATTTAATTTTGGAATCATATTTTAGTAGGAGCAACAAGGTTTCTATTGACCAAATAGATTCTCGTCATATTTAATTTACTGATCCAGAGTTTTATAAAAGCAAACATATATAAATGTATAAGCTTCATCTATAACTGGAAAGCATAGATAAAAATAATATGACATTGAAATTTACACTTAAGAAGTAGTGCACTTCATTGCAATCAATTTTTCATTATGTTGTTGAGATCAATAGCTACAAATAAGATATAAAAAGTGTATTATTGATGTGGCACATGTCAGTATAAAATGTGCAATTTTCTGTAGCATTTCAGTGGAGGAAAATTGTATTATACAATTTCCAACATTATACATATTGGTCTGTAGAGAATGCTTATTAAAATCAATGTACAGTAAACTACACTCAGGGATATTTTACAAAATAGAGAAAGGTCAGAGCAGTTATGAAGGCAAAAAAAATAACAACACTTGGTGTGTAAGCATTGTTTTAAATGCCTTTTTGGTAAGGGGATTGTCTAACTCAGGATTAGGAAAGGAGCATATAGCTTTTTTTTTTTTCTTTTTTTTTTTTTTCTGTTCGGAGTATCAACCTAGACTAAGCTGCAGATGATTCCGGCTTGGCTTAGGGGTAATGGTTCTGCCTGAAAGCAGTGATTCAGATCAGATGGAGTATGATAAACTGACATCTCTGGACACCAAGACACATCGGTGAAATAGCAAAGCAGAATATACCTACACCAAACTGCAGCTCTGTTGGACTAAACTGTGGCCCTTGAAAATAGCCATAGGGAAAGTGTGGGCTCAGGCTTTATGCTGTCCTGGAACACTGCAGATGAAATCTGAACCAAGGACCACATATAGAACCAGTGTCTCTCTTTACAACAAACTTTGATTAAGCTAGTACAAAATATTGCCTTCCTGATTCAGTGTCATTGCAGACTGATGTCTTCCCGCCACAAGATAGATCCACAATGAGTTGGAATTCAAATGAAAGACAAGATGACTAAAATTATTGCTTTTTCTTTTTCCTTGGGGAATTATAAAACAATTTGGAAAGAAAATGGTTTAATTTGGAAAACAAACTGGTGAACATTTTTAGGTAAAAAGAATACAGAAAAGGTGCAAGGAAATTTATATTTGGTAGAAGAGCAGTGGAGATTGTGCAGATTGCAGAAGGTAAGGCATAGAAGTAATAATGAAATATATATTAAGAAGAAAAAAGTCAAATTAATATATAATTATGATGAATCATTTCTACTCAGTGGATCAAACTACATCAAAGAAAAACTGTGTAAAAAATCAAACCTTTCACACAGGCCTAGCAAACAATGTTTTTGGTAATTCTTTAAATTAAAATAATTCTTTTGAATTAAAATGTTATGGAGAAGAAGTTGTGTTTAGTTTTGTTATTTCCTTCCTCTCTTTCACCCTTTATCCAACCTCTGAGGCATATTTCATACTACATAATAAATACGTTGAGCAATTAAGGAACAGCTTTAGCATTCACTGAATCAACAAATTTAGTAGTAAATAAGTAGACTGCTCCTCTCTGGCAGTTCACCATGTCATAATCATAATTATGTTGACATAACTGATATAATACTTGATGACAATATAAATGCTATTTTGTTTTTTTTTCCTAACAGACTGCATGTCAAAGACATTGGAAGGTGGGATACTACAAAAATAGAACGACTGAGAAGAAATAGAAATTCTATTGAAATGGATAGTTCCTTAGAACCTCATTCATTTTCCCAAAATACTTTTCAAGAGAAAGTAAATTAAGCACAAAAACAAAAAGTATGATTGTGGAACTGTTTATGGAGATGAAAATGTTTATGTTTATATGTTAGTTATCTATAGGTAACTTCCTTTCAATTTTAGTGCCTCTTGGCCAATACTTAAAATTTCTCTCACCTTCAATTCATTGACAATATGTAGGTAAAATTAACTCTTCAGGTGGCTGGAAAGAACTGTTGTGCTGATGTCAAAATTAAGTAGTACGTGCTCTGTGAAACTTGAATTTCATGCTTTTTATAGAAACAAATCTGTCTCCTTGTGAAATTCTCAGGAAGAGCAGTGAAACAGTGGCACAGGCTGCCCGAGGATGTAATGGAGTCACCAGCCCTGGAGGTGTTCAAGAACCATGTGGATGTGAGACTGAGGGACATGGTCAGTGGGTGTGGTGCAGATGGGTGATCTTGTTTTTTTCCAACCATAATGACTCTGTAGTTTTATGACTTTTTAACAGAGACAATACATCCAGTGACAATACAGGCCAATAACATACTGAAAAGCATAACTCAGTTCAGTGTGGAGAGTAGTTTGGTCCCAGTTTAGCCTTGGAGAAAAAAACTCTGAGGGAGTTGGCATACAATATGGGCCTCTACAGCACCCGTTATTAAAATTGTTACAAATGGTTTTAGAAATGTCACTGTGTTGACCAATTTAGACAAACTGGATAAATATTTGTTAAACATTACAGACCCATCATTATCATAACAGTGGTAAATAGCCTCATTTTAATGCACTTGAAATTGTTGCCTTGTACATTGATTGAGGAACTAACAAGAACATTTGAAACAAAGCACAGATCGACATCACAGTGATTTCCATTAAAAGTGAGATGATTTGTTAAGATGTGCTACTGTGAATGTTAAAAAGCAGCTCAGAACAACTGAACATAAACTTTACTATCGTGCAGTAGCTTTACCTGCAAAAGCATTAGGATTTTTTTAAATGTTCAGCCTATATGCAGCATGAGAACTGAATGTTGAACTACCTCCCATTCCTCCAATTGTATCTGCTTTCAACAATCATTTACAGTTTCCTCCTTCTATCTACTGTGTTCATTTTCTTCTTTCTATTTTCTTGTCTTCTAGTGTTTTTTTTCAAAGATTTTGGATTCTGTGTTCTTTTTTCAACATCCCTTGCTTATAACACTTTTACACAAAATCTTTCCCTTTCTTTTTAATCCTCAGTCATTTCATGATTGTTCAGAGTGTTTATTCACAGCATAAGAACTCTAAACCTAGGAAAACAAGGAACATGTTTAATGTGAAAGTGGCATCATCATCATTTCCACAGTTAAAAAGCATAGATGAACACTGTAGGCCCACTGGAATCACTGGGATCTTTGCCATAGCTTTCAGTGAGACAATAATCAGTTGATACAATAATCAGTTTGACTTAAGTCAAGATGCTTGTAGTCCAGATCACAACTAATCATTTGTTGTCAGATGCTAATCTTTGTTCATCTGAATTTCCCAGCACAAACAAATCTTTAGGAGGAAAGTATGAGATTAATCTCAAGTTTCTCCTTTTACTCCTTTTGGGATATTGTCTTAATGACCTCTGACACAAGCGGTATGGGAAAAACAATTCAAGTAATAGTTAATGAGATAAGTGTTTCATTATTTAATTTAGGTAAGTCTAAGAAGTTGACTTTTACATTTAACTAGACATCTTTATACCTTGTTTTTTCTTGTAAGATAATTAGATCTGAAGTTCCTTGGATTTGCTAAAGAGTGTTTTGAGAGATTTTCTGCTTTTTAAATTTAGGTTGCTAATTAAGAGACCATACCATCAATACTCAATATTTAAAGCATAAACTGACATGAAAAATCCTGTATTCAAGTAATAGCTTCATTTTCTATTCTAGAAGGCTCCTCATATTTAAACGTTTCCGAGAACTTATACAAATTGTAGTATAGAGCATAGTGTAAATCCAAAATGTTTGTTTTATTTAAGGCTACTTTACAACTCTTAGTTTTTAGGGATTTCAAAGTCTTTTCTGTCAAGATGAGACAAAAAAGAAGCAGCAGGACAGGAAACATCATGTATAAATTGGGCTACATAAAAACTTCTCAATACTTGCTAAATCCCTTCCTTTCCTCGGAGTAAACATCTTTTATCACAGTTGTGACGAACGCACAAAACCATTGCAGATGACCCGGAGTTGCAATTTTCAGTACCTTATTTGTATTTATACAAAAAGCTTCTACCAAATCCACTTACCGATGAACGTACACACGTAGTTATGACTATATTTATAATATCTCACACAACACGAATGATGTGTTTTCAAATTATATTATACGTAGAATATCACATATGTTTTTCCCTAAGTCATTATTCACATGGTTTAGCAAATAGGAATTTCCTTTACAATATGGATATGCCCTGCCACTGGAACTAAATTTCTAAATCTATTTTTTTCAGAAGGAATGCTTTCTGCCTGAATCAAAAGAAAGAGTTGGTTTTTCTACTGAGTTACATAAAATAACTTGGACTAATACTAAAAAGCTATGTGCAAATGCAAGAAATAAAATCAAAGATGTTTACAGTAGTGTTAAGTTCAGGAAAAAAAATTGTATTTCATTGTGATTGATAAAGGAAATCTAGCACATATGGATTGGAACAATCAATAGATCACACACTATCTTTTTAAAAAAGACACATGTTAAAAACATGTAAAATGTCACTGACTTATTTTCCTTTGCCACTTTGACATGATTAGCTATAATGCATTTTTAGATTGCCACTGAACGGCAGAAATTTGCTGACCCTTGGCATAAACAGAACAGCCATTACTCTGAGATGTAACGATCCAAACCATAACTGGCTTATTCTATGATTTCTACTAGAGCAGACTCAGTGTATTTCACTCTTTCTAAACACACTATAACTGCACCTTTTTAATTAAGTTGTTGTAGAACAGGATGTCATTTCAGTGGTTGAAACTTTCCTCCATGCAACTTGGAGTCTGTATGAGATACTCAGAGACCTTGTAATCCAGACTGACAATTGTTGGTTTGGAACTGATCTAAGGATGTTCCCACAGAGATCAAAAATGAACTTTACTGAAATAGTTTTAAACCAGCATAAATGTAATGTTTTCCCATTCACGTGCAGACAAAACAGATATGTAAGTATAGACATATGCTTCTCCCCCATTCCTTTCCTTTTCTTCTGTAAAGCTGTCTGAGAACAGATACACAGATGCATACATTGCTCAGGTTCTGATTTATGCTTTTGAAAGTCATTCTGTTCATTTCTTACCAAAAAAGCTTGCACTTCATTCTGATCTTTACTGCACAGATGTAAAACAAAAAGTAATTCCATTGAAGCAAGTGCATTTTAATTAAAAGAGCATATTACTTCAAATCTTCAGAACTTCATCAAGCTGTGCCTGATACTTCATGGCAGGAGCTGAGAGCATAGTTTCAATACTAATATTACTCATTCCTGATTATCCGAAGCTGATTCAACTCTCTAGCACAAGAATAAGGCTGCATTAATTGCATGGATATTAATGGACTCTGGTACTGGAGTACTGCAGTTGTCACTACACAGACAAATTAGTCTTTAGTATTTCTTTGACAACGATGGGAATCACAGGCTTTTTCATGACTGCAAGAAAACTCAGGGTATAGGATCTGTGTTGTGGTCTTAGCACAGGGAGATGCATGCAGATGCAAGTATAAATCCACTCAGTTATACTGGATGAAACGTTACATCACTGGGAAGACAAGCTAAGAATACCCACTGTGCTCAGCAGAACAGAGGACCTATGCAGAAGCTTTACACCTCAGTACTTGAGTTCTGTATTCACCAAAGATACTCTCAGAATGATTCCAAAGTTCCATTTTAAATACTGGGGACCAAATGCTGTTTTCATTTACACTAGTGCAAATGTGAGTACTTTGGTGCTGCACAACTTCAGAATCAGCGCTGGTAAGCAAGCATATCTCAGAATGGAGCAACTTCTCCCAGCATTTCAGAAGAGACTACTTTAAAATCTGCAGTTATAAACTAGTCTGAAGCCCACAAAAGGAAAAGCATAATCATCCCCTTATTGCCTATAATAATTTTCAAATGCATTCCTAAACTCAGTGTAGGGTCTCTCAATGCCAGTATAGCTTGTCAACAACGTTTTGGGGCATATGTGACAACAAATGTTTAAACAGGTCTTTCTATATAACAGAGGCATTAAAAAACAGTACATCCTTGCAGAAATTCTCCCCTGTTTTTTAAATCCAAGAATCTTAATCCTCCTTTCACATCAGGGTAAATCAGAACAACTCAGCTGATGTCAAAGGGGTTACGCTAGGGTAAATCTTGTGTAATCTATCAAACAAATCAAACTCAGAGGGTCTAAGATCTTTCCGTGTATTCTGCACTATTATTTGATATGTCTATTTTGGAAAGAAAATGAAAATCCTTATAAATCCCAAGATGGAGTGCATTATCAATTTCAAAATGCAGTTTCAAAAAGATATCTAACCACTTTCTTTGGAAAGTAATTAAAATATCTGGTGGAATATTTATGACTCAATTAAACATCTAAAATATTGAAAAGGCTTAGTAATTACATCTTTGGTTTAAACACTAAATATGGCTGTGTCAGAAATTACCTGCAGTCTTTATAGATTCCTGACAGGATTTGTTTTTCACTTTTGGTGAAAAAGCTATTCTTTGTAAAATATTCCCACACATGCCTAAGTTTATTTCTCAAAGCAATACCACAAAGGATATGACCTCTTTACTCCTAGTAACCTTTCATGGTGCTGAATTGACTTGGACATTGGTGCCAGTCAACACAGCTTGATTTGCTATGGTAAGAATAAGATTATATCTAACAGACTATGTCATTTCCAGGTTCAATAGGCACAGATTTAAAACTAGTCCTCTCTTTGACCCTCTGGATTCTCTTGAACTATTGCACCTTCTTTGACAATGTTTGTGAATGAATGAATTCATGACGATTCAAGGTTATTTTAATGATAATGGCAATGCACTCACAAAGGAAAAAGGAAAAGGCTAGTAGTACTGGCACTAGTGCTTCTTCACCACAGCCGACTTCCTTTTTGACAGACTGACTGTGGAGTGAATTCCTGTTTATGGTCAAAGGCTGAAAGCTGTTGTGTGTCTGCAGCAGTGCTGCTGCTACTGATCTGTGAACATGACATGCCTGATAATATTGCATTGCCATGGCAACAACAAACATGGGGCAAAATTCTATTAGCTGGAGTGACTCAGTGAGTCAAACAGATAATGTGATGGGCCTGGCCAACTGCCCAACAAAGGCTTATGTGAAAGTTGTGATGAATTAACTTCGTCTTGTTATGTCTGTTTTTGTATAAATTCTCTTCTCGTTACTTATTAAGTCCTCATATTTCTGGTGGCTGCTCAATATACATTGCTAGGAAATATTTCTGTAATAATTAGCCAGTCTGATGTCTAATATGTAGCTTATGCTGCTTTGTTTTAGAGGTGTTGGTTTTTTTTTTTCTTTCTTTTTCTTCACTTCTCTGCAGGTGATATATTTGGAAAGACAAGAGCTTTGTTTCCGCAAAAAAAGAGATCCCAGTCCCCTCCAAAACATTTGACAGTGTATGAGAGGTAGGTGTGGCTTGGCACAGTGTTACATCTGCTTATATATTCATATGAGCTTCTCTTTTAAATAGATGTTCCACAGAGCTGCTCTCTAATCAGTATGAGGGAGTAAAAAACCTACACCAGACATCATCTGGATCACACTTGCAGTATTTTAGATTACCACAACTTCATTAAGTGCAAATTAAACAAGGAGGGCAGATTATGTTCATTTTCATCACCATGTAAGTTAAAAATGGTATCACTGATTCCCTATCATTTCAGAGGAGGAACTAATAACCAGCAGTAATCCAGGCATCTGTCCATGGACCTTCACCATCACTTCTATGCACAAATATCAAAAGGGTGTGAGTCAAGCCACAGGTGCCAGCTGACAAGAAGGAATGTCTACCCAGGAAACAGGTCACTTGCATGCATCCCTGGAAGAATTCCTTCTGCAGAGAATTTCCCATAGAAAAGGCAAAAGGTCAAATCAGAGACTAAGGTCAGAAAGAGAAGAAAATCAATATAAAAGACCAAAAGACAGCAGGGGGCACTAAGTACTTGCAGCCCTTCAACCCCGGATGGGAAATGCCAGATAAAGAACTCCAAAATATGGAGCTTCAGTACATCAACACCAGTGTTGAGCCAGAGAGCTTGCAGTTGTGATATTTACAGAACAGACTACTGACTTGAAATAAGAAGCATGGTCCAAGAGAAGCTCAACTAACAATATGCTAGTTTATGTGCAACAAAGCCACATTTTCTTTTTCTATGGCAGAAGATGTCCCACAGAAAAGTACAGAAGAGAAGAAAAGCAACCTTCTTAAGGCATTTTCTTGAGTTTATTAGGGATTTGAAGTCATCTCCCATCATATCCATGCTCACATGCATATTCCATGAGGTTAGATCTTGAGACTCCATGCATTTAAAGGCATAAACATAAAAGATACTATTTCTGCCAAAATTTCCCATTCTCCTTTTTTCTCTCCTCTCCTCTCCTCTCCTCTCCTCTCCTCTCCTCTCCTCTCCTCTCCTCTCCTCTCCTCTCCTCTC
>JAOWBP010000001.1:110518486-110532380 GCA_028571105.1 Tragopan temminckii | reverse complement strand
TCTCCTCTACTCTCCTCTACTCTCCTCTCCTCTCCTCTCCTCTCCTCTCCTCTCCTCTCCTCTCCTCTCCTCTCCTCGTACTGATAGGAATTTTCTGTGGCACAACTCAGTTTGCTACCTGATCTCCCATGCAGAGAGATTCCAAGTTCATACAGAGAGCAGTGAGAAAGCCAATGCAGATTTAGGCATAATTAAACCTACCGTGAACATTCTGGCCTACAGGTTTACTCATTTCCTGCTGCCTTCCTCCTGACAAGAGGAGGATGTTTTTCACAATACAGAAAAAGAAATGATATGACATTGGAAAACAGCCTTAATGACAAAATGGTGAAACCTACATATCCAAGTTTCCTTTCAATATGCAGGTGGTATGATATTTTCTGTTTTTTGAGATTACAAAATGACCTGAAAGGCATCTATGGTACTTTACTGAAGGTTTCAGCTTTAGCCATTGTCTCCTGATCTGCAAATTTTAAGGCAAAAAACAGACTAGCCTACGTAATTCTCTCACTGTTCTTATCAGGAGTCCCTAGAACCAAGTTTAAAATTTCCGTTTCACCTATCACCAGCCTTCAAGAAAAATTTTCAACTCGTAGTTTGAAAACAGAATACATGACTTTCCTATGCAAACCTCCCTAAAGTTCTTTCCAAAACTCTGACACTTCCTAAGCAGTGTCATTTAAAAGAGCCATTCAATATCTGCTCTGTTGAATAATTTGTTTGAAAGAGTCTTTTCTGCTTTATGACTCAGAGTCTGAGAAATATATCACAGATATTTCACAAACAAAGATTACATTAAATTATAACTATTTTTTTCCTATTAAAAACAACTATATAACTTCAGCTTCACTCCAAGCTGTTGGATAATGGTCTTATCTAGGTCACAAATGTGTTGAAATAAAGTAACCGAAAAAGAGTTTATTTGAACTGATCCTTCTTTAGAGATAAATGCATAAAATGCATAAAAAGGAAAGTTCCAGCCATTCTAATAGGGAGTCTCTCCCTTCCATCCTCACCTTCAGGCTTTCAAAGGAATTTGCAAGTGATCTTTAAAACAGTGTGTCTTCCTTGGCTAAAAGCACCCCATCAAGGGAGGGTTAACCACTTATACCTTGATCACCCTATTCTGAGACCTGCAACAGCATTAGGTAGTGTTCTAAACTGTTTTGTGATTTTTCTCACAACTGCATGCGGTTTGACCATCAGTAGGTAAGAAGGATAAAAGAATAATTCAAAGTATAATTTAGAAACAAAGAGTTTCTGTTAATCATTTTTCCTCTCCCTTGCCCCAGGTTATATTTTCACCAACTGTAATTAAGCTCAGCTTAATCTTGATGAACTTTGGTAGCAGGGAAGCATAAGGTTACCCTTTTTCATATATACTGTATGAATGTGCTCAGACAAGTTTATTCCTTCTGATCCTTTTCTGCTTCTTGTTTGGATGCGCACACATCTCTGGAAATTAATTATGCTGGGAGACAGCAAAACATTGGGCTGAAGTACATTGGTTTGGTGTGTTATATAGGCTGTCAACAAATCAGATTTACATGCAGCAAAACATGCCTAGAGCAATGTTTTAATATACTCCTTTTTTTCTGAATTTCACAAATCGTATGTTTTTCATTTTTTAATTAATAAATTATCAGGGGTGCTCATGAAAGTCAGAGAGTAATAGCATTGCCTAAAACTAGGCACAGTGTTGATTAGAAATAGCTCCTACTTCTTATGTGAGGCTGTCAGACAATGTACCTGCTTCTGAATGGAGACTGCCCCTGTTAACCCACTTGGAAGTTGTACTGGGGCAGATACACTGCTGAGCTGAACTGCAACAGATTATGCAGTCCTTCAGCATATTTTAAACAGCCATGGGACAGAAGCTGTCTTTTCTTTGCTGGTTCAGTCCCCCATCTTTAGCATCCTGATTTGTGACTGGAACTCCTACGTGACACAAGAACAAGATCAACAAAGCAGCTGCCTAAAAAGCAATCAAACTTGTATAATTTAAGCTCTGTTCTGACCCAGTTCTCTGAGATAAGCTGTTATCACACCAAACCCTGGTGCCAGCCCAATTTCAGAAAATTTCCATCTTTTCTATATTTAGCTTAAATATAGTTAGAAAAATGAAGTTATTTCAAATTACATGCATTTGAAACATATAAATAGAGCAAAGAAGGCACGGCGCCCAGAATAGCTTTACCATACTTGCAAAGTTACATTTTCATTTTAATGAAAAAATATCATTAAATAGATGGTAATATTTGCCCATGCAGATGAGAACAATATAACCACAACACTGTATTATTCTGCAGTACTTAAAGGAGATTGCCTCCTTGGCTGTCGAGTGTGGTGTCTATTCTGACATCTTCAACAAATAAGAGAGGCCATTGTAGAAGGTTTTGAGATGTTTTCAGGTATAGCAGTCAGGCACATCAAGTCACTGCCATCTGTCCAATGTTAGATTTGTCCTCGACACAAAAGATAAAAAGAGGATTCAGTATTCTAATTAGACAACAAATAAGGTGCAATTTTTCGTATTCCCGAGAGACCTGGGATGCTACTGAGATTAGAGATAGTCTTCCTGTGTGATACTCAACTCTAATCCGATCTAGTAAAACAATCTTTAAGTTACAAAGTGACAAAAAAGAGATGCCTACATTTTTTTGATGCCTTTAAATGAATCTGATTTACAGAAATGACTGAAAATTCCCTCTTGAAATCATCAATCCATTTAAGATGACTTTAAACCAAAGTATCCAAAAGATTACTTAATTTCTCAGCGTGTTGACAAAAATATTTTGGATATTACTTCTGTGAACAGGTGAGATTGATTCTACTGAAACTTGTTGCGTCTTTAATGAGACTCATGTACTTTCTTGCACAGGGTTCGAAGTGCTTTTTTTCTTTCATTAAAGACTGATGGTAATGTTCTGGGACATGACCTGCAGTGTCTAATGGATATTCTTTTGGAACTTGATGCTTTATTTCTCTACACGATGCAGGATTTGTTACCATTCATTCTTGAGTTTTTTCTTACCATAGAGCTTCTTTTCCTGAAAGACTTTGACTCTTACCAATCACGTGAATATCACTGATTACAAGTAGATACTTGGTAGTCGGTAGCAGACCCAAAACTAAATTTAGCAATCCCGAAATTAGATGACGGAATTTGAAGGACAATTGGTGAGCTCCGGTCTCTGCTGATGCTGTATTAACAGAAAACACAGCAGTGGCATATAACAGAAAGATCATTATGTAGTATATGAACACCAAAACCAGAGGCATATTCCAAGGAATGTACAAACTGTGAAAATATTTTGCTCAACAGAGATCTGACAATCCAGACCTACGTAAGGTTTTTGCCTCACAAACACAATTTATTTTTTGTAGTACTAGTAATATTAATTATGTATCCAACTACATTGAGAAAAATATAAATTTTAATATAGAGTACAAAGGTTGTTGATTTATCTTAAAAATAAACAAAATGGAAATTTTGATCAAGATGTTGAATACATTAAGTCAAGATGCATCTTGTTGTAACAGCTGATGATATTTTATGTACCCACTCAAAAAATGTTACAGATATCTAAGAAATAAATATATTAAATACAAATAGAATTTACTATGGAAGGTAATTTTAAATATTTGATGATATAATTAAGGATTGTTAATGTTCTTTATTTTCAGATTAAAAATTCATAGGGATTTTCATCCTTTTCATCTTTATTAGACAATGTGTTAGTCATAATTATTTGTTTCATATATTATAAACATTTCATGAATAACAACTATTTAAAATGGAAAAAAATGTATTTTAGTTGTAATGACTGCAGTGTGTGGAGATACTACATTGTACAAAGTTGCAATGTACATTATGCCATTAATTTTTATGCATTTTCTTTGAATAGAATCAAAGATAGAGACTTTCCATTTTAGTAAGCTAAATAATTTCACTGTTTTCTTAAAATCACAAAGAAAAAGAAACTTTCCTGAGTTCATATTTGAAAATAATAACAATAATAATAAATTAATAAAATACATATCTATTCTTTATTGGGCTCATTTGACTTTTTGAATATTGAAAATAGTCTGGAAAAGTGCTCAAATACAGTTAGAAAAAAATTATGTGAGAAGATAACTTACTATACAAAGAACATAGCGATCAAGAAGATCCCTTTTGCCAGGATGAGCCTTTGCTGTTAAAGGCTTGCAGAGCTGGGTGTACATTATCAATGTCATTTGTGTCCCAGAAATGGCTGGGAGCATCTTGGTTAAACTGAAAAGAAAGTGTATCAGAAATAAAGAGAACTTCTGGCAGATCCAGTGCCTCCTTGGTATTGCACTCTCTTCCAGTGATATAAAGTAAATCAATAAACAGGGCAGGAGATGGCTTGCCTATGTTCTTCCTTGCCAATGAATTACAGTAGAGAATTTTAAAATGCTCATTGAGGAACATTGAGTAAATTTTTAAAATATAAATTCTATATTATAATTATCTATAGTATATATAGTAAATTGATTCTGATGTGATTGGGAGCTACAACATACCCATTCAGCCTAATGGCTGAACTCTGCCATTTTGCTTCATGTAAGAGTTGATGGGCAATAGAAATTCCCCTACATCAAGCACTTCCACAGTTTCCCCTCCCATACATACATGGTACAGCAGGTATCAACCTCTCTCATTTCACATTCGGCACCTGTCTGAAGTATAATTTCTTGATTTATACTTAAGATTGCTTGCTAGTTCTATAGGCTGCCCTACCAGCTCTGGTCAATGCTTAGGAAAAACAAATGGAAAAGCCCCAGTGCATTGTGGAATTTAATGATGATTTTTAAGCTTTCAGTGAAGAGGGAGGCACTTCCCTCCTTGGATGACCCTAGAAGATGCTGGACTCAGGATGATCATCCTGCCAGAAATGGGAGGAGGTTGCACAAACTTTTAGTGTACAGAAAAGACAAACAAAAGTGCTGTGGGCTTCCTTTCAGAGACATCCTAACAAGGCTCCACTGAATGGAAAGACTGGAGGAGATTTTGAAGGAAAGATCTGTTTAGGGTGAATATCTCCAAGGAAAGCTAAAGTAAGGTCAGAAATAAAACAATAAAGAACACTATATGTGTTTTAATTTCAGAAGAACTCTTAGAAATATTTCTCTTGTTTTTAAAACTCTTTTTGTACATCTTCAGATCTTCCTATTCTTTTTTCTATTCATATTTTCATTTTTCTACCATGTGTCCTTGGAAGGAAGTTAGAATTAGGGGGGAAAAAACAAACAAAAAAACAAACAAATAAACAAAAAAAAAAAAAAACAAACAAAAAGACAAACAAACAAAAAGAAAAACAGAAAAAAAAATCCAAAATAAATTATTATATTTTCAAGTGAAAATGTAATAACTATTTTGTACCTTTTTTTTTCCTCTCGGAAGACTTTCACTAACTGTAACGATTTATTTATTTTTCCCCTAGGAGAATGAAAAAGCTCTAACTGAGCATTCGTATTTTTTCTGAATGACAAAACATGCAGTTGTTCAGATTTTCCTTGTTAGAGTAGAAAGGCCAGGGCCTTAACCACAAAAGCATTCCTTCTAATCCTTCTGTCTTCTCAGTTTGCCAAAAGCAAAGCTGAGGCTTTGTTTTCTCTGAGTTCATTTTGATTTCAACAGTGTAATCTGTGCCTGACTTTGGCAAGTTATGTTGGATAGGGATCACCTTCCGTACCTTTGATTTTTAAGTCTAAGGTAATCATCTAGGTTCCTTCATGGTCAGAAACAAAAACTTCTTATGCTAAAATCAGTGCCTGAAAGAAGGCAGATGAATTATGTCTTTTAAATTATAAGGGAACCCGAGGTGATTTTCTGAAGCCTAAATGTCTAACTTTTAGTCAGCTAAAGTTAGGGAAGATGACTTTTTTTTCTTAATTTCTCAGTCTCGGTTTCCTTCTCTGTACAAAAAGAGATCGTATTTCCCTGCTTCCCTGAGATGCTAGATGCCTAAGTTAATTAAAGTTTGTAAAGCAGGTTGCATTTGTTGGATAAAGGCATTATATAAATGCAAAGTATGACAGACAGACTGATTGATTGGGTTAGATAAGATAGATATTGTTTGGCATGCTAAAATACTATGGATGCCAGATGATATTATCTGAAAAATTCAGAATACAGAAGTCAATGAGGTCTGGGCTGAGATGAGCCACATAACGCACTCCCACCAAAGAGAGAGCAGGTTTAGTTATACCATCATCCAAACTCCAAGGAATTCAAAACTTTGCCCATTTTTATTAACACACGTAATTTGCCAGAGTTACAGAGGGAAACATTATGAAAAATTGGTGAGTTATACTGCTTATGCATCCCTTAACTCATCATTATGCAGAGATTCAGAAAATGTACAGTATTTCTTATTCCACGGACAGAGTATATCATTGTTCTTTTGATGTTTTATCATATTGGTTATATGAAGAGAATGGCAATTTCAGGTGTGAAATGTAAATTTCACTTAAGGTATCGATGATGCCTATAGCATAATTAAATATGCATTTTACAATGCCATATAATTCACAATTGTGTATACAAAGTAATTGATGTAGTAAAAGACGAGTACATACAGAAACATCACATGATACATGAAGGACTGTTAAAGAGATTAAAAAGAGATTCCATGGATTAAAAAAAAAGAAAAGAAAAGAAAAGAAATTCAGGGAAACTAGGCTATAAATAAAGACAGAATTAAAAGACAAGACCTAAATATTGTGTAGCATGTACATATATCTCTGGAGACAACAATACTCACACAGTCTTTACCAATAGTCAGATCATTTCGATACAGCAGAGGAACACAATGGAAGCAGACAAGCGTTTGCACTGCTTCTTGTTGGCATTTCATGGTGCTTATTCCACCACAAGACTGTGAGGTTTCTCCCGAGTGATCTCACTAGCAAATCACAAATTGATCTGTGCATTTGACAAACAAAATCAACTGACGTGAACAGTATAGTCATAAACACAGAATGTTTCCTACTTATGTTGGGCACAAAGAGACATAAATAATACACCCAAATTGAGGAATAAAAAGGAGAACTTGTAATTAAAGCTGTAAATTCATTTTTCTTGTTCTTCTTTTTTTGTTTTATTGGCTTTCTCTCTTTCTCTCTCTCTCTCTTTTTTTTTTTTTTTTTTTAAGAACTAATTTGGGTTTCTCTTAATATATTTGCACATATTTATGCAAGGGATGAGGACAAATATTACCTTAAATATTCCCCAGCTTAATCCAAAAATGCACCACTCAACCTGTATTTTGTGGCTTAAAAGTAGAAAGGTAGCACACTAGCTGTGCAGCAGCTACAGTCACAGGATGGAATGCATCCTCCACCAGCAACTAGGAAGGATTCACAAATCGTCCTCTTCACACAACTCTGTATCTGTGAGGTAGGTTACCAAGTTTTGTTTCTGATCTCTGATTGGAGAACTTCTGAAAATAGTGAAAGATGAATGATGAGCATCAAATAGCCTCTGGCAAGCAATGAATGATGCACTTCTGGTCAATTTGCTTACGAGAGCAGCAGAGGAATCTTGAGATTGGTAAAATTTTTCATAAATTAACTTTCTGTTGCCTGGATACTAATGTAAAATAGTATGAAACAGCAAGTAAAGCAGAATCATTTCATGCATTTGCAAGTGCATTTGTAAGTTATTTTTAATTATTATTTTCTGTTCTGCTCTGCTGCAGATCCCTTGCTATTTCCTATTATTAAACAAAGACAACTATGCACTATTGCTAGATTAAATAGATGAAAGAAAATTTGTTCTTTAAAGCTCAAAACCTAAAGGTTAGATCAGACACCAACAGTGAAAACCTGAATGCATTGTAATGAAGGAAAAAAACATTATTTATCCTCCACATGATAAAGTACACCCTGACTGTACAAGGAGAGCTGTTGAGGAATACATAAGCATAGGGACAGTTACAATAAATTGTTTGGCTTCCTTCAAAGACATTTTCAGAAGATTCTTAGTACGTCAGTTCCAATCAGAGAGCTAAACGTGGGAGACTTCTGTGTATTTCAGGTGAGTTCAGATGGGCTGATAGCAAACAACGCTGCTCTCTACAATTTGAACAGTTGATTATAACTATTACCAGTCAATAGCTAACAATAACCTCACAGGAGAAATTGTACACAGCTTTCCATCCCATCCTGCGGAAAATAACCACCATCCTCCCACAGATTCTTAAAAAGTACACACAGATACACAAAAGCAGCCATGAAATGAATCAACTCCAGAGACAATGTCAGGAGGATTTTGCCAGCGTTTTGCAAACATACAGAATCCTCTGCAACAAGAAACATTCTTCTCCCTTTCATGTTTTGAACATAAAGAACACCACCTCTATATAAATTTCTGCGGCTCATCACCACTATGAAACAGTACACAATATAGTATACTGTATACTGTATACTGTAGATTCAATAGCTTCTGTACTGAACTAGTTTGGTTAGAAGATTTTGCTAAGCTCTTGAGATAAAACTTAAGGACCTTATGCAGAAGATTATTGTAACTGTAGAGATTTGACCAGAGCTACCATGATTTATGGCAGCTTACTTTCAGTCCATATTTTTCTCTAGGATGAATTGTTTCTTACCATGTATTAACTCAGGATGCTTCTTGCATTCTTTCATTTTCAAGACATATTACTCTGCCAATTTTCCATGCCATTGCAGATTATATTTGTCTGAAGAGAACACTAAAATCTAGTAAGGATTTTATATAAAATTATACATCAAATAAGAGTTGTTTTAGCAAAAGCATTTTTGCCAAAATTAAAGACCCTAACTTTTGTTTGAATTACACATATATACAGATAGGTCACTCAAAAAGTATTGCCTCCTATTTATTTCCACAGAAAATACAACAGGTACAGAGGGAAAAATAGCAATATTTGATAGAGCAAATTCTCAGCTACAAAACACTATTTTTTCAGCATAGTCACTACCATTAGCTATGCATTTTCACCAGCAATGAACAAGAGACTGCATGCCATGCTCATAAAGATCTGCACCAGCGGATATGACCCACTGTCACTGTCACCACTGCTGAAATGCACCACCCACCACCTCACTGCACTCACATCCACTGTTTGGCTCCCACCAACATTCAGCAAGGATCGATGAATGTCAGTGGGTGTCATTTTTTCCACACAGAGGAACTCACTGACACACCTTTGCATCATAAGCACTTCCATATCAGATGTCATTGTGTCAGATTGCCCCTCTGCTGCCATTTGTCACATGGCAACAAAATGTAATGGGATATTAGTGGGAAGATTCAGCCTCTCTGCCATACCACAAATATCCACCTCTGACGTTGTGGGCCAGCATAATAAAGTAGGAGGCATTGTTTTTGGATCATCCCTGTACCATTTAACTTAGAAAAAAATGCTATCTGCCCTAAAAGACATTTCAAGGCCATTAGAAGAAAGGACATTGGAGATTCTGGATGTTACAGCTTTTAGTAAATGATAATAATAATAGCTGTAGCTAACATGATGGTCTAAAAACAATTAATAGTATAGCATTCTGGATTTATATCCAGGTGGAAATTGGTCATGAATGGTGTTCCCCAGGGGTCTGTCTTGGGACTGGTGGTCTTCAGCATCTTTATCAATGACATAGACAGTGGGATCGAGTGTATCTTCAGCAAGTTTGCTGATAACACCTAGCTGAGTGGTGCAGTTGATACAACTGGAACACCATCCAAAGAGACCTGCACAGACTTGGAAAATGGGCTCATGAGAAGCACTGTATTTGGTTTGGAGTGATCCCAGATAAGTGTACAGACTAGAAGAACTCACTGAGAGCAGCCCTGCAGAAAGCTGCACACGAGCCAGCAGTGAGCTTGCAGCCTGGAAGGCCAACTCTATCCTGGGCTGCATCAACAGAGGGGTGGCCAACAAGGTGAGGGAGGTGATCGTCCCCTACTAATCTGCCCTTGTGAGGCCCCTAGTACAGGAGGGATGTGGAGCTGTTGAATAGAGTCCAGAGGAGGGCCAGGAAGACGACCAGAGGTATGGAACACCTCTCCTGTGAAGAAAGTTTGAGAGAGTTGGGCTTGTTTAGCTTGGAGAACTGAAGGCTCAGGGGAGACCTCATTGCAGCCTTCCAGTGCTTGAGAGAAGCTTGTAAACAGGAGGGAAAACATCTCACATGGTATGAGAGTGATAGAACAAGGGGGAATGGCTTTAAACTAAAAAAGTGGAAATTTAGGTTAGATGTTAAGAAATCTTTCCTCAGAGGCCAATGAGGCACTGGTAAAGTCTGCCCAGAGAAACTGTGGATGCCCCATGTGTGGAGGTGTCAAGGCCAGCTTGGATGGGGCCTGGGTAGCCTGATTGGTGGGCGGCAATCCTGCCCTTGCCAGGGGGTTGAAACCACATTATCTTTAAGGTCTCTTCCAACCTAAGCCATGCTATGAATCTATGATCCTGTGTATAACTTCTTAGTAGACTTCTGAGGATAAAATATTTTTCAGTATGGACTGCTGACATTTCTAAGCGGAGAACTTTGTTGGTTACACAGCACATATTGTTAGTAAGCAGATTTTTCTACCTATCCATCTTCTCCTGCTTTTATGCAATAACTTTGTAGTATTAGTTCCCATAAATTAACACAACGTGGCTTGGTGCTGAACGAGATGTGCTCATGTAGATGATGCTCCCTACAGGAATCGCTGCCACAGAACAGCCAACAGAATTGTAACGATTCACTGGTACACGACACCTCTAATTTCCTCTTTCTGTTTTAAGTCTCTC
This sequence comes from Tragopan temminckii, assembly GCA_028571105.1. NCBI lineage: Eukaryota > Metazoa > Chordata > Aves > Galliformes > Phasianidae > Tragopan > Tragopan temminckii. The sequence goes on along the minus strand of JAOWBP010000001.1, from coordinate 110,521,575 downwards.
GGCATTTTCATTTTCTAAGATTTCAGTGCCAGGGATTCTTTTTTCCTTTTTCATAAGGAAACAGACTTTGTGTCTTAGTATTTTAATTGAGATATGAGTACAGAACAAAATCTAGTTAGTATACATTTCCTTATAATACATATAAATATATATGTATATGTGTGTGTACATATGCATAGAAATATGTATCTGTGTATCTCTCTCTTTCACTCCATATATGTATATGTATAGTGATGGAGTAGCAAATCACACCTTCTACCACCCCCACTACCTTCCAAAAAAAAAAAAGAGTTCCAAAAACCAATTAGCTATCCAAGTTTGCCTGAGGAGATTTTCTTCCCTCTCTCATATTTTCACCCTCTGCTTAAATATATATGTATGTCTATATATTTATATATCTGTGTCTATGTCCGTATTCCTTTTTTACACTACCTTCAATTGCAGTAGCTCAAGGTAACACTTCTTTTTTTCCCAAAGATTCCACTTAAAGGTTTTAGAAGTGGAGTCTTTAACTCCATTAAGTATAATATACTTGAGGGAAAGTAGAGTTTTACCTTAGAAGTTTCATTGTCTCTCATCTGTGGTGCTGCTTTTTCTGATTATGTTTCCCCAAAGCGCACTTTAAGGTATAGTTTAAGATCATTTGAAGTATAATGTATACTTTATACAGTACATATAATTTTACTTACTTTTGCTTAAAGCATACTTTATGAGGGGTGTCGAGAGGGCAGAACTAAATCCCAAGACACTGTACAAGTGATTATTAACTGAAAGTGCTTCAATAGGGTATTACTTTTTATAATAAAAGGTGTTGTATCTTTTTCCCTGGGTATTTGAGCAAACCTACCAAAGTCCTTGCTTGCATCAAAGGAAGTCTGTGTTTCTCTCTGCAGAATATATTGACTAATTCTTTCTAGTGCAGTAGTAGCATCTACTATTAACAACCCAACCAGCCTGCAGGTCTGATTTTTCTTCTCTGTAAAACAGATCTTATAGAACTGCAACACTGTGCATGTCTGTGGCCACATCATCTTCTTTCAGGAATGAGTTTTCTCTTCCAGGACTTCCTGAAAATAAAATAACACAAAATAAAATAAATTAGCACATCAGCATAAAAACTTGTTGTTTTAAGCAACATGCTCAGCTCAGGAAAAATAGATCTTTAAGGAGATTATTTCAGTTTAGTAAACGCACAGGTAGGAAATCTTTAGCATACAACTTACTGTTCCTGTTTTTTCAAAGAATTAAATAGCAGGAGAACGACATTTCCATCCAATGTGGATGAATATATCTGCAATAAATAGAGAAGAGAAACTTGTGAATTATATCTCAGACACATTGCGAGTAACTCATATATCATCCAGATAAATAAAAAAAAATGAAATCCCATATCATGGCACTGTGTATGTCACCTCATAATTTTCTGTTCTAATTATCAATACAAATCACAGTTTTTTTGCTGGTCACACCTAATTTATGAACTGTATAGAATAACAGTTAATAGACTCACTAGTTAATTCTCCCTTGTACCTTCTCCAGTGATATTCACGTATGTCAGCCAAGATTTTAATTGATTTTCATAGTAGCCACTTGTTAATAGGATAATTTGTCAATACAATAATAAAACAATTGTTTCCACAGCATTGCAAGTTCAGTTTATCGGATAACAAAGTTAGAGCTCGTTTCATTAATTGAAGCCAGCTGGAGGGTTTGCAGGATGAAAGATATAAATCTCAACGGCACTGTGGAAAACTAGGTCAGAGGGCAGAGAAAAATTAGTTAAGCATGATGGACCAAAAGTGACCTGTACAGGTGCTCCGGCTCACTTTCAGGACATCACTTCCTGTGTTCCTCTTTGGCTCCAGCAAAGCCCATAGGTCAACACGTGTATTCTTATGTCTGGTTTAAATTAAAAGCCAGTCTAGAGCGGCTCACTCCCAAGCTCCAGATAATGTTACCCACTCAAAGTAAAACATTTCACAAGGTCTTTATGTTGTCATGTGTTTCCCAAGGAGCTTTGTTTACACCAGTAAGCAGCTCTTGAATCCTAACACAGGAGCCTTAAAATAACTTTCAAATAAAGGTGGAAAAATAATATCGCAAGGGGATAAGTGATATTCAGGAAGGCTGGATAAAGGCAAGACTGTAGTGAAACAAAATACTACTGAAAATCAGACTGATTGATACAAACATGTTAATCTATCATGTGCCAGCCTCCCACAACACTAGCACTGTAAGCAATTTTCCCCTTGCCAAACTTTTTAAAGTAATCTTTCCCATCTCTCTTGTTTTCAGATTTAAATGTCTTTCTCTGCACTATATAACCTTCTATGTTGATGTTACTCCATATTAGCAGAGAATATAAAGGGCAGAAAAGCTAGCTAAAAGCCATTACATTCTATTGCAATGATGCAGCTTCAAACTCAAGCTTCCCTAATAGTGAAAAGAATATATATTCTGGATGTTGTGAACTTACTGCAAGAATATGTCAGACTGAAACTTACAAAGATTTTGCTTAATTTTAGCTGAACCACCTTCAGCTATATGAGACAGCTCCAAGAAGTAGCTCAACCGTCTAGATAAGGGTAAAAGTGCAGGCAATTCCTAAAGGTGAGATCTGACTGATGGGACATGAAGTCCTTGTGCTTCCATAAGAAGAGTCTTGGAAGCAGAGACTTGTACAATATGTCCCTTAGGTTCCATGCAGATGCATTCTGGCTCTGTTCCCTATCCTCCTCTCATAGCTGATTTTCAACTTGAGAGTCCACCATTTGCATGTCTTATTCTGGGGCTTTGAAGTGGAAGATGACAGTGTTTGTTGGCTGTTTTTCTAATTTTCTCCTCATCTAGTCAGGGACTTCACAGTCATCCCTTCCATCTTATTTTCTAAGCAGAGAGGTAAATAAAGCTCAGAAAAACCTGAAATCATTGTTACTTATTTTGACAGAATTTCTTACCTTTAAATTTTCAGGATAAGGACTCAGGAACTGCAAGGGAAAAAAAAGAAAAAGAAGAAAGAAAAGAAAAGAAGAAAAGAAAAGAAAAGAAAAGAAAAGAAAAGAAAAGAAAAGAAAAGAAAAGAAAAGAAA
>JAOWBP010000001.1:110500642-110518386 GCA_028571105.1 Tragopan temminckii | reverse complement strand
AAGAAAAGAAAAGAAAAGAAAAGAAAAGAAAAGAAAAGAAAAGAAAAGAAAAGAAAAGAAAAGAAAAGAAAAAAAAAGAGGGAAAAAATGTGATGCTGAATGTTTCACGTCTTTAGCATCAAGCTTGTCTCAGAGAAAACCTTCTTTGTTCAAGGAATACAGAACAGTTTAAAACTGAATTTTTGTTTCACATTTTAGCAGGTTTTGTTGCCCTGCTGATTCATGGTAATGATGCCAAGCATTCACATTTTTTTTTGCTGGTGGGAGTTTCAGTCTAACTTTGTCAGTTATAAGATTGTTCATTCTTCAACTACTGTAAAAAACAATTTATTCCTGATACTACCAAACAGTATTCTTTAAAGTTCATTTGTCAAATCACTTTCATCTTTTCTCTCATTACATAAAAGACATTAGGAAAATACAACAATGTTGTTTGTTTTCTTGTTTGCACATCTAAGTGCTATAGATATTCATTAGCTCCTCCTTGCAAGGAGTGAAATTTCTTTTTAACTTGAGTACTGGTGATTTATTTTTCTCACTGCGGAACTGAACATTCTGGGACTAAAACAATGCCTGCCATTTTCCTATCAAACACTAAAGTCACTACTGCTAAATGAAATCGTACCTCAATCCTGTATAAAGTGAAGATATAGTAAGAAAAAAAATCCCTTTCATATTACGGTATAATTTAATGAAGATGTACTTAGGTAACACAATGTACAAAGAAAATCTGATTTGCCAAAATTTCAATATCAAATTTTAATCTCTTTTGCACAATAATATAATAATAATCCAATATAATATTAATTTTAAATGTGCGTGTGACACAAATATTTTTTCAGGAGAACTATATGAGTTTGTGTCAAATGAAGAGCCAAACATCATCAACAGATATACTGATAATAGGTGATAATTTTTCATCTTTCTCCTCCTGAGAACAAATGTTTCTATTGGCAGAGTTAAATCTGCATTTTCATACATCTGCAAATGTTTCTGCCTGTAAATGCAGGCAAATATTTCCCTTGATATAAAAAATATTTTCTGAAGCTTTGTTAGTCAGGCTATTCTATTTCTTTCATTTCTGAGCAAATCACATATATTGGGGTAAACATGACAGTTACTTGCATCTTTAGCAATTAAAATCATTTGATTTTGGCATTTCTAGTAAAGTGGTTTTATAAAATGTTATCAATAATACTGTATTAGGGACTGCATTATAGTCACTTGGGAAAAAAAGCGACTGAGAACTTCTTACATTATTGTATGATGTAAAAGTTTGTGCCGAGACTGCATGAAGGTAAAAAAAAAAAGAATATATTTGGAGAGACAGTACACAGAAGCGAAAGCAGCTGAACTTCTTGCAAACCACCCTCAGTTGTGAAAAGAGAGAGAACAGCGGCTACCATGTGGCACAAAACCTAAATATATATTATTTTGTTCCTTTTCGTTAAGACTGCATAGGGCATAAGTTGTTTTCAAGCATGCCTCGGACTCCTACAGCTCCAGCTGTCATGTGTAATTAAACATTTGGCCTCCACAATTACTCTACAGTGTACATATGCCAGTATTTCAAGCCTGGAATATGCATTTCAAAGAAGAATAATTCCCTGGAAATCCTAAATTGACAGGAGCAAAGACAGCCTGAAGGAAAGTAGTCAGAGAAAACTGTAAGGTCGGGATCTAATGATTAAAAAAGAAACTTCAAGAAGAACTTCAACCCTTAACTAAACCAATGGGAAAAAGAACGACAGTTGGCAAGCAGATTTCTGCATAGGGATCCTGATTAGGGAGCCTCTTGGGTTAATTTAATATTATCAGTGTTGTTCACCTTGCTGTAGTATGCCTTACCATTAATACCATTTAAACAGATTTCTTTTTTCTTAAAGCATATTTGGCATCATTTATTTTCCATGAATACTGATCACGGCAATATTAAATGTGATGATTCATACTGACTCTTAGGTTGATTTATCAGCAAGGGGAATTTGCTTGTTTTTATTCTTCTTTTTCTTTTCTTTTTTTTCCCCTTCTCCACATGTTTCAATTTACTACTGGTCTTGTTGTCATAAGCAATGCTGAGTTTGTGTTTCTGTTAAGAACTGCATTTTTAACATTTTGTATAAAGAGTCTAGTCAAAGATCCTAGCATTCCCAGTCCAAGAATGGGCATGAAGAAAGCCAAATGTTTTTAGCAAGATGAAAAAGATGTTAAGCAGTGCTAAAAAATGAATGAATGAACTACTTGTTTATAAAATGGTTTTCCATAGAGTGTCTCTGAGGTCCATGGATCTATTCTCCACCCTTAATCATCTATTTAGTAGCCCTTAGATATAAAGGACTACAAAACCATTCCAAGGGTTTGATGCATGGAGATAAAACTTTTTTTCTTTTTAAATTGAACAATTTCTTATTAAAACATCTGAAAATGCAATTATTTACCACAGGCTAAGTCAGACATTAAGAATGAAGCAGTTTACCATAAATTCCATTCTGTACTAAACAGAGAAAAAATAAGCTCTTCCTGTGCAAAGATGCATTCAATATTTCTAAAATGAATTATAGTTTTTACAAAAGAAATCATGTATGGCCAGCACAGACTTAGATATCTAAATTTAAATATCTATACTTATTTGGAATGAATTCCAATTTATGAGGATCTTTAAATATATATATGTATGTAAAACTGTCTTGACGTCACAGCTTCAGAATAAGTGACAAAGGTACAGGTGAAAACTGATGAAAATGGAGAATTATCCCATAAGTCTGCTGTGAACTCTGCTAACCTGTTAGTACTGCAGGCATCCTAGTCTTTGTTCCATTTTAGTCTAAGCTAAGTCACTTATCTTTAATTGATTGTAACTTACTATCTTAATAAATTTTTAAAGTTCACATCATTGTAAGATGCCATGGCATGACAGGGAGCTACAATGCCTGTCACAGTGAATGATGGAATGACAATAAATTCACGTGAGCCCACATGCAGAAACACGCATACAAGGAAACAATGCTTCAATGCAGCTTGGTAGTAGGCTCTATCTTGTGTTTTATTCTGAAAAAAAGCATCTTTGGCAAAGAAGAAACAAGACCACAGTATGACTGAATCATCAGCTTCAATTCAGCCTTACTAAGGCTAAAGTAAAATTAAAGTCATACTGTACCGCGTGTCACTTTTCTCATCTTTTTTGGTTTTGTTTCAAAATGCAACTATGCCAAGTCTCAGGCTGTTGATAAGGAGTTGAGTATAGCTTTTCCTTATTATAGCTGATCACTGAGGCACCAACTTGTTAAGTAGGAGCTATCAACTACATTGACTTTAAGTGATGATTTTTATGTTTTGTTTTGGTTTGGTTTTTTTTTAGTAGATGCTGGTGTTGGAGAGTATTCAGAGAAAGAGTCAGCTATCTGCTAATTCTGGCAGTGACAGTAGCTTTGCATTAATGGCATGAGAAAGGTACCTCTGATTAAAAATACAGAGATCTTGGCCACATGACAGCTGTGTTGCCCTTGATACAACTAACACTCCTGTCCCAGCCAAGCCCAGGAAAGTCCCTATGCCTACACTGCAGCCTTGTCCTCTGTATTTAGCGTATGCTAAATCCACAAGTTGGAAAAAGTCCATAGAGCTCAACTATTGGAAAAATGGGCAACAACAAAGTTGTGAAGCGATAGAAAAAAAAATCATTCTTTCTTGGAAGTTCCTGTCTTGAAAGTTTCCATTCTCACATCTCAAGACAGGAGCATTTTTTTGTTTGTTTGCTTTAAAGCAATCTTTTGTTGATTAAAGTCAATCTAGGTGTAGATTGAGGTCAGGGGCTTCAAAATCAAGGTGCCAGGCATCCACATAATGACTACACACTGCACTTTAAGGGTGCAGTAGTAGTGCAGGAAACAGCGTATCTCAGCTCCCACGCTCTTTCCACATTGTTTTGTTTTGTTTTGTTTTGTTTTGTTTTGTTTTTTCCAAAAAATATCTGGTCATTCACCTTGTGAAACCAGCTTTTGGAAGAAGGAAGAATACTGGGACAAAGAAGAAAGAAAGATGAAGCAGGAAGGGAGAGAGTATCATAGAATCATAGAATGGTTTGGGTTGGAAGGGACTTTAAGAATCATCAAGCTCCAACTCACCTGTTGCAGGCAGGACCACCAACCTCCACATTTAATACTAAACCAGGCTGCCCAGGGCCCCATCCAACCTGGCCTCGAACACCTCCAGGGATGGGGCATCCACAACCTCTCTGGCAGCCGCTGCCAGCACCTCACCACTCTCTCTGTAAAGAACTTCCCCCTGAGAAGGGTTCACAGGGTATCGCAGAGTTTAGTCAAGCTATCAGCGTGACTGTTTTAATTTTTAAAATTCTGCATCCTGTAACAGGAAAAAACAACAAGAAGAAGCAAACACACGCACAAAACAAACAAACAAAAAAAAAAACCCAACACTTTTGCTGGCTCAAGATTGTGGATCAGAAAATGAGAAACTTGCTTCCGCTTGAGTCAACTGAAAAACAAAAGACACTGATTTTGGTGAAGACAGTATTTCAACTGAATATTATGAGTATTTTCTACTTAGTCGTTGCCTATCCAGACAAGCTCTGGAATAGTATGCTGCTATTTTAATTCATGCCCAAAAAGATATGAAAGAATATAAAGTGAAAAACATAATTTTTCGTCTACTAGTAAATGCTTCATGGCAACTCTTTGAATGTGTTTTCCATAAGGTGATCAAATGAGCTCTTTCTGTCCAATCTCTCTCCTCTTGAGCTAATTTTAAGTCTGAAGGTAGTTTAGCAGACTGGAAAAATCTACGTAATGAAAAATATGTTGTGGTATGTCAAATTTGTCTTCTCTCCTAACCAAAAAATGACAATCTTTTTTTCTAGGAAAAGTTGCAAATCTTGCACCCCCTAGATGTGTTGAAATGTTAAGTTCAGGAGAAATATTTCCTGTTTAATACAAAATTTCCTTGAGCACTCATAAAATGGGGAATAGTTGTTCAAATAGAAATAGAGCAAAAATCTGGGCTTTAATGTGAGTCATAAACTAAATGTGAATTGATAATAAGACTTTCTTACTCCAAACATTTTCGTTTTGCAGGAGAGAAGCAGGGCTGTCGCACATGATATAAAGCACACTACCCTGTCCTGCCCTGTTGAGGCTGGAGTTCTCTGACTGCTTTTGAACATCTTACTTTAAGAAAGATAAATGGAAGAGACCCAGAGGAAAGCATGAAAAATGAGATAAGGTTTAGAAACCATGACCTGTAAGTAAAGGTTGAAAGAATTAATTTAGTCTAGGAAACAAAAACAGGCAAAAAAAAAAAAAAAAAAAAAAAAGGAGACAGTCAGAATATAACTGTCATCCTGTACAATGTTATAAAGATTGTGAGATGGTAATCATTTGTTCCTTATTGCCAGCAGTGGAATGAGTAGAGGAAAAAGGCTTTATTTGTAAAGGAAAAAAGTCAACCTCTTGTTCTTGTGACAAAATCCTGGAGAAGGCTGCCTGTAAGGGTTCTGGAACCCTTCCATTTAGAAGTATTAAGAACAAGATAGGCAAGTAGTAGTTAAGAACATCCAAGGAGAACTTGATCCTACATTAAGTTGGACCAGATAATCTCAAAATTCTATTACTCTCTGAAGTTCAGTGATTTTATGTTTTTGTTAATCTTACCTAAAAAATATAAAATTGAAGGACTGTCTCAGTTGCAGACAACTTCTAGACATCTTGGATCCATGTGTATAATGTACAAGCTGCTTTATAATACTCTCAAATCCATTGTCATTTCAAAAGAAAAGCTAAATTTGGAACCCTGATTGTTGCAAAAACAAATTTCTTTATAAGAATCAAATGTTATTGACATATTGCCCTCTTCCTGGTCTGTACAACCTGAACCAATTCTTCTGAGGGATGTGAATTTCCCTACCTTTTATGCATCTCCTGGGATTCCAGCTGATAATAGAGTACAGTGTGATTTATCTCACCTTACTGAAATCACCTAGAAGTCAAGGGTGGGATTCAAGTAAATGCAGTGCTGGACAATAGTTCTGTGTTGCAAATGAGTGATTTCAGATTCCTAAATATAGCTACCTATGGTCCTATTATATTTAGTTGGAGTCTAATTAATTCAGCCAGAAGCATTTCCAGTTTGGCAGACCAAGCACATATGCCTACTTGAAGGTGAGCTGAATAGCTCCCCACATTCTTGTGAATGGATTAACTTACAATTTCAGTGGCCTGTAAAAACAGAATAGACAACTACCTCACACACAGAAGTTGCCTGTGGAATACCTGGGGAAAAATTTGTCTGTTTTACTTTGATGCTTATAGTATGTTGAAATGAAATTGGCTAATCCAGCTACATAAACATAGTTTGTCATGCCCTGTGTTATGTCACTGGCCTCTAGAAGTGTGCAAATCTCTGTATGTGTCAGTCTTGGGTATATTAGACTCTTTCAAATGGCATCAGGCACCTATGTTCCGGAAGGTGAACTGACCCTGTAATTTCCTACAAGTGTCTAATTCTCTCCATGGACTGGAAGAGTGGGAAAGGAAGCATATGAAGCTAGATAAGATGAATCCTGCCTGTCATGTTTAAATTAGCAGCATAAGCAAGGCTTTCATGGTGAGATAGGTGATTAGGAAGTACGAGATATGCAACTAGAATATAGAGCAAGATGTTGATAACTCAGCATTTATTACAAAGCCTATTTTACTGATATAAAAATGGTATCCATCTCCCTCTACAAAATGAGTCCGGTGACTCAGGATTAAGGTGAATTGTGTGGTTTTCAAGCTATAGTTCTGAACAGGGAGAGTGTAGCATATTAGTCAATAGGAAAAAACATTTTTCTTAGCATCACTCTCAGCCACATCCAATCTGCTTGAGCATCATGAGGTACTGTGTGTCATATTTTCCAATCTGTTTCAAAGTGGAAGACATTGAGATTTTTTCTTTACTTTCTGGATCTACTATGTCTGTTTACCCTTTGCCATCGTCAACATATTTCTTATCAGAAAGAAGCTCTATTGGAAAGCCACATACATAATAAAGGTACAGTTTCGAAGCTTAAAATTTGTTACTTCCTGCAGCAATGAAAACACATTATTTGTATAAGCAGTAGGACTAAATGTTTGCACTTATGTAGTGTATGAACATTAACTAATAATTATGTTCAGCAGAAACTTGTCAGTCTTTCACAATAATTGGACAAATAATGCAAGAGCTATAAAAGAATAGCAAGCAAAGCAATGATTTTGACATCACAGCATAAAGTTATGAGTTAAAATATATGTCATTATAACCATTGCCTACTGAAGTATCACTGAAAACTAATCATTTCGTATGCTAACCAGAGAGAGTTGCAACAGTGATTAGATAGGAATGAAAATAAGAATAGTCATTAATTTGACAGGCATGGAATATATATCAAGGATAGTTATGAGGACAGTATGGAAGAAAACTGCAGTCAGTGGTCAAATCAGAGCTGAATTTATGAATGATGTTAGCTCCATTTCAGCATTCCAAAGCATTAACCAGAAGGATAAAGCACCTAAGTGTAAATTAAAAAATAATAATTAAAAGTAAAAACAAACATACAAAAAAATGAAAATGTATTTAATTTGCTTTCGCTCTTCCATCCTTCACCTCTCTGAAGTGACTGCCAACAGAAAGCATGGTGTCAATAGAGCAACATTACTAATAGTTCCAGTAACATAATATTTTCCATTAGGAACTAACCTGGAGCTGCTAAAATTGTTTTACAATTGTAGTATGACCAAATGATAATGGCTTTCAGCCAATCAATTCACCTGTGTTGGATTTGAACTGTTTGTATGCAGATTAAAGTCTTTAAATTCAGTCACCTTCTAAAATGTTCTGTCCACTGGGTTGCACTTGCCTATTTGGCAGCTGTTTCCTCACCCAGGAAACAACTCCCACCCACCACCTATCAAGCACTTATCACTACTTCAGTTTGGAGTCAACGTGTTTGGAAATTATACGTCATTTTTTTACAGTGAGCTGTGCTGTCCAGTTATACAAGATCTTAATAAAAATACTGTTGGAAAAGATTTGTTTCTATTAAAGATATATTCTATCAAGGTAAGCTAGCTCAGCCTACCAGTGAACCTATTCAGTGCTGTTTAGTTTGTGACTAGGTGAATGCCCAGCTTTGTATGCAGAGGTGTGTGGTATATTTTGTAGTGAATGTGGAGAAAAAGTCTGTGAAGACTTTTCTGTAGCAATCCCCTTTCTAATGAAAATGAGTCAATAAAATATAAAACTTGTCTTTCTATTAATTGTTTTAATCTGAATCATCATTTCTTTCCTATTGCGTATTACCTCAACTGATGTCAGACTGCTCTTCTTCCTCCCTGCTCCAGTGCTGCTAAAGTTAGTCCGTCTTCTTTATATCTTGTAGTGATTTAAAAATGAAAAATACATGGCTTCATTATCAATAAATAAAGAACCTCTGTAAGTTCTTTTACTTATTTTGTGCCTTCAATTACAAAACAGAGATCCAAAGCCCAAGATGTGCACCTGTAGCTACCTTTTAGACATTCGGATTAGTAAATAATAAGATTTGACAGGGTCACAGAAAAGGTGGCCCAGCTGCAGGCATGTTTGTTGTTAATACTTAGGCTGTAAGTTTACCAAGTATCTTGGAGCCAGTTACTGGCTTGGGCAGCAATATTTTCCACATCTGAAAAGAGCAGAACCTGTGTACCATCTTCATTCCCTTTATTCATTCCCAACATAAAGCGTTTATTGCTTGCTTAAGATACCTCAAATTCACAGTTCATGTATATTACTACATAACTCAGCGGGTAGAAGCAAAATCACTGACTTCACATGATTAATAGGAAACCTTAGAGGCATTAGATTCTATTTTGAGACATGTGGCAGTTCAGTGAGCTGAACTGAAACTTTTTTCTTCTTTTGTATTTTCAAATTACACAGTACCAAGATCAGCAAAGTATCGTGACAAAACAAACATGTCTACGCAATTGACAATCTCAGGGAGACTTCACAACTGAAATATTATGGAAGTGTAATTGTGTCTTTGCTCTTGCGGACAGTGATCTTTGCAAGTCAGGTCTGAGGTCCTTGGCTGCTTGGGGGAAGTTATTCACACTTATGTATTCATCTTATCTTGATTTGGGAGCGTCAGAAAATTTAGTCACCTGGGAGGAAAAAATTAGAAAATGAGTTAAAGAAAGAACTACAGCTGAATATTTATGGATGTTTTTGTCCCATCTTTTCACGTACATTCTGACACAGGTTACTCTGGGAGATATAAGTACAACCCTTCTGCAGTCCTTGTAGGACTGTAGCCAAAGGGAGCACAGCACTATGGTATATGAGTGCATTGTGGTGGGATTCTCTGCAATGTATCTGCAGCACTGAGCAGATATCTTAATCTCTGCTCTGTTTTCCTTGTCCATTTGTGGGTAAATAGTACCTATTCCTGTGTGTTTGTCAGAATTGCTTCTGAGCTTTTTGGCAGCACTGGTAAAATGTAAAAAGCCTTGGATGAAGTGCGTGCCTGGGGCCAGGGTCAAAAGGCTCCTATTGTGAGAAGGAGCAAGGAAAAGGAAAAAGAATGAGGAGCAGAGCAGGGGGAAAGAGAGAATAGGTGAGCTCTCAAAGTTTGGGTCTGCTGCTTCTATTGCCTTTGGACAGAACCAGCCTGCCTCTGTAATAGCTGTATCCTCTGTAATCCTGATTCTTCTAATATCTGGCAATATCACTCAGAAGAAAAAGTGATGATTAATTAAAAAAAAAAAGAGCACATTTTTACACATAGCTTTTCTATATTAGTTTAAAAAAATAAAGCAATTTATTCAACTTATTAAAGTAAGGATTTATAAAACATTCTTTGTCTCCTTGTTTTGTGCATTTATCAAATTCAAAACTTCACATATGAAAATGACTAGAACCTGATTTCTGGTATAGTTTTTTAAAAAAATAAAAATAAAAAGATTTACGTCTGAGGAAACAATGAGTCTCCAGACCCACAACTATCTCTTACTGAGGTATTTTTTTCTCCCTGGGGGAAGAGAAAAGCTATTGGAGCACACATAAAATTTAGGTGCTTTAAGAATTTCTCCAGGACTTCTGTTAGATTTACCATCAGAAGAAGCAATAAAATGGGAATTTATGTTTTTTCCTTAGCAAATCTTATGCTTTCTGATCTGGTGTTTTGCTATTGCAATTAGAGCTGTTTCTTGAAGCAGCAAACTAAAAAGTAGTACCAACAGTACTTATTTTAGGTGTGAACATTTTAAGAATATGGGAAATGTTGGGAAAATAAAGCTCATATACGTTATTCGCATCTGTTTTCCTGACAGATTGCCTCTTTGCAGAGTAGGTTATGGTTTGATCATGTCTTAAAAGAAAAGGTACTGAGTTAAGTTGCTTTCCTCAGTAAAGACTGCAGGAAATTAATTTATGGTCACAGTAAGATTTCAGGTATCAATTCCAGGTGGGCATGTCTTTGCAATATCTCTCCCAAAGGATCAGCAACAAAGGAGTAGAACAATTAGCACGTGATTATTTTTACCATCAGTGCTGGATCACTTCTGCAGTATGATAGCATTTCATACAGCACCTTTAAATAGTTTGTATAGGGTTTATCTTGTTCTCCATCTGCAGTTCTTGCATGGAGCCTTCATATTTCCAATGGTGTTATAAAGACTCATAAGACTTAGCTGGATTCACTTTCCTAGTGAGCTCCCCGTTATAACAGTCTTCAAACCAGTCAGATACAGGAAATATACTGGGGTACCCAGGGTACATGTTGGAAATCCTGAAGTACAGGCTGCTGGTCTCAGTTGGCATCAGAGGAGGGTCAGACTAGATATCAATAGAAGTTTCAATATTGGGATTATATGACAAGGTTGAGTGAGGGACTGGGGGTAAGGAGGCCTCAGGAATGGCCTCTGTGAGCAGAGCCCAGTACTGCCCCATGTCAGGGCAGAGCCAGCACCAGCTGCTCCAAAGGGATCCACAGCTGTCTGAGATGAGCCATGAACAATGCTGGGTGTGCTCTGGGAGAGTGGATTTAAGGAAGGGAAAACACATTTTCTGTGACAACTTTGGTATTTTGAAAATCAGTCCTGTCAATACTGACACCTCAGGTTTTGTTTCAGGAAAATGAGGAATTAAATCCAGAATAGTCTCATAAGGTGCTGATTAATTATTAATTAATAATGTTTTACAGTGCTTCAGATATTACATTAAAGAATATTTTATATTAGGCACATGAAGGTAGAGAAATATCTTGCATACCATTAGGTGAAGCTTTACTCCAGTGTTGAATAGAAAAAAAACCTGCAAAAAATGCAGAAAAATTTCATGTCTTTGCTTGATATGAACAAGCTAAAATCCTCAGCTTTTTCTAATTTCTTGCAGTCAATTCAGTATGAAACAACGTGCAATAAATTTGTAGGGGAACAATCTCTTAAAGAAAAGCAATTACAAATCTGGTTTATGTCCTCTAGTAGTCCAAGTGTAAAATTATAACAGAGAGTCTGGTCTGTAAGCAATAGTGTACACTGATTTACACATGCCAGTGCAGGAAAGCTAACAACTCTTTTTCTTGCAGAGTGATCAGATCATAAGGACATAGGTATATGCTGTCTACAATACAATAGAGGCAGGGTGTATTCTTTTTTTTTCTTTTTCTGTAAATAAGTACATGACAAGGTTTGATTTTGGGCTACTTTGTTATGTTGTAGGGTTTGGGTGTCAACTGTTTTGGTGGTTTGGTTGTTTTTCTCTCCATTTTGAACAGACTGAGCATTCATGATTATGTATAACACTTGAAAATACCCAGAGGAGATCCTAAACAGCAACCTATTGATCATTTCTGGATTTTCCAGTATTGCTGTGAAACAACAGACTTTCAAAACTGACCAATCATATTCTTTCACAAAAACCATGTATACAGTTTGCAGAATGATATGCATCAGAATGTCTGATTACTAAGGGCCATTTCAGAATACCTGTTTTCTTCAGAAACAAAAGAGAAGTATATCTAAACAAGTATTGCTTTGACAGTGTAAGAATTATATAAATAATAAAGCCAAATATTATAGTTTCAGAGAAATGATATATGAATACAACTTTGCATCTTTACCCCATTAAGAATATGTCTGGAATTTTTTAAATTGCAGCAGACCCGTTTTGATCTTTGCATCTATCTCAGTAGGTTTCTGTATACTTTAACCAAATGTGCTTTCAGCAATGATTTGTCATTTTTTTCTAAATGAATCTGAAATTTTATGTAAATTAATGACACAGTGATTCTTTGAAAATTTTGTGTCCACAAATCTTTTTTTTTTTTTTTTTTTTTGAATCTTTTATTCAATTTCTCATCTGATCAAAGAGATTTTCTTAGACAGGAAAATTTTATAAATAAAACAAGCAAGCATACTGCAAACTTAAAGCAGTTTGGTGGATATGTAGGTAGAATCTAAATTAGCACATTTTCTAGGATAGTCTACGTTGACCTATTTAGCATTAAAGCAGATCTGTAAGTGAGTAATAGTGAACTACAACTGCCTCCTCTTCATCATGCTTCACACATATAATCTACAATATATTTTGTTTGGTATTGGCAGAGGACATAGCGTGAAGTATTTGACTTGTGAAATCTAAGTATAAAGTTAGAAATATCAAAACCGTAGTCTAAAACTCTGAAGAAGCTCAGCATTTTCACAGTTTCAAGTTGAATATTTCAAATGTCAAGCAATCAAAATGTGGCCGTCTTTGGGCAAGCATTAGTAATAGTAAATCTGTTTGAATATACATGGTCATTGTCATTCTCAAGGCACTTTCTTTAACAGGGAGGGCTTGGCTAATCATTTTGGATCTGAGTCTTACCACTCTCCTTTTGCTAGCCGATCTGCTCAGATTATACTCTGTGGCATATGTATTTAGTTAGAGCATGCAATATACACTGCCTTGTGATTATCTGCCTAACTGGCAAATATTACTCACATACAGAAGAGCACTTATTCATGCTTTCACTAAACCTGTCTCAGGAACCATAGAAAGTACTGCTAAAATTGACTGGATATTTTCCCTAGACAAAAAAAAAAAAACAAAACAAACAAACAAAAAAACACCAAAAAACTAAGACTTGAAGGAAAAAAGATAGGCCAACACTGTCTCTAATCTAAAAATCTTCTAGGATAATCAGAAACAGAAAAAAAATGGAAAACTCAGTAGAGTTCTAAGGAGAGCAGGGACTTCTGAATGATTTAGATGGAGAAAGGAAACAAATTAGGAATCCTTTATTAGTGTCAGGCTATGAAACAACAGAAGCAAAGCTTGGGAAAGAGTGAAGTGCAGAATGGGAATAGGCTGGATGGACAAAAAGAAGACACCTCTTTTTCATACCAAGTTTTAGAACCTGAATGTTATAGCAAATAAGCCCCACCAAGAATTTATCTTACTTTGGTCTAAAGAAGACCATAAAAGAGTGAAGAGAGAAAAAGATGTTCAATTTTCCATTCTTTTATAGAATTGAAGCAGTTATGTTTCTACACGCTGCATTCAGTCTTAATTACGATGAGAGAAATTACCCACTAGCCTGTACCTTCTTCTATTGGTGACAGCTGCCATTAAAAGTCCAGTAAATTTATTATCTCAGCCTCTGTGTTCCTTTACTAATTCCTTTATTGATAATAAGGAATATACTGGAAATGATAAGCAAACTTCTCCATAAGTTAATGCTCTTAAAGTCGACAGTTACGTTGATGTTAGCTAAAAATGAGTTAAAATTAAGAGTTTGGGCACACAGTCTACTTGTATTTTAATGAGGTGATTTGTGTAGACCTGTCATTGAGTGTTAACATTTACAAATGTAATTAATTCAGTCATATAAAACAAATATTAGATTGTTATATTTTAATGAATTTAAACCTATGTATAAATGCCAGCAGAAAGTTCCAATCATACTTAGTCAGGAATATGCATTAATCTTGCTTAGTTTCCCTCTATATGGTGCACTAGACAAGATCTTCTGACAAAATTAAAAATAAATGCCTACGTTTGACCTCTGACTCATGCAGTGTGGAAATATACAATATTTAGGTTTTAATTGTGCTATTTTTCAGCTGCACCAAATCAAACCATCTGTCCAAAGTCTAAACTAGGTTTGTTTTTCTACATATATTGAAATGCATTTAAAAAAAAAAAAAAGTTTTATTATTTTTCCAAGCAAAAAGTTCAGAAATATTTGCATATATTCAAACAAGAATAGCCTAGCATCCAATTAGCAATAAAATATGCATTGAATGGGAAAAATCAATATTGATCTGCAAAATATCATGTCAATTTGTTCTCACAGTAAGCATCCTTTCCCTCCAACCAAGTGATTTTCTTTGACAAAAAGAATGGGAATAGGAAAGTGCTCAAATGAAATGTAAGTAAATGTTGTTTGCAAAGAAGAAATGTATATACTGATGGCAAATACTTCAGGCCAGATTTCCCTACAATTCTCCAGTTTCTGTGCTTTGTTGAAAACAAAAAATAAAACAGATCCTGAAAATCACATTTGAAATAACTAACTATCACAGATGGCAATGCTTATTTGTATACTCAGTAGATAATTCTCACAGTATTTGCATTTTATTTTCACTGAGAACTTGCCTTGTGGTCATTTTCATTCCAATAGTCTGGTCTTTTCTGTAACAAATAGGGAGATGATGGCAAGTGTTAAGATGTGACTGATGGTTTAGAAGGATACTGTTCCAGCAGATCTTCTGGGAAGACACATTTGCAGACCAAACAGGTTTGCAAGAAGACTCTGAATGCTGATCTCCTAAGGCCTAAGGATTTTCAAGAGACCAGCAAAGAATGGACATCCCCCATCCTTGACTGCCCATGCTATAAGCAAAGGCAGCTCTTATTGTACTTGCTCTGCCACATCTGAATGTAACAGACGTTCTTCACATCCCTAGAGACAAATGCCAGCTATTCAGAACATGTTTAAAATTACTTTAGCAGAATACATGCCCTCTAAAATTTTGAATAACCCCACTGCTCAGATTGTTCTGCTCTTTTTCTTCCTTATGTCAACATCATGCTCCAGACACACTAATTCCAAAATATCTACACAGGAGTTTAAGAATGTCTTATGATTCCACAAGACACAAATATGAAATTTAGATGTTTACAAATCCGACATCTGTATCTGTGTTAATCACCTTAGGCTTTATAATCAGTGAGTGAGTAGGACAAGAATTTGGAGGGTACGATTCGTCATCTCTTAAAGTAGAATTTTGTCAAACAATTAATGCCCTAAATGTGCTTATCAATCTCCAGAAGACCATTAGATAAGCTAAGATTATAGCTGCCTGATTTAGATGAGCTGAATCTCACCTATAGTGATGTTCTAGACAAAAATAATGCTATCTATATATCCCATAACTACTATAGTTCTATATTAAACATCCCCACAAAGTGTCCTTTTACTTTATGTGCTATTGTCAAAATGAAGTCATGAAGACCAATGATGAATAGCTGGAAAAGAATGTGTAACATAAAGGTGAAAAACAGCTGGAGTGTTCTGTGGAGGATTCAATAGTTGTTTGATAGAGTTGAATGCAATTCAGCCAGCTAGAATTGCTACCAGCAAAATAAAAAATTGAAAGGAAAAAAAAAAAGGGGGGAGGGGGAAGAAGGTGGGAAAAGGAAATAAAAGAAAGATGCCAATTTCTAGCTTCTCTATTTATTCAGTAGTTGAGAAAAACCTTGAAAAATTAGTTTAAGTTGCAATAACATCTGATATTTCAGTGACTATTTCCTTAATGATGCTGGCAATACTGAAGACCCAATATCTGAAATTATACTGATAAAAATTTTAATTGGAATATACATTTAAGTAACATACTGAAAAGAGTACATAACGAAAAGCATATTTTCAGCACATAGAATATGTTTTGGAATAACCATTTACAGCGTTAGCACTAAAGGCGTACAATTTTTCTGTGTTACTGTAGAATTTGTTTCTAAGAGAAAAAATGACACAAATGTTTAGCTAGTTTGAGGTACACCAATGTTATGTGTGTATTACCTTTTTCTTTGCTTATGAAATAGAATTGAATATTGAATTGCTGATACAAATTCTTCACGTCTAATGAAATACCTGGGGTTCAAAGCCACCCTTTTTGAGAAAATACCTTCTGTATGATATACATTTATTAATAGTGTTCCTATTACATTAATACTTTTAGGTGAGCCAGTAGGGGTATTACGATATTGTAAAATTTTAATCCTAATAAACGTGCCTATGGCAATAAAATACATGTAAGTTATTGCTTTTATGAGTTTCAAGTTGATTTATGCTAAGTTGTAACCCTTTGCTAAGTAGGATGTCTTGCTGTACTTCAGAAATGTGTATACTAGGGACTACTATATTTCTTTTCACCATTCTTAGCATAAAACAGTTTAATAAGCATGCAGAATTTTTAGAAAACTGGTATTGAAACTGAGAGGTATGCCAAACACTAAACGTGAGAGTCGTGTTACAGAATTTAACAGGGTTGTTTCTCACTTAATCTGATTTCTTAATCCACTACATTTCAAATAATTCCAGAACATCAACAGGATATCAAAATTGTCTAGTGCTCAATACAAGGAAAAATACATCTAAAGTGAGTTTTCTTTAAGAGCTTTTCATCTCAGTATCTGTTTACTACAGTGCACACCAATTATTTGTGATGAGTGTGTGCACAGCATGAGGCTGCAGAGACCACATATAGATGGCTGATTAAGAAGGACGAGTTCAAGAATTATATCTAGTTAGCTTAAATTTTGTGTACCTTTTTCATTATATCTGTTGTATAGCCTTCTATAGTAAACCAGTGGGAAGGCTTTTTGACTTCTAGACTGCGTTGTTTTGTTTGGGGACAGCTGAGTATCATTACCTCTAGTAATAACTAATTTGCTTCATTCTTCTTTGCTTCATAAAATTCACTGCTGCCTCACAGCACTTTTGTATATAGCTTCCATTTCTTCTTCTGGACAAAACTCTCTAGAAGACTGGAAGTCTGTACCCTCTTCCAGATAATATAAGAGAAGCTGGGGTGGAACATCATGGAAGGCTCATAATCTGAGGTCCTTATAGTAGATAGAACACATGCAGGGAGATCTCATTCAGAAGAAAAAGAGATAGGAGCCTGCCAAGCTGTATCTGCTGTAAGCCAACATCTATCATAGAATCATAGAATGGCATTGGTTGGAAGAGACTCCAAGGATCATCAGGTTCCAAGCCCTCTGCCACAGGCAGGGTTGCCAACTGACAGATCAAGTACCAGGTCATATTACCCACGGCTTCGTCCAATCTGACCTCAATGAATCTGGCCTTAAATACCTGCAGGGATGGGGCATTCACAACCTCTCTGGGCAGCCTGTGCCATCATCTCACCACCCTCTCGGTGAAAAACTTCCCCTTGGCATCTAATCTAAATCTCCCCTCATTTAGTTTAAATCTCCCACCCACTTCGAAAACACATATAAACTAATGCTGAAAAAAAAAAAAGGAAAAGAAAAAGAGAAAGAGAAAAAGAGAAAGAAAAAGAAAAAAAGAGAAAGAGAAAGAGAAAGAGAAAGAGAAAGAGAAAGAAAAAGAGAAAGAAAAAGAAAAAGAAAAAGAAAAATAAAAAGAAAAAGAAAAAGAAAAAGAAAAAGAAAGAGAAAAAGAAAGAAAAAGAAAAAAAGAGAAAGAGAAAGAGAAA
>JAOWBP010000001.1:110488177-110500542 GCA_028571105.1 Tragopan temminckii | reverse complement strand
AAAAAGAAAAAGAAAAAGAAAAAGAAAAAGAAAAAGAAAAAGAAAAAGAAAAAGAAAAAGAAAAAGAAAAAGAAGTGAAACCAAATTTTCACATCTGGTAGCTACAGGTATAATCTTAAATATGTGTCAAGATTTCTGCCAGAAAGAGACACACTCACAGAGGAATTTATCCCATCACAAGATACCTGAGACAGGCAAGATAAATTGTATTCCCTCTGACACAGACAGAACCCAGGATTCTGTGGATGCAAGTAACTTTCAGAAGGCTTGTGGTACTGATCAGAAATACATACCTCATATGTTTTGGACCAGCTGAACAAATCAGAATGTAGGATTGCAATGGTGGAAACACTGAGATGTTTCATATTATTCAAAAGGATTAAAACTAAACACTTCACAATCTCAGTGTGAAAATAATGTTATCTGATAACTCATAACAATGAAATGTAATAGCAGAGAACCTTTAGTTCCTTCTTCCAAAAAAATATATCTGGTTTGGCAAAATTATGTCAGAAATTTTACCTTTGTCACTGGTGGTAACAGGCTTCCATAGGAGACTACCAGCTCAAGGAAAAAATAAAAATAAAAATAAAAAAAATTCAGAGCAAGGTTCTTATACACAAGCTCTGAATACCCTTTTGGAGAAGTCTATATTTCTTCATTGATTATTTTAAGCCCCCAAGGTTACATGCTTTGATGTTGTTTGACAAACTGTCCCAACTCCTAGAAAAATGAAGTTTGCCACATTCTTGGGACATTCACGAGCCAGCAGCTGCTCTTTTCAGAGGAGAAAACTACCATTCTTTAAATGACAGCCTGATAAAAAACCCTTATGGCCTGGTTTTCAGCCACACTGAAGGTTCTTTGGCAGCACTAGAAACACACTCAGTTGGGTACAAACTGCAAGTTTTCATCTTCAGTCTCTTGAATGCTGTACACAAATACCTGTTACAATAGAAAATCAAATCATGAAGCTTATGCAGATCTTTCCAGAGCAGATTTTACACAGCTAACAGAACCACATGCACATACAACCTGATTATTTGTTGTGCACTGCAGCTTTGCCAAATACGCAAGTCAATCCACTGTATCATTGAACTCAGAAAATATCTCCTGACTAGAGCAGGCTAAACAGCTTTATAGACAATTTCCTTTTCTAGAGTAAATCTTTAATACTGTACATCTTTAAATGGCATTCTCACCAACATTCCCACATATTCTTTGTGTTCCTTCTTTCATGGAGTTAGGAAGATAAGTGGTCTCAACATGTCAACCCAGTTCATAGCTTTATTTCAGGTCAGTATCACCAGTGTAAGGTGTACAAAGGAAGCATCCAGCACTATAGTCTGTATCTTTCTCCTTAAAGCCAAACAAAATGGCAGTTGTTTCCCAAGCATCAGACCTTAGAAATACACAGGCATAGTGAATAAAACAACAACAACAAAAAAGTCACAATAATAATTATGTAGGCTTCCTAATCTTAAGATTTTTTAAGTTCCCCTTTCTTTCAGTCATTTGCTCCCCTTCTAGCATTTGTCAATAAATGCACTCTTACAAATACTGAGTGTTTTTACTGTATCTCCAGTCAGCTGTACGGAGCAGTTACCTAGACTGGGGCACAATAAAACATTTTTCTTAGAAAACTTAAAAGTTGCGGGGTTTTCAGCACATTTTTCTCAGTGATTTGCTAAATAATTTTAACACAGGTGCCCCTCCTTTACCTGTTTTGTCCTTTCTTCCTAGAAAAACAGTATTTACAGTCTAGATCTGTGAACAATCCCTCCAGGTTTCAGGAGTTGTGTTTTAGATTTAAGTCATACACTTTTTTAATGATCTGCTAGGCATAATAGCCAACAAGTACTACATCTTTAACTCTATTGCCACAGCACACTTTGAGAGAAAGTCATTACCACCTTCCCACATACTTTTTACCATGTTCGGCATCTAATCATGTGTTGTTTAGATTATTTTTAAATGAGATTTGCAAAATATTCAAGAAGTTACAGAGACAAAAGCTTGCCATTTAAAGTGTTAAATCTTGCTACGAGTAAAAAAAGAACTGAGTTCTTCTATACTGTGTGTGCAGTATACTCCACTATACAAGAGTAGCCTAGATGTCTCCATGAACAATTGGATATTTAAGGGCTATTGAACATCAAAAATTCTCTCCATAATCCAGCGCATTTATATACTGCACATGTGTTTTTATAACTATCAAGTACTGAGAAAAATCTCAGTATCCAGGGGCTATAGTCCATATTTCAATTTGGTTGTACAATGAGTGACAACAGGAAACATGGCCAGTTCAGAATCTTATTTCTCAATTGCTCTTACTTACCTCACATTTTTCCTCCCATTCATCTACAGACATTGTCTTGTTTCTGAAAATATCATCTCAGTTCTCTCTGCCATAGTTGGGATATTACTTCTGAGCTAGATGACCACTGTGGGCATATTTATCTTCATTAAATACATCATTTGTGTGCGATTTGATCCAAAACTGAAGCATTTTATTTAGTCGAAACTGAAGAATTTGGATCAGCTAAATATTACAATGCACCCATTATCCCACTGAGCACTCAGCAGCCTGCTGAGTGAAGTACTGATGCTGGCTGTTCCTGGTTTTCCTGAATGATTCACATGATGAAATATGGGGGCAAAGTCAAACTCTTTATTCATGCTAAGTGGTTGCTCCCTTCATTTGTTGTCATCCTCTGGAAATCATCCCTCATTTTGAATAAGGGCACTGGAATCTCATATTGTGATACTAGTGAGCCTGAGTTCAATGTGCTGTAACTCTGAAGATGGCAAAGAGTTATGTCATTAAATGCAGTGACTCAGCTTTAACTGTGGGGAAACTACTAAGAAATTTTCAATGTACTAAAAACTTTCAGTCCTGTACATTTTACTCCCTTTTTCCTGTCAAATTAAGGACTGATACAGACCTTCCAAGTTAACAACTCATTTTGTCCTATGTAGAAGTTCAGAAATACTTCGATGATAGCAATCAATTTTTGCCCAATGACTTCAATCATCACTATTTGCTGTCCAAGTCAAGTGATATACATTTAGCAGAATGCAGAGAAATGAGTGACACTTGCCATGTGATACCATTACTCTGAGTAGCTTTTGTTGTCAATCCAGTATATAGCCCTTAGGTAGCAGAACTAATGTCTGATGAAGTCCAACCTATTTGCCCATCTATATGCCCATAGGCATCGTATACAGCGAATCTACTCAATAAAATTTCGCTCCATTCCACGTTTATATGGGTTCAATCAGGCAGATGTTAATCAGTGAACTGTGCATTAAAAAAGCGAGCAGCCGTTTCCACCGTCTCCAAGATACTTGCCATAGAATCTATTATTCCAGTACCACAATTGAAAAAGAGCTTAGGTTTCAAATGAATCTCTTTTGTGGTCTCAAAGAAATTAGGGCTCCTCTAGGCTGATACTTACTCTAATGAACCTGAATACTGTGGAAACCCTTTTTTTCCGACCCCAAAAAGGCTTCCCTGACCATAAACAAGACTGTATCTCTGGAGGATTTCCTATGCTCTATTGATCTAAAGGTATGCTTTAGTGTCTCAAGAATGGTATTTGTCTTTATATCAAGTTCAGAACCAGCAAAATTGCCCCAGACAATTTTATTAAGCTGATAGGGGAGACTGCTCATTTTAGGAAGAGAGAAAGACCTTTGTTTGTTGGTCAGTTAATCAGAGGCCTTTCGTTTATTTCCTGCAAAACTGTCTTTTCTTCAGAAATCAGAAAGAATTTTAGAGAGTCACAACGTTGTTTTGTTTCCTGGCACATCTAAAATGAGAAAATATAAGGAGTTTCTTTCACATTCGCTGCTGTATTTTATTTTAAAATGTTTATTTTCTCTTATGTTTAAGAGCTAATTTAACTTCTGTTAAAGGCAATGAAAAACTTGCTTTTAACTTTTAAAAGAACTCAGATAAAGCCACATCTCTGTGAGGGTCTCCTAATTCAGAAGACTTGCACAATCACACAATCACATTGTTTGGAGGCAGACAGGTCAATTCTGGCATTACATGACACCCATATATATGTATATAAACATCAAAACTGTTCAGGTGTGCTAAGCAGAGCCAATAAAATGATAAGAATGATGCTTCAAAAAGCATGCAATCTAAATTAGTCAGGTAAAAGAATAGAATAGAGAGGAGTAGGATGTGAAGACTAGAGAACGGGGAAAAGACAATAGAAGCAAGGAGAACAGTCAATTATTTTGTAAATGTAATTAAAGATTATCTATCACTGTTTCAATGAAGGTGGTAGAGGTACTGACAGATATTGCTAAGATATTCAAAACATATAACGTGCAACCCTGTGTGAAGTCTTAGCTTAAGTTTTTTGTAGTTGTCTTATTTGCGGCAAGGTTGGAATCACTCCGAAGCTGTTTTGTTGAAAAAGGCAGTATCTGTGGCAGAACACCAAACACACAAGAAAGAGATTGTATATATCTATATGAAATCCAAGAATTGTATTGTCTTTAATGTAACTGTTGAAGGGTACATAGAGATCTTCTACTGAGGATGACCTGATTTAATTCCACTAGGACATAAATTACTGGAGAACAAAGTGCAGAGGCAAAAATAGTGATATATAAAAGGAAGGAAGAAATAAAATGAATTGAAGATGGGGATAAATAAGTGAAAAAAAGTGCAGGAAGAGGAGCAATCCTAAATACAACTGTATTTTATCAACATATTATAATAACCATCATAAAAACTAAAGAACAAAGAAATTTCATTTACAACATAGAAATTGTCCTTCCCTTTAATTTCATCACTGTCCTCCTCCTGACAGATTTCTCCTTTGGGAATGGAGAAGAATAGGCAGTTCAAAATTCATTTCATAAAGCATAACTCAATAAAATAAAATAAAATTAGAAAAGGCTCAGTTATTTGTTTTTTTGTTGTTTTTAAAAAATGTTCCAGCCATGACTGGTGCTTGCCTTTGAGTGTCAACAAACTTTTAACATTGGCTTATAGGATTATCCTGTATGCTAGTTCTTATCACAGTCCCTCTCAGCAGCCAGTCTTTAGAGGGAAAACTCAGGATCCAATCAGCAGATCTCTGACACAGCTTCAGCCTACTCAGAGCAGACACTGAGGGTCATACGCAGAATGGATTTGCTTACCAAATGCTGTTGGTTCATGTGGCATTAGGAGCTGAACTCAGTACAGAGTAAAACAATTTGTATAACCTTTATCTGAGTACTTGTGAATCCAGGAGAGTTAAATATGGAATAAAACAAGCGATGCCATATTTTAACGATCCTCTAGGTCTTAAGTTAATGATCCAAGTTTTTAGAAAATCATGGGACCTTTGATGGTCCCCTAAAAAATGCTGATTTTTAAATTCTTGAATGTTAATACTACGCTTAATGAGTTTGTATGGCCATCCTTCAAAGTAGAAAATTACTTTATATTGTTAAGTTTCATTTTTTCCTCTTCTTATTGTCTCCATGAGTTGATGAGTTTTGCTGGTGATATTCCTTTTTGTAAGGATTTTTCCTCTTGCGAGAAGGACCTGTCTACTGTCTTTGTTTACTTTGATTCAAACAAACAAGTCATTGCCGTCTTTCAGTCAGCCATCTATTTGACCCAACTAAATTAAAAAAACAATAATCTATGAAGGTAATTTAGCTCTGTTTCAGGACACTGGCACAGAAGGGGATTAAGTTGCACTTTAAAATTGGAGTCTTACAGCAGTGTTATTCAGGATGCATTAAAAAAAAAACAACAAACACACACACCCAAATAAACTAGTAAAAAAGTAGATCTGCATTTCTGAAGTCAGAACACCAGGATGGCTGCAGCCAAAGGTTGCTAGAAGTGTTAAATAGTTGCAGCATCCTCAATGTAGTCTTACTGTGCAGAAAGCTTTATACCGTAAGAGTTTTAGGACTTCTGCTTGAAGAGTACGAACAGAAACACTGCAAATTAGATGGCAAAGCTTGACTAAAGGTGACTTTTGGTTGAAGGATGCTGCAGGCCATGGTTGGTTAGCTTTGTTCTTGGGCCATGTTTGATGTTACTTGTCAAGTCTCCGTCAGAGAACTGAGTAGGGGAAGGAAACAGAGGAAGAGATAGCTACAATTAAAAATAGGTATTTTCTAAACTGCAGACTTTTATTTTTATAGGAATATGGTTCAGACTTTTCTCTGGGTGAAGGCACTTGATTATTTCTTATACTATTTAGCCTCTGTCAGGAGGGCTATTTTAACTGCAAAAAGAAATATGTTAAACTGTCAGCCAGAGACCTTTAATTCCCAGGCTTATTTTGATAAACAATGATACCTTTTTTTTTATTATTTTTTTCTTTTTTTATGGCACACTCCCTTTCACAGAGATACAAAGATCAAACAAGAATGTTACATTTTCCATAACTCTCCCAGAAAAACATAGCTCTTCCAGAAAAATAATAATAAAAGCCCCAAAGAAGTAAACAACATTCACAGAGAGAGTATAGTTTAAGTAATTCATCCAGTATACAAACATATAGTGGTACAAAACCTGCAACATGAGGGTTTTTTTGTTATATTTTAGCAGTGTTTCCTCAAATCTTCAAAGCTTGCTTGATGGTTTGCTGAAGTAATTGAACTACTCTTGAGTTGTTTTATATAGGACATCTTATCTTTCTTTCATTACCCAGTCCATGGCTTCTTTTCTATTCCCATGAAATCCATGTACACACTTTAGAAGCTCTCCTGAACAAGCTTGCTTCTAACTTTCACAGAGCCCTTAGCACAATTTGAATACGAAAGAGATACTGAATAAAAAGCTTTAATCTCTTGTCTGCTATTCTTCTTTCTTGCCTCTTCATCTCCCCCCCCTTCTTCCAAGAGCTTTTCTGTGTTAGTAAAGTGAACACTTTCTGTTTAAAGTAAGTATAATGCTCCAGAAGATGCACTGGGAGAGTGAAATCGAAAGCCTAGCCTGTGAAGCCTCTTTGCCACAATTTAGCAATATTTGTGCTGCATTTACTTGCTCTTGAGCTTTTTACAGGTAAAAGATTAGTAAAGAGCTCTCCTCAACAAAATCATTCAATCAGTAGCAAGCATAGGCAGTATCAAATGTGCCCTCTACCTCAAATACTGTGGGGCTCTTTTTTTCTGATACCTCTTCCCTCAGTTAACTGGAACTGCTTTGAAAGGGCTTTCTGTTCTCTGCTCTCTTGTCAATTTGAATGCCAGGAAATGAGCCCCCTTTGTGAGATTAATTAATAGCAGGAGCTGATCGGCCCAAGCCCAATTGCCACGCAACAGAGCTGTAATTGCTACTTTGTGGAAAGGAAAGAAAAAGTTTTGGTTGCAGTTTAAGAAGAGGGTTTAAGGAAAGTTCTTTGAACTAGAGGTCTCAGTGCACTGGATTAAGGCAAGAAGCAAGGAGGCCTTTGAAGTTTGTTAAGAGGTTTTGGAGAAGAAAAAAGTTGGGTGGCAAATGGGAGCTGGTAACATCAAAAGCATTTAGCACCATTCCTCACCTGCTTGTATTCAGGGCAGGGACCACAGGATGGAAGCATCAGTTGTCTACAGTTTAAATGATCCGTTTGGGGCTCTATTTGTTTTGATCTGAAACTGTACCAAATGTATGAGTACACATATTAGGGCTGATGCACCAGAACTTATGAAAGTTACAAATACCCAGGCATATACACATGCATCTGTGTTGCTCGTACAGGTACACACAATCACTGAGTTCGATATAGTAATTGAACAGTCAGTTTTCTTCCTACTAAATATCGATTATTGATACTTTGTTAATTACATGTGCCCTAGCATACTAGTAGTCACTTATAACTGATATTACTGATCCCATATTTGATTACAAGACTTATTAGAAGCAGGGTTTTCCAAACAAATACAAATTCATATACATTTATATATATATATAAATGGTATACTTACATGTATGCAATATATATATGTATAGATTAGGCAACAACTCAAAAAGTAGGACCATCTTCAGGGCGAATTTATAGAAAGACCTACAGAAAGAGGACACAAGTCCCTTACGAATGCCTAGGCCATAATCACAAGTGGCAGAAACCTTTGCATGAGCTGGCAATACAACATGAGTGATAAATTAGCATGCCCTCATCTTTTCAGCACTGAATGGCAAGGATGCAACTTCACAAGCAGAGCACGGCTCTGACTCCAGCAGTGCAAACATCCTGGAAAACTGCCCTAACAGAGGCAGAGGATTGCCTGGGAGTCAGGGCAACCTCTGAGGGCTGTGGAGTCAGTGATGTCGTTCTGCTCCACACCCCACTGCAGGGCCCATGGCCAGAGCATATGTGCTGGGAATCCCTCAGTGGCACAAAAGCACCTCGGAGGCTGTTACAAGCCAGTGGAGCTTGGAGCAGCCTTGAGGTGTTCTAAATTATACAGACAAGCCTCTGTTAGCCCTGGAACTCGGAGAGGGCAAAGGTGGGGGAAAGCCACTTTTGTCCACTTCCTCAGCATCTGTCATTTACACCACTGAAGTCAATGGGTCAAATTCACATCTCATGTGATCTGAATGTAGCCAGTGATTCTGGGATGAATTTGGCTCCGTATCTGTATCCTCTTAGTACCAGGAGAATGCTACAAATTAAACCACAGATGTCTTGTCACAAACTTGATGATGCACTTAAGCCATTTGCTCTTAGGGGGTGGCAACTGCCTTTTTTGTTCTCTGTGTCTACGGAACCAGGTAGAAAACGACTTCTACCACTGTAAATGATGCTTCCAGTCAAACACATAGTGCTAACAACAAACAGGTCTTTATGCTTCTAATTTGGGTGGCACAGTAACAGGAAAAAATTTCAGAGCGACAACAGTTTGAAAATCACAGCTAACTGACTTACAGTTCAGGAATAATAAGAAAAAATGACTTTTTTTTTCTAGCTCAGGAACTGCCAGGGTCTGTGGTTTTGTATATTTTCCCCTTTTCAATTTCATGTAAAAAATTAAATGGAAAACAAGATGTGCCTTCAAATAAATGTCAATAAGCATTTGAAGTCTTTCACACCTCTCAACCCAGCCCCTCAAGACTGTGTTTGATCAGCACCTTTTCTCCTCCCCTGCTCTCCACTTCTTTTATTTCTTAGCTGTGTACAATTAAAAGATGATAGGAAATCAAACGTAGTTAAAACAAAAATCCAGACAGAATAAAAAATGGCATTTTATTTGCGAAGGATCTGGAGAGATAATAATAAAATAAATTTTAAAAATAGTAATAATTAAAAAAAAAAAAAAAAAGACAAAGGAAGGGCCTGGAACTTCAGGTGAGATTTATCTTACCTAAGCCTTGGCCTTCTCTGGGCTCATCTGGGCTCCCTTCTAAATCT
The DNA here is from genome assembly GCA_028571105.1 of Tragopan temminckii. Taxonomy (NCBI): domain Eukaryota; kingdom Metazoa; phylum Chordata; class Aves; order Galliformes; family Phasianidae; genus Tragopan; species Tragopan temminckii. The sequence goes on along the minus strand of JAOWBP010000001.1, from coordinate 110,491,180 downwards.
GAAATCTTCCTTCCTCTCTAAGAGAGATGGGATAACTCTCCCTTTGGGCATGGATGTCCCTTCTCTTTCTCTACAGAAGAAGCCTGAACAACTCAGTTTGAGCAACATATTTTGAAGCAGTTAAGGCTGGGAAGAGGAGTGCTTCTCCTAGCAAATTTAAGGGACAGAGCTCATAATGCCGACAGAGGAACCGTAAAGAGGCATTATGTGGTTTTCTACCTATTCCTATTTATTAATGGCTGATAAAAATTTTAGCTTTCTCTTAGAAGAACACCCTATAGTCATATATGATGTAAACTACACCAGATAAAGCGGAGGAAAGCATGTTCTTCATGTTGTAGTTTCATGAATCACTTTTCAGTGTTACAGACACAAGGTTCGCATTTGCCCACAGATCTACATGCTATTTTCAAAAAAAAAAAATAATAATAAAAAAATCATAGAACTACATAAACTAGGGAAGCCTTCTTGAACAGAAATAATGATTGTTCCATCTTAAATTTGTGAATGTACCCCGGAAATATTTGTGGCGTGCAGTCTGCTGTTTCTGCACCTCCACATCCTTCTCTTTCTCTTCCTGTTCTATCACTACACATTGTCCCACTGTCCTTTCCTCCAAGCAAGAAGGGAGCCATTGTGATCTTCAGCATCCCTATAAACAGCATATATAGCACCAGAAGAGGGTTTCTTTCTCATGCACTGAGGCTGACCTGGATGAGTTATGGTAAATGTAGATGTTGGTTTGCAGGATATTATGTCACTGAATTCTAAGTTTGTCTGGTCAGCATATTTAATTCACATTTAAACTTCTCATCTACTACCAGCTGAATTATTTGGAAGCCAACTACTGAAAACTGTTTAAAGTTTTGAGTTTTCTAGGAGACCATAGGGAAGCCAAACACACATGCAAGTCTTACAGAAGCGCTAGTTTTTCCACCTTATACTAACCCAAAGTTTGGGATATGTAAAATTCTCAGACTTCAATATCCCAAGGTGACTTTACTTATCACAGTAAATTTTACTTACCTTAGGCAAAAGAGTGATGTAGATCATTATTTAACTGTACAAATTAATTCACAGAATGTCTAAAAGATGCCCAAGCCCATCCATATACCATTGTTTTTCAGTGAGGCTTTCTACAATTACATCTGTTAACAAATGTAGCAAATTCAATTAAAATTTAACTGGCAGTGCATGGAAGCAAAGCAAGTTCACTTTTATTATGTCAAACACCTTATTTTATGCCATGCATGTTAAGGTTTGCCAATCCTTAAGGCCTGCAACTGCAACATTTTAACTGATATCTGGAGGCTTGTAATTGTCTGTGTGCACATCAATTATGGATTGGATTCAGCATTTTCAGATAACTTCACCAATCACAAAGAGAGCCCAGTGGTCTCCTGGCATTTTCGGAGCAGTTTGATTACAGGTGTAATACATACAGCCTTGTTAGCTCTCAGTGATGAGGGATTCCCCTCCCTGCTGAGTTCTAGCTGAGGCACTGACCATTGCTTTTCACTAACAATTTCTGTCTGCTCCCAAGAGATGTTTTAACGAGCCCCTCCGACATGGCCAAAGGCAAGAAATGTTCTCTGGGCCAGTGAGGTGAAGAGCCAAAGCTTAGCCTACTAGGCAAGCAATAATTAATAAGGCGGTTTTTTGATTCATCTCAATTCATTAACAAAGTTACTTTTTTTTTTTTTTAATTACTGCTAAGCAACACAACGTTAAGTCTGTCACATTACTCACAAGTATTGAATGAAAAACTTGTGCCAAGGTACGTAAAAAAAAAAAAATTAATTTATGACAAAAATAAATGAATTTAGAATACTAATTGGGAGAAAGCAACTGACAGATACACTGAAAGATTGATTTTAGGGGAAACGGAGAAATCTGTTTTCTGTTTATTTTAAGGACAGGGAATGAATACTGATTAGAAATGTATAGCCAGTTAGGTTAGTGCAGCATTTGGTTAGGCCACTACAGGATGCTAGGTTTGTCTTGCAATTTTCCCCAAATTTGTGGCTCTCTGCTAAGCAGGCAGGGTGGTAGTGGGGCTGTAATCTGTTGGGTTTAATAGCAAAGGTTCCTTCCGACCTTAAATATCAATCTTTAAGGTCCATTCCAACCCAAGCCATTCTATGATTAAACTGCATTGCCCCAAGATTGTCAGAACACACACAGTGGTCCTTTTCCATAGGAAGCAATGTTGCTTATTATTAACAGTATCTGCTTTACAGTAGGCCAAACTTGCACTGGAATATTCAAAATAAACTGCCTGGAGCTTGTTAAGAGATCCTCCCTGTTTTTGTTTTCATTAAAGCAAGACCTTGAGGGAGACAATTGAGTTTGATGAGTTGTTCGATATTTCGCTCCGTGCCTCTTTTCCCTACACTGAGGATAAAGAGAAAGGCATTGCCAGGGAGAGGAGCAAAAAGAAATATTAGTTAAAAAAGAGTTCATCAAAACAGCGGCTCTTTAGGGATACGGAAGGGGCATCAATCACGTCTGTGGGCACATTAAGCTGTTACATATTATAGCCATCTCGGTTTAAGTGGTGTAAGGCTCATCTCATTTGCATTTGTTGTGTTACAATCTTGCTGCAGGCCTGTCTCCACAGTGAATAAGGTGGCTGTGCAAGGCAGCTTGTGGCTGGCATAAAGGATATGTCAGAGTCAAGCTGCTTCACTAATCAGCTTTGCTGGGGCAGATACATGATAGTCTATGTGAAGAAATTTAGATAATAGTATACAGCATCCACTGGAACTGTATCTAGTGTATATAGGGCTTTAGACTAACTTCTAATCCTTCATGGAGAATTTGTAAATACTGCAGCGATGTTCTAGTGACCTCTAAAGGCAGCTGCTCTGAGCCGTGTAGCACGTTTTGTTAAACCTCACGCTTTGTAAGACGCATAATGCCGATGTCCTTAGAGGCTCGACGCGGGGAATTCTCCCCCGAACGCCCTGTGTTACTCCCCCCTCCCACTCCCCGTGAGGCCCC
>JAOWBP010000001.1:110472366-110484981 GCA_028571105.1 Tragopan temminckii | reverse complement strand
TTTTTTTTTTTTTTTTTTTTTTTTTTTTTTTTTACTTTGGAACCTAAACCAAACTAATTTACAAAGAGGTCTTTTTATTTTACAGCCTTTGTTATACCTCCACAGAGACAGTTATATAGATAACAGGAGAAAGTATGACACAGTTCTGGTAAGGAGATAGCAATACTTTTCACAAACCAAATCAGACACATATTTACAGTTCTCACTACTCCTGCACTCTTTGAATGTGCTCTTGCTATTCATTCTTACATCTGGATTTTGACCCTTCTTTTGCATACATTTTTCCCACCTCCAAAATATTCTGCTGTTGAGCCAGAAAATAAACATTCACTAAAATCTCAAATTAAGCTTCCTCGAATGAATTGTGGAGGGACTTGATCCTGCACTCGCTGAAATACATAGAAGTTTTAGTCGCAGATCACACAAGCAAATGAGACAAGGAGCCTTATGTTCATAATACCTGAGCAACCTCTAGAACTGCAAAACTGGAGCCTTTCTTGTAAGTGTTGTAATTCTAGAAATCTGCTAATAATAAAAATGGAATTTGGGAGATTTTTAGTTTGAACTCAGGCATTCCACTTAGGTCATGATCCCAAGCACTTCTTCAGCATGTTTTCCCCTTATGAATTATTAATACAGGGTTTGTAATGGGCTCACAAGTGACTCCAGAGTCCTTATTAGTAAATCATGGTCACCATATCAAGCTGAAAAATTCACGGGATATACAGCTAGGATAGTATTTCATCTCTGCTGAATGTTTTTGAGAGAGAAAATAAATAATAGCAAAATATAAAGAAGTCTCTGTTCTCTCTAAATATTAATTTACGTTTTACAAATTTGGAGCAAAGATCCGAAATATGGCAAGATTTTTTAATTTTAGCCCGTATTTTTTTAGAAACTTTTTTCTGATTATTTTGTAAGAGCTTGCAGTACAGCTCACTTATTCTCCATATAAAACAATGTTGGAGCTTCTTTATTATTATTTTTAAATATACAGCATCTTAAAAAAATACAGGGCATACCTGTATGTTTGGTGTCTGTTTACATTTTCTGTAATGTAGTCATTAAGCACACAACGTAGACTTAAAGGATGTCAAAACTGACAACCACACTATGATTGATGATGCTGTGCTAGACTAATTCTTACCAGGTGTGGTGTGATGTGAATTCAAATGTAGCTCAGGGTTCTTATTTGTATTAGCGAAGTTGTGCTTTGTCAAAGTTCTGTGACTTCTTAACCCACTAAATCCATCTTCTAATCCAAGTTTTTCTTTGCCTTATTGCTGTATACAATATTTTTCTTCCCCTCTCTCAATAAAGCAATCCTTACATCTTCGTCTCTACTCAGGGTTTCTTAAGACATCCAGTTCATGTAAATTCGAGAAAATACTAAGTCTGATGAGGTTATGTTAATTAAGTGTAAAATCTACATAAAGGCTTCCTAAGTGACTTGAGCTAGGGTAGGCAAAATTACGTAGGGTGAAATTCACTCCATCAGCATAAAGCATAAACAGGAGAGCTTTATATGGATAAGGAGTGAAATCCATGATCTTCTACCAGAAAAAAGGCTATAGCACAGACTTCTTTGGTCCCTATACACATTGTCTCCGCTGTCATTCCTCATCACTTGCTGGGGGCAGGGGTGTGGTAGCATCAAGTTATTACCTCATGTTAAGGGTGAGTGGGAAATGCTGGGTACTTCCACTTCTGAACAACAAGCAGCTCTTTATATTGTGGGGGTGTTTGAGCTAAACTTTTAGGTTTGCTTTTCTTCTATTTATTTATTTATTTCTCTCTCCCATCCTCCTCCTTTTGACTTTGTCCTCACCGATTACAGTGTCATCATCTGGATTTTTGGCACACAAAGTATCCGGTATCTTAGCCAGCTGAGAGCTGTAGTGGCCTGGGGACTGAGCAAAAGAGGTGCATTTTTTTGTTTCCTTGTTGGACGATCAATCATGTTTGATTTTATTAATCTTCATTTTATTTCTATTTCTTAACAAAGATAATCAACTTTCAAGCAGTTCTGAGACACTAGGAAACACGTATAATGCAGAAGAGTTCAATTTGCTCCAACGTTCAAATAACCTCAAATCCTAAGCAAAGTGATTCAACACATCATAGCAAGTCACAATGAATGTTGCACTGTTAATTTCTGAAAGTACCTATAACCCCCCACCTCCACCTTCCCCTTTCCCTCCCCAAACACTGTTTCACTCAAGTCAGATTTTAAATGAGTGTTTTATCATGCAATTAGCCATTGATTTAAATGAGATTTTGCATGGGTAAAGATTGAGGAATTAATCTGGGATGTGATCTTAGAGAAAAACCCAGCCCCTTCTTTTAATGATGCAGAGTCACTGTACAGGAAAGTTGTTATACTATTAACACACAACACTGAAGGAAGAAGGGCCAGCATGTGGGACAGTAACATGTGATGTATCAGTCTGCAAGGGACCAACAGCCACTGGTAGCAGAAAAATCAGAGTGGGGAGGGAGCAATGTTTGGGGGTATCATCAAGATTGTTCAGCTATCTGCTCCATGATTACCCTGAAATAGCTCCCCAGGACCTCTCTCTTGAAAATCACAGTCAAGGCAGAGGTGAGGGCATAGGAATGAATTTTCGTTCCATTGGCAAATGATGTAGTTGCCTTATTCCCTAAAATATCACAGAAAATCATGATTTCATTTTGTCAGTCCTAGTAACAAGCATTGAAGGCAGTCTAAGAATCTCATTTAAAACAAAGAAACAAAAAGTAAAATGAAACAAACAGAAAACTTGTTTCTCATATTTAGATAATCTTAAGCGTTGACTATGTAGACTTTGAAAATATCTGGAGACCAAAGGAGGTTATAGTGACTCCTGCAGGCAATATAGTAACCTGTAGGAAAAGAATTAGGAAGACTGACATTTTAGCACATTAAATCATAATTTAACATTACATTACCTTTTTTTTTTTTTTTTTTTTTTTTTTTAATTTTCCTTGTGGAAGCTTCCCAAACATTTCTAGTATTTGGGAACTTGCAGATGAAATTTGGCAAGTCAGGGTGGAAATTTTGATGGAAGAGTAACAAGGAAACAGGGACAGATTTTCATCAGAGCTGAGCATAGCATCAATTTGCTGATACAGTCTGTGCCCTTAAAGCACATTACAGTTTTTGCAGCAGTGAAATAGATGTAAGGAGCAAGCCCTAAATTTGCAGCCCAGACAAAAAAGAGGAGCCTTGAAACACAGTTAACTGCATTTCTTTCTGAATCATTACAGTGGGAATTAGAATTTCACCTTTACGTCCAGTTAGAAAACTAGGAGAAAAACAATAGAAAGGTTGCTGTGTCAGCACCCGCTTCACTGCAAACATATCAAAGTACACCAAGTGTATAGGCTTCTTATTTGATATTTGCAGTTAGCTTTATTTGATACATATAAAGTATTCTCATATAAAAATATGAGGACCAAAGGACTACTGATGTTACTAAGAAGACTGTTTTCACTGATTTGAGATGAAATGTTGCCCAGTGCTAGAGCCATGTGGGGTGAACTACACAGTGCATGACTGAATAAGGAAATTTATCATGAGCAGCCTCATAACTGGGTGGAACTCAGACAATTCTTGGAGGCCTTATCAGCTTTCACAGATCACTCATTGCCATTTTCTTTATGCTGCTCACTCTTTACCTCACTTAGATCACTGGCATTGCATTTGTTTCTTCTTGCTGGAGTCCTTGGCTTGTATTGTGTTCTGGCTAGGTCACTTCTGGCTGGGAAATTTTCTCCACCCTGAGTTGGTGTTAGTGGTGGAAATCTGCTTTAAGCTTGTCTAGGTGAGATTATGTATTTATATTGATGATTATTTGTTGCATCTGTATTTCAGCCTTAACTTAATATTAAGTGCTGATCTGCTTTCTGGCCATTGTTTTGGCAACTGTAGAGAGCACATCCTGACAGATTTGTGAAGGGATGAACTACTCAGGTATTGCTTCCCCCAGTAATAACAGTACAGCCTTTGCTTTGACAGACCCACTGTCTTACTCACTGGTTTCTACCTGAATCAGTAGATTATTTCGCTGATCAGAAATTGGGTTTAGCAAAACAAAAATTAAAGCAGAAGAAAGAAATTTTGGAGATCTATGCTAATGTGTTCTTATTTGCAAATCATATAAGGTGTTTTTGCAGCAGCTTTCCTCATGCTGTCCATATCTGTATTCATGTTACCTAAACATATGTTTAGCACTCATGGTCAAGTTCCTGGTTTTTAAACAGTTACTAGCTGAGCCATGTAATATCCTTCAAATGTAAATAGAATGTGAAGTAAAAATACTTAAGGTAGCCCTTTTTCACTTTGAGCTTCTCTGAGACATATTTTCTCTCCTTTGTTGAAGGCTGAGAGTTTACAAAATTACCATGTTTGAGCTGAAGCATGGTAGCTCTATTTGCCATATAGTTTTGATTAAATGTCTGACACCTAAACAGTTTTTGTAATATATATTTCTCTTGAATTTATGTTATGATTTAATCTGTCTTGGTAAATAAATCTGGAACATTTTTGTTTATCTCTGATTCTATAGCAAGCAAGAAAGAAAAGGTGGGAAGTCCCAGGCTACTTTCTACCCAGAAGAATAACAGAAGTGGAAGAAAGGTTGAGTGTAGCAGAAATGACACAAGAATGGATTTCAGCAGAGAGCACTAAAGAATTACCTCTGAACATAATATGCTGTCCAAAAAAAGCACAACTGATAGCTGCCAAGACCATTGTGGACCTAAAATGCTAGCAGTGGTCAAAGCAAATTAAAATTTATTAAGGGACCCTCATGTATAATTTTACCACTGCAGGATTATACTACCAGCTCTGCAAAGGGAGATTTAGTCAAGTAATTCTCATTAAGGGGCAAAACCCCTCTGACTTCTGCAGGTACTTTGTCTGATTATGCATTGAAGAACCAGGCCCTAAGGTTGGCACAGCCGTGCTCTAACTTGTCTGCCTTTATGCAAGCAACAGCTTCATATATCAGCTCCAGCTCATGCAGAGGAGTTTTACCAGGCACTCTAATCCTAAGGGGAAACATTTCATTGCAATGCACAGCAATTTGCATTCTTTCACAAAATTCTGCTATTACATTATCCATTTTTCCCTTGATTAAAAGAGATCAAGAAGTGCACACTCTCACACTACACATGCAGGCTTTCCATACAGGAGGCCTGGAATCTACATTCAAACTGAGACTGGAGGAGATCTGGCAACTTCTAGCTCTTTATGGATTTATGCTGTTCTAATAACAGTCACAAATTACTGATAATTATCAAGGAGGGAAGTTACTGTGGTGGGGTTTTGTTGTTGACTTTCTAAGACATTCAAGTGTATCAAGACATTTCGTAAGTATCCAGTGCCAAGGAGTTCTTAAGCACCACAAGCCCTGTGAGCTTGTGCAGATGCTTTTGATTTTGCTCACTGCAGGTCAACCTCTGTTGTTAGTTACTGTCTAGAGCAGATGGAACTGAAGCTATGTTGGCACAAAGGAAACTGCAGAAGGTAGGCACAAATTTATCCAAGCGTTTTGAGGTTTAAATCCTACAATTAGGGCTTAGGTTATACAGTCCATTCCAACACCTTCCTCCTAGGACTGTGCTGGGAAAATAACCAAGGACATAATCAAAAAAGACATTTATGATCCACGCAACAGCGCGAACTGTTGTATCCCCTCCACCCATAAGAGCACATTGAACAAGAGTCAATCTCTGTTCATCAATGATCTTTTACAGGAATTTGTATTTGTACCACAATGATCCATGAATAAAATGTGGCAATTCTTGGCCTATGATGAAACAGGGCAATAAGTAGAGAAAATGGTAGGCAGGTACTGCATAAAGGAGGCTATTTAAAGTACCTAGAAAAGTTTGATTGTGCAGTATAAAATTCTCCTGTATTCTCCTGTTCACCTAAGAAGCTGAACATCTCAACAAATTTGCAAGGTAAGCAAACCACCTGATATTCCCAGAATTAGCTGTTTTGTAGATTAGATGATTCAAAAGATATATATATATATATATATATTTTACTAAAAGTTATCATCTTCCTCAGAGAGAAGTCTGGCTTCCTCTCCAAATGTTACCATACTAGCTTTGGCCTTGGGGGCTTTGAATAGTTTTTATACATGCACACACAAGAAAAAAAAGGGGAAAATCTTAAATGAATTTAGCATTTCTTGTCCCCTACTATTCAACCAGCGAGAATTTTTAGGTACTTACTCAAATGAGGTACACAAGTTAATGATACTCATCTAGGCTAGGTTTAATATATGAATCTTTCTGGAGACCAGTAGTTTTAAAGTATTCAGATGGACTATAAAATAAGGGGATTTTGTACCTTTGTGATCTATTTTTTGTTTGGTTTGTTGTGGAGTTTGGCTTATTTTTTGTTTTGTTTGTTGGTTTGTTTTTGTTTCTTTCTTTTTTTTTCATTTTGTACTGCCATTTGAGGAGAAACTAACAGGTCTTTTTGATCCAAAACTAGTTGTGCAGTCAAACGAAGTTAGTAGTTGTAACAGGTATGATATATTCTTAAGGACAACATCCAAGTTGGATATCAAAGTAAATTTCATTAGGTAGCTATTCATTATGTTACTAGAGGAATGAGAATCCATCCCTGCCTGTTCTGGTATTTCAGTTAAAGGTTTCTAAAGTCAATCCTTTAATTTATGAATAGAAGTTACATAATAGTACATGATGTATAGCAGAACTAGAAAAGTTGAAATGATTTAGGATAGCACAGGAACCTGATTTTTCAAGAACAAAGAGATATCAAAGGAAGTCTCAGGCATACCAGCTCTGTAGTTCAGGAAAAGCTGCTGTGTCTTGAACCTCACTTACCTTGCATTTGTTTAAAGAACAGTGTGCTGCTACAGGGGCCACAGAATGGTATAATCAGTAAATTTACTTCTATCAATTGCAGTGTCCTCACTTCTCTTTCTCTTTGGACAGTTAGGATTTTCCCTGAACTGTAATGCTTTCTAAAATTGCAGGAGTCAAAGACTTACAATCATAAAACTCAGGCAACAGCTTCCCAATCCCACAATACTATATTGCATTATACATTGTATGACTGTCACTCAAAACAGAAAAAATTACTTCCAGATGCACCTTGTACTTTAGTTGCAGGTCAGCAGATTTGAATTGTGGTAAATTTGTCACCTTAAAATCATTTGCAAAATTTGACATAAACTACATCCACCCATAGTGTAAACAAGCTGGAAATGATAAGCAGTTTGTAATATTTCACTGAACAACAAATATTAAGAAATAAATATTTTCTTGGAATGTTAGGAGAATGCACGATCTATGTTTTCAATCTTAATTTCAGCTTCTGATGAGATGAATCAAACATTCACATCCCAGCTGCTTCTGAATGTTCTGAGTGGAATTTCTTGGAGCAGCATGAGCAGGTGGTGTTCCTACACAGCTCCAAATAAAGTTTATACGTGCTGGGGATGCTGGCTGCCTTACATACAAACATGGATTCAGATGACTGTATTTTCCTTAATGCATGTATTTGGTTGTCTTAGCATGAGGCTTAGTGGCCTTCCCAGGGACAAAGCAACAATTATAGAGATGTTGCCTGGTGCCCTTCTTTTTGCTAAGCTGAAGGCCACAGTTTTCTTTGTCTGAACTATAGCTGTATGCATGCTAAGAGTGGACTGTTTTATGCATTTTGCATGCTTTTTGTACTGTGGTGAAAAGAGTGGGGTATACAATGCAGGCCAGAAATTTATGGAAGCTGTCTGAGGCTACCAGGCCTGCTGGGTTACACTAGAAAAGCATGCCGTGTGGGGCTGCAGAGGAATAAGCTAGGTTAGACACAGCTCAAACCTCGCTTCTGTGCAGAGGCAAAATGCTAATGTGCCCCAGCTGGTAGACCAATCCCATGTATCCCTAGCTGGAAATTGCTCTGTGTGCTTTTTATTGGAGCCCAAGTTAAAATTGACTGGCATGAAGTGCAGAGAATAGGGATTCCACATTGAAGAGACATATCCAATAAAAGTGCTCACAAAGACTTCACCTTTAGCAAGATAACCTATTCTTTGCCCTTCCTAAGCTCCTCTTTGAGAACCCAATCTCCTGTAAGTAGAGATACACAGCTACTTAAGTACCTGCTCTGAACTGCACCTTGGAGGACACTGTCATTTCTGACTGTAGGGGAATTTATGCTGCTCAGTTTCGCAAGGTTCGAGTCAGCTTTTGTGACTATCCATCCTGTGTGCTCCATATTGACTTGGATTTTCATCTTATTTTAACCAACTCAACAGCAGAGCACAGATTTGTCATGCTGTTGTAGGCAATTTTGGTTTTCTCAAGTCTGTTATTTCAAGACTGTTTAAGACTCTACCAGATGGCTACCATCCATGCCAACACTCAAGGGAGCACAAAAGGACATAAGAAAGCTAACTGTTGCCCCTTATATCTACCAAAAGCACAGCATTCTTCCGTGCTGAGGACCCAGATTGAATCAACAGGAAAAATTTCACTTTGAGCTGGAAGTCTCAGACTGGAGGGATTTTGTTCTGGCTAGTCGTATCACTGTCCATTCCCTCTGCTTTATAAAAGTGATGTAAAAAAAAGTTTAATTCAGTCAAATATGTGGCTTCTAATCCACAGTGTGAAATATCTAAACTAATGTATATTTTAAAATGGCAAGTTGCTTTGGGGTCCATGTGGATAAAATGTCAACGCTTCATTCCTGACTTAAAAAACGTTATTGGACTGCCAGAACCCAGAGCAGGAATTTCTTCTCCAGTAGTCTCTTGTTCTGCCTTTTAGTGTGTTTTTCAATGCTACTATTTGACAGTGAGGCTAGACGACTCATAACCTAAAGAAACAGAACCAAATAGTTGCTTCGAGTGGTTACAGCTAAGATGTCCCATCACAGTTAGATTGCCCGGATTAATGTGCAGTTGCTCATCAATGCTGAATATGTTCAGGGAATGCAAAATAGTTCCAATAACAGTGAACCTTAAAAAAATTCATATGCACAAATTACCTTCTACTTTACATTAATAAGACATTATTTTTCACATTTTGTTTTATTGCCACAGCCCCTTCTAGTCTCTGAGTTAGCTCTCGTGCTAAACTTTCTTAGATGGCATCTGTTGAGAGATGTCTAACACTGTTAAAAGACAATTTATGACTAAGTTTCTTCCCTCAGTAGATTTGAGCTGGTTCAGGATGTTTGAAAATATGGGCAATGTGAGTATCCTTGGAGGGAGAAATGATTAATAATAAATTTAGAAATGTTTGAAAAGAACCTCTGAGAAAGATGAACTATAGTAAAGACTAAAACAAGATGGGGGAACTGTATGTTCTGGAGATATGTAATTAGAATGAGTGTATGAGAACTTAAATATTAAAAACCCAAAATATAGACTCAAGTCCTCAGTGGAGGCACCTGGACAACTGAGGAGAAACACAAGAGATCTTTCTACTCTTTTGCTCCTAGTCTATGCTATAGATTTCTTAGTTTTCCTAATTCTCATAGAAGGACAATGGAAAAAAAATATTCTAGCTTGTTTACAACAAACAAGGTAATTAGACAAAGAAGTATATTTGCTCTCCACAGCTACCTAAAAGAAGATTGTGGCAAGCTGGGAGTCAGCCTCTTCTCCCACATAACTGGTGATAGGACAAGAGGGAATGGCCTCAAGTTGTGCCAGGGGAGATTCAGGTTGGACATTAGGAAAAAATTCTTCTCCAAAAGAGTGGTTAGGTGACAGTATGGGCTGCCCAGGGAAGTGGTAACCATCTCTGCTTCAGTGTTCAATAAACGTGTTAATGATGTACTAAGGGACGTGATGTAGGTGGTCAGTTGGACTGCATGATCTTGGAGGTCTTTTCCAACCTTGGTGATTCTCTGATTTTGTGATTCTATGAATTCTATATAGAAGACTATATTTTATACATAATTCATCAAGTGTGTATATGTGTCCATCTATTCACGTATCTCTCCAAGGGGATACTCAAAACCACAAGTACGTTGAAAAAACATTATTCCCTTCAAAGCACCATGATTATTTTATTAAAAGTGAAAGTTAATGGGAGCTGATCATAAAATGGTCCTTTTTCTTTAGTGAGAGGTCACAGCTTTCAGGAGTGGATATCTGTAGATGCTACCTTGTCCTGCTTTTTATCAGAAGGCTTTGAAATGTTCAAGGTTAGGCTTCTATCTCCTGATCTGCAGTCTTCAGCCAAGGTTTTCGCTATGTGAAATCACTTGATTTCTGCCATTTGAGGATACAACCAATCTGACTAAATGAGCTTTATACACAGAGAAACCTAACCCCTACGTTTTCATAGGAGATTTGTTCTAAGACCTAATCAAATTCTATCGGACTAGCTCCTCAGGAGTCGACAATTGCAATAAGAAAGAGTATCTGTTGCAACCTTTTAGTCCTTTTTTTTTTATTTCCCAGGATAGGAAGGGACTTGAACTTTTAAGTTTGTTCTGTGTAAAACAATAAAATGCAGTGTTAAAATATGTTTGCAGCCTCTCTGACCAGAGGAATTGAAAAAACTGTTGGGATTGTCTTTACTGACTATGCACTGAATGTCAAGACCGACTGGAGCAAATGCCTTAAGGCAATTACACCAGCTCATATCAAAAACATATGAATAACTTATGATACATGATAAAAAAAAACTATTCAAGATATTCCAGATAAACAGATGTGTCATAGAAATAATCAAATTCTTATATATGATTCTACACGAAATAGTTTGTTAAAAAAAGCAAATTGTTTTTTTACCATGGACATGCATCCTCCACTGTGTTTTGCTGGTAACGGGCAAATTAAACATGACTATAAAGGTCTACTCTATTTTCTTTTTTCATCAGAAACTAGAAATATTTTCTTTCACTAGTGTCTAGAAGATCCAAAACACCTCTCTGCAGTCAGCATTCAGGAGACACACAACATATGGTTGCAGAAAACTGGCAACTGAACAGTTTCACATTCTCCAAGTAGGCATTTATTGAAGATGCTCAGAGGACTATCAACACAGCAAATACTCCTTTCTGTTGATGTACTTTTTTACTGTAGTCACCTAAATAATCTTCTGATAATGAAGGCATTTTAGTCACATACCTTATTTATTAAAAATCAAGTGTTCAGTAAGCTTTGTTTAAATTACTGCATATAATAGGAAAACTGAAGAAGATACATGTATCAGTAAGCATGAATGCTGGCTTTTTATTTTTCGAATCATTTCTGTATGTTGTATTCCTATGACACAGTAGATTTTTGCTTTCACCTCAGTCTAGGTGTCCATTTCATACTAAAATATGCACAGAAAAAAAAAATATATATATATATATTATTTCTTGCTTCATAAATTGAATTTTAAAAAATATTTTTAGGGAAAAAAATGCAAAGCAAAAATTAAACAGAGCATTAGCCACATCTGTTACTGTCTGAATTTACCAGTTTCTGTCTGCCTCTTCCCCAGTAAACAAAGCAGAAATTAGTAGAAAGTGAACATTAAGTCTTTTTACTCCTTCCCACTAATTTCTTCTCAGTTTGTTACCTATGTTGTTTCAAATATGGCTTTTCACTACTGAACTAGAACACATAACATCCCTGCTCCCTCTTTGTGTATGTGTGTGTGAGACCTTGTTTCAATAAAATAGAAAAACATACCCAAAAACAAGGTGGGAATATGAGAAGTGCCTGTATGGACTTTCTATCCCTGTCCTAGGCACAAGACTAAGTAGTCATTCAGACAAAAATATGACCAGGTGAAAATAAGACTACCCTTTCACTGAAGTAAATAGATTCTAACATCTGTGATCTTATGTATGAGAGCGCTAGTCGAATGAGATCAAGAGAAAACTAGTGACGAAAAATACTCTGTATCTGCAGATTCAAGATCTTCAAAACAGGGCTGTCTTCAGCCTTCCAGCAGAGACACTGAAACTGACTTCAGAAAGACACCTCTCAGTTGTTTTTTTTTTTACTTTTTTTTAGTGATTTTCCTTCCATCTTCACTGTTCAGAGGAGAAGAATAGGCAGATTTTCTGCTAAAAGTTCTGTGCAGTTTTGTGGATAAATTTACTAATGTTGCATAGAATGTTGCTATGATAAACAATCCCCCCTGTAATCATGGGGCAGAAAAAAATGTCCATGAAAGGAAAAGAGAGGAAAAAATATACTGCTACAGTGTGCTAACAGATCTCTCATACATGAGCATTACATTACATTGCTTTGGAAACCAAGGCAAAAAATGAGTACACATCACAATAAAGTCTGTAAGGAAATAACAGTAGAAAACTGGAAATTTTCAGTTCAGTTCGCTTCTGGTGCGATCTATATTGAGCCTACTGATATTCAACGTTTTCATTAATGTTTGGAATTATTGCTTAAAAATTACTAAATGACACAAAAATATCATGTTGCATGGTAGGCGTATGATAATGCAAATATCACAGAATCATAGAATGGCCTGGGTAGAAAATGACCATAATGATCATCTAGTTTCAACCCCAATGACACGGGCAGGGTTGCCAGCCACTACATCAGGCTGCCCAGAGCCACATCCAGCCTGGCCTTGAATGTCTCCAGGGATGGGGCATCC
>JAOWBP010000001.1:110429630-110466926 GCA_028571105.1 Tragopan temminckii | reverse complement strand
CCTTTCCTTTCCTTTCCTTTCCTTTCCTTTCCTTTCCTTTCCTTTCCTTTCCTTTCCTTTCCTTTCCTTTCCTTTCTAGCAAACTTAGAGAGTTGTAGCCACGCTGGAGATTGTTTCTCAGTGGGATCTTCCAGTGATGTTCAGAGATGCTGAGACACATGCCTTAGAGAAAACTAGACTTGACCACATCATCTGACTTACATGTGTTTTATTTTTTCAGCAGTTAGAAATTTTCCTAACACTCAAATCTTTTTTGTGAACCCTGTTAATCCCCATATTTTTGTTTGCTTGCTTGCTTGTTTGTTTTCTGTTTTATTCCTTTCATATCTGTCTTCCTCACTTGTTTATTTTGTCTGTTGTAACAGACAGCAAGACTAGGATCCTTCTTTGTTTAGGTGTCTATATGTGAATATCTTCACATGAGCTATTCACACTGGACTTTTCTTAGAGAAAATAAATGTTCTTTTTTAGGTTGTGCTTCATCCCACTTTCACGTAGTCTTCCGAAAAGTTCAGATGAACTGCTCCTTAAGACTACACACTGGTCTCGAAAGGAGCTTATGTTAACTAACATACATATCTACCATTCAGATGTCTACATCTTTACTGAAATCTGATCGTAGGATGAAAATAAACAATATCAGATGAATCATGCCGTCTTTGATAATAAATCTAGTTTAATGGAGTCCCGATTTTGCATGCAAGTGAATGCCATAACAAAATTAATAAAAAACAGCAGTAATTTTAATGTGTATTCCTTTATACTCTTTTGCTTTTTCCATCCTGCCACAAAATGCCTGTAACTTAACAGTTATTCAGTGTTTTTCTGCTTTTGAACTTTCACTGTCCACTGAATACTGCAGCACTGGAAGTAGTGTGCTTAACCTAATGGCAGTTCAATGAAGTAATCCAGTAGCATACTCTAGGTGCCTACAGAAGCAGAAACATCCCGGCCATAAAAATAATACCCTTGAAAAGCTATTTAGAGAAACATTTAGTTCTCTCTAGTCTTTCGGAATGAAGATGTGTTGTGTGAGGTATTTTATACATGCAAATGCTTCATTTTCTTTCTTTAAGTCTTTATAGTACTATTTGTTTTCAAATGAGTTTTGTGGTTGCTTCATATAGGGAAAGCTAAAGTCAGGGTACATTTCACCATTCTGTGGCTAGCCATATATTTTCTTTAATAAATCATCATTGAAGATGTGAACAAGTTTAATTTCACAATATAAATATTTCTCTTTTCAATTTGTGTGTTTGTATGGGTGTGCCAAAAACAGATTTTTCTAAAAAGCAATAACCTAAGAAACCACAAATTTGGCACAGCATAAAACTGTGCCAAATAATACTCTCATGGAAAAACTGATGTGATACAGACCATTTATATTTATGAATCCTGAGCTTAAAGAAATACCTATGTTTTTATTTAACTTTGTTTGGAAACCATATTCAGAGATTTCTGACTTTTTGGCAACATAATGAGGTATAATCATAAATGCCCCTCCTGCTGTTTGTCTACTCAGAACAGAGCCCTGGGCAAATAAACAATCTCTAAAACACCTAAAGTATATTCCAAACTGCAGTAAAACTTGGAAATCATGGAGACTGGAGAGAATATCAGTTTACATGGGAAATAATAATTACTGGGTTATGAACTGTTTTCTCTGTTGAGTCTACTTTGTCTTTTCATGGCCATGACATGGTAACTTGAAAATAAGATAGCTAGTGGAGCTCAATTCCGTTTACCTTTTGAACACTGCTCTGATATTTCTTAAGCCAGGCTGGGGCCAGTGCAGCCAGCAGGAAAAAAGTAGAGTGTTTTTCAGACATCTTCTGGAAGAATAATTGGAAAAGACAGGCTGCAGCAATGTGAAATAAAGACATCAGGAGTAGTCAGCATGGATTCACTAAGGGGAAATCATGCTGAACCAAAGCTACCAACTTGGCAGCCTTCTATGATGTATTGTCCAGCTGGGTAGATGAGGGGAGTGCAGTGGATGTTGTCTACCATGACTTCAGCAAGGCTTTTAACATTGCCTCTCATAACATCCATGTACGTAAGCTTACAGAGTGTGAGACATGAGTAGATGGTGAGATGGAATGAACACTAGCTGACTGGCAGAGTTCAGAGTGTTGTGATCAGTGGCACAGAATCCAGTTTGAGGCCTGTAGATAGCAGCGTTCCCCAGGGGCAGGTACAGGGTCCAGTTTTATCTAAGATCTCCATCAGTCACCTGGAAGAAGGGAGAGAGTGCACTCTCATCAAGTTTGCTGATGATATAAAGCCAGGAGGAGTGGCTGACACACTAGACTGCTATGCTACCATTCAGTGAGATCTAGGCAGATTGGTGAGTTGGGCAGAGAGGAACATTATGAAGTTCAACAAGGGCAAGTATAGAGTCGTACACCTGGGGAGGAATAACCACATGCACCAGTACAGGGTAGGAACTGACCTACTGGAAAGGAGGTGATACACTGGCCATAAGCCAGCAGTGTGCCTTTGTGGCCAAGAAGGTCAGGAGTGTCCTGGGATGCACTGGAAGGAGCATGACCAGAAGGTTGAAGGAGGTTCTGCTGGTGAGGCCGCATCTGGACTACTGTGTCCAGTTTTGGGCTCTCCAGTTCAAGAAAGATGGGAGAAAGTACAGCAGAGGGCTACAGAGATGATTAGAGGCTCAGAGCATCTCCCTCATGGGGAAAAGCTGAGAGATCTGTGACTGGGTAGCCCAGAGAAGACTGAGAGATGAGCTTATCAATGATTATAATTATTTAAGAATTGGGTGTCAAGAGAATGGGACCAGCCTCTTTCCAGTGGTGCCCACTGATAATTACAAGGGGCACAAACTGGACCACAGCAAGTTCCATCTGAACATGAGGAAAAACTTTTTTACTTCATGGATTGCAGAGCACTGGAACAGGCTGCCCAGAGAGGTTGTGGACTCTCCTTCTCTGGAGATACTCAAAAGTTCCCTGGATGCTTTGCTGTGCAACCTACTGCAGAGAACCTGTTTTAACAGGGGAATGGACTAGGTGATCTCCAGAGATCCCTTCCAACCCCTATGATTCTGTTATTCTATAATTCTGTGAATATCTGCTATGTCTAATCTTCATCTCAGGTAAATTAGAGGTGCCTATGTATAGTGTTATCTGCTATCTGTTACAGTGACAGGAAGATATGGTGGGGTTTTTTGTTCAATTTTGATGTTTTGATGTTGGCTGTTTTTTTTGTTTTTTTTTTTTTTTGCTGTGGGTTTTTTGTTGGCTTTTTGTTTTGTTTTTGGTTGGTTGATTGGTTGGTTTAAGTTTTTGTGAGTTTTTTGTTTTCATTTTTTCACAACTCTCTTTCCCTCTCATCGTTCTAACTAGATCCCAAATACAGTATTAAATGTGAGGAATCTGTTCATGTTCACTACTCCAATAGTGAATTGGATGGATCCGACACAGGAAGTTGAAGTATTATTTGGATGATGAATTTTATTGTTAGAGAGGATGTTATGATGACACCTAAAAAAGACTTAGTTTCTTTTTATTAGGTTTCTGTTGTGACTAAACAAATTTGATCTGATGTTAACTGAATTTATCTCTCAGTTCCCTGGTAGAACAAAAATTCTTTGGCACAAATAGCTTTTCAACATACTAGAAAAATTGGACTAGAAAATATAAATCTCTACTTTCTGGAAGGGTCAATGCTAAAAACAAACAAACAAAAATCTATAATCCTGCTTGCTTATTTTATATTCTGGAAACCATTCAAGCTTCGACTGTACTAGGATATAAACCTCAGTCACAGGAGTAATTAGGCAGCCTAATGCAGCCTATGCCAGGATCTGTACAGCTGCAGCTCCCATTCATCTACTATCTGAACTAAACTACTTTTTATGTAACTTCGTGTCTATACACTACCCTGACAGAATATATACTACTTCTGTGAGAGCAACAAAGATAGAAGAAATACAGTTGACATGCCATAGCCTTGTTCCAGTTGCTGTGTCCTTTAAGACAGTGTGGTGGAACAGCTAAACAAAGTCAGATGTTCAACCATTTCTCCATACAGTGCATCCCACATCCCTCATGAGTAGAACTTGAGTTTCAGTTTGGCCTGCTATCTCACTTGATTCTGTAGATCTAGGCAGATTAGACCCCTTAATCTCCAGAGTCCATAGTCATAAATGGGAATTGTCACAGAGCTTTTTGAAAAAAGACCTCACATCTTTTCCTCCAAATTCCAGGCGATGCTGATATCCAAATAAAACCTGAGAAAATTAATCATTCTGTCAGTTGGCCAATAAAAGCTCTTTCAAGTTTTAAGAGAATGATTCAGGAATATTTGCATTCTCTCAGTTATATTTCTTTTCCCCCACTCCTCTCAGTTTGTTATGTTTGGCCTCATTGCTGGGTCTGCTCTACTGCAGTCATTACAGACTTCAGGAGATCTACGGTTATTATTTAATAACTAGATTTTTTCAAAGCAGTAAAGTCCAGTTAATCTTGTTGCTTGTAATAAATCTATTAAATTGTGAGGTTTGGAAAATATATTCATGTTGTGAACAGTAGAAACAAACCACCAAGGCAGATTTAAATGTCCATAGACTGGTTAAAGCTTTTTAAAGACCTAATTTGCCCTAGAGCAAACAGTCGGCAGCATTTTGGAGGTTGTGATTTCCAGATCTAGTAGCCACAGAAAACAGAAGTTCCAAGAACAACAAGGCTGCTGGGGACAGTGATGATTAGATGATTGGCTGTAATCACCCAACTGGGTGATTATACTCAGGGCTCACAGTTACTAACATGTTTTGTTTTGTTTTTTTTTTAAAACAGAACCTTGCTAGGGGCAATTTAATAGCTAGGGGTTTGGGGTGATTCTCTGTACTTAAAAATATTTTCAATAACAGACAATCAGCTAGCAAGATGCTTGCATTAGCTCTACACATATATTCAGAACTTCTCAAGACCTGCTTATGCACAGTCCACCCCAAAGGTCAGAGATATTCCTTACCAGTCCAACATTCAGTAGCATGAGTAAGGCACTGCAGGACTTGGGCATGCAGCTTTTAATTCCTGCCACAGAAAATAGCATCAGATATAGCATGCATGTAGTTATTGAATGGAATTCCCTGAAAACATGTACATCATGGCCTGGCTGCCCGTGATAGAAATGTAATGAACCGATTAACTTTGCTGGTGCTGTCTCTAAATAAAAAGTGCAGAACTGGGATCCTGTTCAGCAAAAACAAATGGCCCTACCTCCTCTTTACCAGCCAGAAAATCTGCCACTCAAAAATGCATTGCTATTAGAGAGCTTGGCAAGTATAAATGCCCTTCAACAGGAAGTCCTTTAGCCTCTTCAAAGAGAAATTTCAGCACTGACAAAACCAAGACCACAAGAGTATCCACAAAGATTCTTGAAATTAATCCTTCCTGATTTAAAGTGGAAGACAGCAAAATTTTTATTGAATCATCCTACTGCTCTCAAATTATAATGCGCTCTACTAGATTGCAGGTCAGTCACACCAATCTGGAGGATATTATTTTTTTTCTCTTTTTCCCCCCACTTATTCTTTTCATTCCGACAGCACTATTGATGAAGACCTCAGGAAAAAAAATACCAGCGCCCAAGACACTTTGATGGCCTTTCCACTGTGTAATTATACTTACTCTTGATAACACTAAAGACATGCCTTATTGGTAGTGGCACTGGCTGCTTTCCTTTTCACAGAGAGATGGATTGTTTCTGCAGGCCTTGATGGCCTTCAAATTATCTGAGCACAGAAAAGAGAGCAGAGTGAATTTTATTTTAACTCATTTTATTTCTAAATTTATTTCCCAGTAGCTAGAAGGTGATGACTGCCCCAGCAGTCAAGTCAATTGTTATCTGTGGGACTTGATTATGTTTAGACCCAGTCTCTCATTTTGAGCAAGACACAGTTAATGAGGAGAGAAATGAAAAGTGCATTGAGTCACAGTGTGTTTGTGGTAATTTGTGACACATTCACTCTACTCAGTTCTTTGTTTATTCCTTCCCCCCTCCATGCAGGTCCTGTAGAAAAAGAAACAGATAAGCGAATTCAGTGGTAGACAGTTAAGGGTGTTGAAAGTAATGAATCTATATCTCTCTATCTCTTTCCCCATTGTTGGCAGTAATTGGAGCAGTGTTCATCTATACAGTAAAATGCCAGTGAAGCCCATCTTAACGAAACATCTTTTTTTCCATTATTTTGCAACACATTTTTCATTGACACTGCTAGTTTTTATTTTCACTATGTGTCTTTTTTTTTTTTTTTTTTTTTTCCAGGCTCTTTGCCACTCTTCTAAATAATAGTCCATTAAACAGTTCACAGTGTGTGTTCTGTAGAAATGTAAAAAAGTGATTGGATGATACTAATTAAGGAGAGATTTTGTTTCCACTTACTGCAGATCAATGGTGGGTTACATTAAAGCTGCATTTTTGTGATGAGTTTAAACACAAAAGAACAGCTGTGCTAAATACATATTTCAAGGCTTACAGGTAGGTCAAATAAATCTTTCTTTCTTTGCCTGTCTATTTTAAAACTACAGGAAACTGTATGTGAGGAATAGTAGTAAAATAAAAAGGCAAATTTCTCACTGCAGATTTCTTTTTCACTTGTGGTAGCAGAAACTGTTAAATCAGGAATGCCAATTGCCATTCACTGAGATCCTGTTGGCTTTTAATTTACTCTATAGCCTACTATGCATTAATTTTAATGAGACCTTTTTCCCTCTGTTTTCTACAGTTGCCACTCTAAGGTATCTTCTCTCTGATTTATGGCAGTGTTAGATCCCAGGAAAAGAATGTCTTAGTGAACGAACTTTTCACACATTTGAAACCATATTTCTTCCTTTAATCCTAAATTATTCGTAGCAGAAAATTTAACCAAAATTTCCATACAAAGATATGTTCATATGCAAAGAAGAGTGGCAGCTCATTCCAGTCAGATCAATTAAAATAAAAATGCGCTATTCGTTGGCATTCCTTGATCAGCACAAACAACGTTCTGAAGAAATTCACCTGGTTGCCTCCGACTTATATAATGAATCCTGAACATATATGACAAGGAACTAAAAGAGAAAATGCTTTTCAGACACTTGCTGCAAATATTAGAAGCACAAGTCTATTTTAAAATAAAATCTCTGACTATTTTAGAAATGTGATTTATTTAATATAGAGTCCTACATAGGGGAGCTATGCCCCGATTTTATCCAGATCATTTCAATATCAAAGAAATGTTTGCACTTTCCTTGAATTAAAACAATCTAGATATCAATGCTAAAATACTTCTAGTAAAGCAAGATAACATTAGATGGTCTTTGTATATCATGGGCTAAGGAGACTTCCTGATAGCTTTGATTTTTCCAAAACCAAGGTCACACACAGATTTAATATAATCCAAACAAATTTTCTATGGGAACGGATAAAAAGGTTTAATTTGGTTCTATCTTTACTACTTTAAGTTTAAACTGTGAATTCAGTGCTGTGTGCCTTCTGTCAAATCAGCTTGAAGACTTGATTTATAATTCATAAGATCTTTATTCTTTGTTGAAATCTAGGTGCACTCAAACTCTGGCAAGCAATTGGCTATCCTGAAAGTATACCCACCAAACTCTGTATGTACTCTCTTTTCTAAAAGGTGTGTCGTGATGACTTCAAGAACTTCTTACTTGTGCGTACTTTTCTTGTCACTGCCAGCCTTTCTGTACAAATAGGAACAGACATGGCTAGTGTGAAGGCACTGCTCCAAGTCCTGATCTCCACAGTGGGTCAGCTAGCCTGTCCTTCCACCAGTCATGTAAAGTTAATGGTTACCTTAGCATCTGTATTGAAGTGCCTTCTTTTCTTTACACATCCTGTAATATAAATGATACCGTATCGCTGCATACTTCTAGTGCTGAAGCAGTAGCCTGTGGATCAGCTGAGTGATAAATTCACAGCTTTGCATGAAAAAAAAAATAAAAAATCAGTCACAAAGTTCTAAGACACACGGGAGTGCATGACAGAACTTCAAAGCTTCACTGAGCCCAGCAAAAGGCCTGTTTTCAGGGGCAACAACCACTCTTGAACCGAAAACAAAGACGCCTGGAAAATATTCTACTAGTTATAGGACACGTTTCCAGTGAATAAAATGGTCTTTGAAACCTGTGCTACTGTGCAACCCATGCTGTTTTTAGTGTTGTTATGAACTGGGTGGATTAGAGTGAGTAGCACCACTTTTAGTTCAGTTTTGGTCAACGTCTCTGTAGTTGCAGAACCCACACATGCAGAAACCTTTTATTCAAGTGTGGGTTATCACTGGTATTCTCACAGCAATTTATACAAGGAAACTTTTCCTGGTATAATTCATTAAAAATTAATCAACCCATTTCTGTGCAAATCTCTGTGACATGCGTTCTTTGATGCAGTGAGTGCTGAATAGTCTTTTCTTTATTATGAAATGACACAAGTGGAACTTTCTAATTGGCTGTCAGTGATGTCATACCCAAGTAAATGCACAAGTCGGCTTATTTCCCTTATTATGAACATACTCCATGACAGACTGTGAGTTTCTGGAGAGTGCCTGCCCCTCTTTGGTGGTTAACATCCGTTTGCTGGAAGGATTACAGTTATGCTTCTGTAATAGGATAGAAACGTGACTGTGTGTTTTCCCATCTTTGTTTGCATGTGGGGGTATTTTTTCTTCTTTAACTATAGTCTCTTACTGCTGAATTTCTATCTTTTCCCACAAGGGCAATGTGTAGCTTACTGAAATTATCAATGACTTTTTCAGACATCCTTTCAGAGGTCTTTTTCTGGGATGGTTTCACTGTTTGTGTCAAAATCAACAACTAACGTGGTCATAACTAATCTAACTAATAATTAACTGACTTCACCCAATATGCAGAAGTTTCAGCAGCCCAACCACTAAAGGGATATAGTCAAGAGTCATATGGAAACAGTGAGGGTTTTTTCTTGTGGTTTTCATTTTCTTTATGTATTTGGTTAACAGCTCCTCATTAATGCAGAGTGATTGCCAGATCTCCAACCTTGCCAGGAGGGTCCACTTTCACTGCAGTAGGATGTACTCTCCATAGAACGTGCTTTGGCAAGAACAGTACTTCTTCCATTTGTTTTTCTGTTATGTGTGCTGTGCACTTACAAAGCTAGGATAAAGGGCAAATGTTTTGCTTCTGAGAGCCACCTTCCAAAAATCATGTGGCAGAGCATCATACCTTCTAGCAATACTTCATATAGCTTTTCAAACCAAGAAACCTTGGTTCCTTCATCTCCTTATCTCCCACCTACTTTCATCCTACTTTACATGCAGGTCCTCATCCATATACATCTTTAACCTTACACCCACCTTCAAGATCCTAGTCCTCAGAACTCTGCAGTCTGACACCATAGCCAGGACCACCCTCAAACATACCACAGTTTCTTTTCCACTCTCTGATCTCACATGAGCTCTCTTTAAATCTTTCTGATGAATCCCAATCAGGCTTTGCTGGGAATAGACACTGCAGATCTGTGCTGTTACTGGGAAGAGTACAGGTGTAGACATTATCTAGGGTGGCCAATTAAAGGCCATAAGCTAAGGCTCAGCTGTACATCTAGACCGTTACCCCTGACATGTCCCTTACATTATCAAGCGATATATGTAAGATATATGAGGTAACAAAAGAAAAAACTTGGAAACTCCAGCTCTTTAGGTAATTTGCTTTTAGGATACTCTCCCAGTTGCCCACAATTACTATTGCTCACATACACAGTGACAATTACCCTGTGATAATTTTTATGCTCAGGGTCTGGAAAAGAGTTGCAGAATGCAAAGTGTAATAATCAGAACTAGCATGGTGCTGCTGCAGCCTGTGAGGTTAGAGTTTAACAGTCAAAATTTGCTAAATCAATCACAGTGAATGCAAAACTTAGCTTGAGAGTAAGGTGTAAGTGCCTCATGTTGGTATCAAGTTGTCCCACCTTCCACAATGGGAATATTCCTTGTTATCTTTTGTTTTATTTCAAGGAAAATCGGAGAGGGGTTTCTGTCTCTTTTTATTCTCCCTTTCATCTCTGTTCTTTTTTTCTGTCAGACAATGGCTTAATCTAAAGAATAAAGAAGCCATATGATTATATCACTTTCTAATCCAATTACAGATCTTTGATACGGCCCCTTATCTTCTCTGTTCATGCAGTGATATACAGATCACATGATTCTTTAAACTTGAAAATATCTTCACATTTCAGTTCATGCATTTACCTTTCTCTTCCCCTTTCACTAAAATGCAAACGTGTAATATTTAATTATTTGATTCCTATCTTATGGAAGAAAGATTAATAGAGACATTAATGAAGACAGTAATGTAATCGCCTAACTTCCCTACGATAATTTGATTGGGACTTCAGAGTAAAGGCTGAAATCCTGGTTCCAGTAAAATGACAACATTCTCATAAAATTTAGTAAGCTCAGAATTTCATTCTTCATTTTCCAATCCACAAGTTGAGAGGCTGGAGGGGGACGGCTGGGGAAGGCTGGACAGGGCCCTCTGTAAGCAGAGCCCAGCACTGCCCCGTGTCAGATCAGAGCTGCTCCACCCACTCCAAAGGGACCCACTACTACCAGAGCTGAGCCACAAGCAATGCTGGGTGTGCTCTGAGAGAGCAAATTTAAGGAAGGGAGACATCATTGCACCACAGCATCTGGGAGAGAGGGGTGAGAGCATGAATGGTGGAGCTGAAATAGCCATCGATATGAAACCACCGCACCAAGGACTAGTGGTTATTTAACACTAGTGGGACTGCTTTGTTGCTTTAATATTATTATTCCTCCAGGTGATCAGCCTGATACAAAACAGCTGGAAGTAGGAGAAATCTTTTCTCCACCCTAGAACTCCATCAAATATCACTGCCCAGGTAGACAGCAATGGATGTGACAGTATAGCCAATAGAAGTAGCTACATCTGCTGATGGAGCCATTAAATACATTCCCACCACTCCTTGAAATCTCCCCATCAGTAATGTTTCCCCCACATTTGTACACATAGCATAGAACAATCTGTATTTACAACTGAACATCACATGCTAACACCAGGAATTAAGTGCATATTGTGCCAAAAATAATATTCAGAGCATGAAATAATTTGTTAAGAATGTATATGCTTGTTGTCTATTCTGCAGTCCTACAGAGGTGTGAGATTGTCTGGTAGATTAAATTTAAAAATTTAACTCTTAAAAATCATGCAATATTTATGTTACCAGCAGGATTATTTACAGGACACAAAGGAAGCATAAGAATGTTTTGTGATCCTTACTGTTACTATTATATTTTTACTTTAGCTCATTTTTCTCAGGAAACCCTGTGTATGGGAACTGCTGAGTCACGGCCTGAACCTCTGATTGATCACCTGAGGCAAGCAATGAGTCAGCCACGGGAGCACAGGTGAAGGCAATTCACCGTTGCTGCCAGAAGGGGTGGAGCCTGACTCCACCTCTCCTAGACCCATTTAAGAGCTGACTACCAGTGGGGAAGGATCTCTTCTGGAGATCCTCTCTGCTGGAGTTTTGTAGCAAGCCCAGGGTGTGGGTGAGCATCCTATCTTTTCTGCTTTGATATAATAACTGCATAGCCTAGCTCTCTGGTATATCTTATAACATTTGTGTACTCATTGATTGTACACCCTGCTTTGCTGTGGTGGTTTAACCACAGCATGATGCTAACCACCACTCAGCCACTCGCTCACTGAGAATTGGGAAGGTAAACCTGCAAGAACTTATGGCTTGAGAGCAAGACAGTTTTCTAGTAGAGCAAAAGCCATGCTTGCAAGCAAAGTAAAACAAGGAGTTCATTCATTACTTCTCATCAGCAGTCAGATGTACAGCTACTTCTAGAAAAGCAGGGCTCATTTCACGCAACAGTTTATTGGGAAGACAAACACAATCACTCAAAATGTCTCCCTCTTCCCCCATCTCTACCTCAGCTCTGATTGCTGAGCGTGACATCGTACGGCCATATGGTATGGAATATCCCTCTGGCCTGTGTAGATCAGCTGTCCTGGTTCTGTCCCCTCCCAGCTTCTTATGCACCCACAGCCCCCTTGCTGGCAGGGCAGCACGAGAATCTAGGAAAGTCTTTGTTTCTTTGTAAATACTACTCAGCAAAAACTAAAAAATCAGTCTTCTATCACCACTATTTTCATCAAAAATCCCAAACATTATATCATACTAACCTCTGTGAAGAGTATTAACTCTATCTATCTCAGCCAAAATCATGACAGTTTCCCACCCATCTTTGCTGTTAACAAGGTCTGAAATTTTAATGTAAGTTTTCCCCCTCCTTTTTTTTTTTTCATCTGCTGTTTGACCTAAGTAATTGATTATAAGTTTACATGAATTGAAAATCAACAGACACTGTGATGCTTGTCAGGAAAGATGTGCATCACCTTAAGATATTTTTTGCTTGATTTCTTTGCTAATTTTTATTCCATACTTCAGCTGGTGGTTCAGCAAAGACATAGGTTTTCTTATGGAATAAAACTGTATTTGAGCTTCTCTATCCCAAGCACAGTTTAGCTATGTTGTGTCTTTCTCCGAAAGTGGCTTTATACAGACTTGAGAATGGAACAGAATGGCTAGTTCTGTTTAAAATTATAAATTCGCTATTACCAGTAGGTAAGAGAAGACAGCACTGGCTGCAATTTTCTCTTAACCAAATGAACTAGCATTGCTGCAGTGTGGTAGAGGAACTGCAGTAAAATGGTTTACTGTGTAGACAACTCTTTGAAAGTTTTGAAAGAATTTCAGTGTATTTTGAGATATTTGCCAGCTTTTTATGAACATTAAATGCATGAAAACTTAATATCTTTGTAGAAAATATTAGCTTCAAATAGAATCATAGAATCCTTAGAGTTGGAAAGGACCTCTGAAGGCCATCTAGTCCAACTCCTCTGCAGTGAACAGGGACACCACAGCTAAATCAGGTCGCCCAAGGCCTGATCCAGCCTGGCCTTGAAAGTATTCAGGGGCAGGGCATTAACCACAACACTAGGTAACCTGTTCCAGTGCCTAACCATCCTTACTGCAAAAGAGGTTTTTTTTATATCTAATCTAAATCTAACCTCGCTCAGCTTAAAGCCATTTCCCCTTCTTCTATTACCACAGATCCTGTGTGTCTCCTGCCCAGACAAATCCAGCTTTCCAGACATCAGTATCCCCAGGTCTTTTTAAGCAGGGCTGCTCTCAATCCTTTCATCCCCCTTTTTATATTGGTAATGGGGGTTACCTCGATCCAGGTGCAAGACCTTGCACTTGGCTTTGTTGAACCTCGTGAGGTTCACCTGGTCCCACTGCTCAAGCCTGTCTAGTCCCTCTGGGTAGCAT
Source organism: Tragopan temminckii (assembly GCA_028571105.1). Classification (NCBI taxonomy): domain Eukaryota; kingdom Metazoa; phylum Chordata; class Aves; order Galliformes; family Phasianidae; genus Tragopan; species Tragopan temminckii. The sequence goes on along the minus strand of JAOWBP010000001.1, from coordinate 110,453,564 downwards.
TCCATCCTTCTCGTGTGCTGATGGCACCCCATCGCTTGGTGTCATCAGTGAACTTGCTGAGGGTGCACTTTACCCTACTGTCCATGTCACTGTTGAGGATATTAAAGAGTATTGGCCCCAGTACCGACCACTGGAGGTCACCACTCAACACTGATTTCCATCCAGTCATTGAGCCACTGACCACTGCTCTTTGGAATTGATTCTGCAGCCAGTTCTTCATCCATTGAACAGTCTACCCATCACATTCAAATCTTGCTCTTGGTGAAGCCATGCTGGTTCTCCCATATCACCTCCCTGCTTTCCATGTTCCTTATAGCTTTCAGGAGGAAGTAAATACTTAAATCTTGATTAGTTTCCCTTAATGGGCAATATTACTACCTAGCTTTGAAATTCCTTGACGGTCCACAGTCAGGAAATCATTCCTACTTAAAGTAGTAAGAGGCAAACATCAGTTTATAGTTAAGCACCTGCTTAAGTGCCTTTTTGGATTATGTTCAAAAATAAAATGTGTTCAAGCTCCTCATGTAGATAAGAGTCAGAAATAAATTTAGAAAGTAAATTCTGATTCCAGTCACCTTCTCTTTAATTAGTGAGTAATCAAACCAGAACTTCTGTATGGGACCGTCTGGCCAGTGACATTTTTAATATAGTCACTTATTTTCCTGTTTTATCATGGGATCGCTTGAGTTACAGGTTGCTGTTTTTAAATAGTATCAAATAAAAAATGACAAGGTTCATCATTTACTTACTCAAGGAAAAGAAATTATCACTGAGGAAGTGCTGAATGAAGTATATTGTAAGACTCACAACATCTTGGTTTCCCCAGAATCACAGAAAAGTATTTTTCCTGCTAAAATGTTATTTACTTAACTGTATCCATTGTATTATTTTATTAGGGCACGTATTGCCTTCAGTGCAATACACGTTAACAGAAATACATTATTCTTTGCATATGGTTGGTATTTTTAGTAATATGATAAATCTTTTAAATATCAGTGCTTCAGTTACAGAATATTTGCAATTAAACAGAAAATCTGCTTTAAAGCAGATATATATATGCTGTAAATTATGACCATTTCAGGATCACAGAATCAAAATGAATAGGATCCAATACATCTAAAAAGATTTTAGCTTAAAAAACTCTTGCTTATGAAAACAAAATTACAGGTGTGTTATTTATGTTAAAAGATTGAACAAAAATGCAGGGAAAGAGCCCTAAAGTCAATACACATGATAAAAACAAAGGTTGGGTATTTGGAGGAGAGAGGATGATTATTAATGAATGGCTCATGTCCTCAACAGAAGGGAAAAATAGAAAGATTAACCCTAGAACAGACTCCTGCAAAATGAACAAACAAGATCTCCCCATCCTTGTCAGTTATTGGATGGTGAAAATATCTCACAAAGTTTTTAGAGTTGAATAAGGAAGTGTCACAACAGTATGGATTGACATCTGCCTCTGTCAGGTTTTAGAGCTCACACAAAGGGGGATGAACACACACTACCACACAGAGAAACCTACCATTTGACAGAAAAGTGCATTTTCTGACCTGACCAACAGTGCTGGGACTTAAGTGAAGGCTCCCCAGAGTGGTTGGTCTAAAACATTGATTCATTAGTCTGTTTAATCTTTGTGGCTGCTAAGAGAGAGATCCTCCTTGATTTACAGTCTGACAGACTGTCATCTCAAGAGGTCCCTGATCACTGTCCCTCTACCAAACTGATAAAAAAAAATACCTACTACTCATGTAGTACAAAATTAGCATAAGGTTCAAGTGGAGGCTGCAAATAAAAAATCACGAAGGGCTAAATTCAGTATAGGGACAAGTGGCTGTCAGGGAGTACTCAAAAGTCCCTACTTTGGGAATGCATTTGCCATTTCCTATGAATGTCAGACAGCCTTAAGGAGTCAAGGGAATGGAAAGGCAGTGTAGAAAAGCCCAGCCCCTCTACACGCTTCCTACTTGCCTTTGTAGCATCCACACAGTGCTACATTTTGTATCCTGATGTAAATTGCTGATATCGGCCAAATAAATGAAGTATGCTCGCTTATTGCCACTGGAGATGAAGGCTGTGTTGAATGACTAACCAAGATGTAGACAGGTAAATTGCAGATGCACAATGGAGACAATGAATCTTATTCCACATATATGTCAGTACTTGGCCATAAATAGAACCATAATTGTTTGAGTTGGAAGAGACCTTTAAAAGTCATCTAGTGGAACTCTCCTGCAATGAACAGGTAGGAGCCAGAAGCCAAGGAGATCCCAGGGTCAGGCGAGGCTGTCAGCCCACAGATGCAGGCAGTGCCAGGGTCACTGAGGGAATTCAGGATCAGACATGGCCAAGGAGGGCCGCAGTGAGAGGTAAAGTCCAGGCTGGGGTATAGTTTCATGAGTAGGCTCAGCTGAGTAGGGGCTATGGCCAGGCAGGGCAGAGCTGAGAATAGGTGAAGCCCAGCCCTGCCACAACATCCCTGGGGCATAATCTGATGGTCCTGGGGCTGAAGTAGGGGCCTGGTGGATGGTCATGACAGTCCTGGTGCAGCTGAGCAGGACTAGGTAGTGTCCACAGGCCCTGACAGGTAGACAGAAACACTACTACATCCCTTAAATAAGCCCCCTGTGAAGTTAAAGGAAGACAGGTGGAAGAATGAAAAAGCCCTGATGTATAGAGAGATGTCTACAGCACACAGCAAAGCAAGATCATCTAAGAACCTACAAGTCCACACAGTAGAACAGAGTTTCTAGATATAAAATATCACCAGGTAGACTAGAATGCTTTCTCACTCAGTCCACGATTGATCCTTACTGAAACTGCACTGTAATATCTTGCTTTCCAAAGGACAGCTCTTCATGAACAGCTCTTGTGCGTGCTGGTAAATCATCCAGGAAAAGAATGATATAAATGCTCAAACAGGTTCAACTCAATCATACATTTTTTTGTCATTCTATGTGTCCTCTGTACAGTCAGAGGATGAGGGATCTCAGCACTGTAACTATGGGAAAAAAAATCATAGAAAGACAATCTGAATATCCACAGTAAATTAACATTCTTCATTTCCTGTTAAACCTTGGTACTTTATTTGCATTTATCACTGTGACTGTATTTCTGACTCTCAGGTACTGTAGTCTATATTAACAGTCACTTTGGGTTTAACATCATTAAATGTTCATTGTCAAGTCCCCACAAATCCCACATTCTCCTTGTCTCTCAGGCTTAAAAAACTCATTTAACACTAAAGGCTAATTAATTAACTGGATTTTCCTATATTTAATGGAGACTACCCTAAACCATAGAACCAAACCCCACTGAAATTTAGTTCACTAAGGCAACCTATAATTATACCCAACCAGATTTAACCACTGTTCTAATTCATATTTATTATGGTAGCAGTCTACATTGTTATTATTATTTGTTACTACTGTCGAGAATATGACTATGCTCACATTGCATAATGTGCGATGAACAGCATACAATTATGTTACGTTTTACATTGTGTTACATTATGTTACTTTACCTCACATGATGTTAGGTTACATTATACTGTAAACATACTCCTCTGAAAGAAATTCGGAAGAAGTTTGTGCATTAGAAATGTTTTTTGCCGTGAATGAAACAATATACAAATTTCAGGGTCAAAAAGAAAGACAAATGGATTATTTAACAAGCTGGTAAACTCAGGGGAAAAGATCATGCTCAACTTTTATAAGTCATTCAAAAAAAACTTTCACACGCCTCCAAATGTTTGATTTATTTTTTTTTTCTTCTGTCATCAAACTGCTTTGCTTTATTTGCATTGTCCTTATTGGCTTCTGTAAAATTTATTTTTGCTCATTGTCCTTTTTTAAAGGTGTTTTCAAAGTAAGTCTATGAGTTCAAAAAGGAAATCAAAGACCTGTATGGCTGTTACTTGATGTAGGATGTGCTAGAAGAGAAAGATGGCTGTGGTGAATTAGCGATGAGGCACAAACTATGCACACATCACTGTATGGTTATGAACATCTGCTTCAGGTGCATTGGTAAGTCACAAAGAGCCAGCATCTGTGGCTCCTAAACTCAATGTGAGTTCTTCTGCTGACTAAATAGAAACCAGTTTGGAGCTCCACACAGCTGTATCAAAAAATCACCTGATCAGAGAAAGCTTATTCTTTCAGAGACTAACACTTCTATGGTTTTACAAAGAGAGTGAAACATGACTTGATCATGTTTTAAAATTTTCAAAAGGAGAAAAATAAACAAATTCCCTGACCTTTACTCCATGAAACTCTGCTTCTCTTATAAGACTGGAGCATTTCAGTATAATTCAAAATGCCAAACTTCTCTAATTATTCCTATATCATGAAATGCTATATAATCCAGAACACAAATAAGTTCAATCTATGAGCAGCCTTCACAACAAACTGCAGATGACTATGCAGAGATACTGATCTAGATCTTTGGAAAAATGTAAATGTATAACTCATGATGTATACTTGCACAATATAGCACTTCCGCTCTGGGGCCCACCTTCAGAATCCCTCCATGGCCCAGCCTTGTACCTTTAAAAAGACATTGTCGGTGGAGTAGTAAGCTAGTACATCTGAAGTGCAAACATAAATTCAATCCTTAACACTACCGATTGAAAAGCGAACCTTGACAAGGCAGACTCAAGAGAAGCCAAGGCAATTGTCTGTTCCCAATCAGTATGTAATTTGACTCAACACTCTACCTGAAGAAGCCTTCTGGCTAGTCTCAAAGTTGTGAGATTATTGGAATAGGAGAGCTGGTCATTATCCAGTTCTGCTCTACAGTGGAGAGATTGATAAATACTGCATGCAAGTCTGCAAGTTACTTTGTGAGTGCAAGTCAGTTCTGCTCAGAGAGAGGAAAAATTTCTTTTAGAGCACCATTAAATATTTTGAATCCATTCGGAAAAGCTGAGGTCGAGGCATTCAGACTCCATTGACTGGTAGGCAGATCCGCCAAGTTAGCACAGTACATCTGAGAAAAACAAATGAGCAGTGAGTTTTAGAGCAGGCAATAAGCAAGCAAATACAGACTTAAATTCCAATATGGGGTAACTAAAACTATGGAAATGCTAATGAACTGAATTCAACAGAGGTAAAGTCAGCAGGGAGGAAAACACCAGTACCTGGCTGTGACTTAATTGTGTCTTTACAAGTGTTTATCTGCTCCATGTCTAATGAATGCAGACTGGGAGTCCAGGACTCAATTAAAAATACTATAAACAAAATAGAGGAGTACAAAAGGAAGGAGACAACATGATAGTCTCACACCCTATGGTGTTGTGATTGGGAAAACATTATACCATATATAAGATGACTCCAGATCTAAAGTAATAGTAGTGTATATTCAAAGTGAGCATAAAAGTGATCCAGCAGTAGAGCTGAGTCTCTGAAATAAAGAGAAACTGTAATGACGGAGAAGGTAAGACAAGGAGAACTTTTACATGTCTCCTATCTCAAACGCCAGTCTCTTTTGTTTCAACAGAAATTTGGCTTTGCTAGCAATATACATTTCATGTTGAAAAGCATTCACTTCAGAAATAGAGCATGCTCCAAAAAAATGCAAGGATTATTTCAGGGTTGTGGTTTTTACTTTTTTTCTCTACACTGGGCTTATTTGGCAGCAAGTCGTAGCACTCCATGTTAAGTCATTAGTAGACTGAGAGGGATAAATAAGGGGAGAGGAGAGGAGAGCTTCCAACAGACAATGCCTAAACTTTCTCTATATCTCAAAAATATACACATCAGTACACAAAAATCAAGTTGAATAAGCAGAAAGCCAGAATGAATAATAATGACTAATGACAGAAATAGGAACCGATGAATTCCATACACCTATTTGAATTCTGCAGCTAGAATTGATACTGTCAAATGAAGGGTTGCAAATTCTCATGACAAAGCAATTTTTCTGATTCTTTTAGGACCCCACAATCACCACAAGCACAGTGTCTCAGGCCATGTATCGATCAAGTAGGATAGAGCTATCAACCACCTGCAACTCAATTCCCCTGGAAACTGAGTTATTTTCACTTTGAATTCTGATTGTTCATAATATCACTGCTTTTATCACTTGGTCTCTATTAATAAATCTATTATAATTAGGATATTCTGTTGTTAATTTTGCTTAGAATTGTCTGAAGAATTGACTGAAGAAGGACTCCATTTTCTCATCATATAAACCTTAAGATCAAGGAACTGGTGTTTGGATATTGGACAGCTTATGAGAGAAGTTCATGTGTTTGTGATGGCTGCCTTTGCAGGTTAAACCAGGGGAAACTAGAAAGACAAAGCAGTGAGTTTGAGTATTTCAGCTGCAGGCAAAGACCAGCTTCTCTCATTTGGAGAACTGCAACTGATTCAAGCATTGAGGGAGCCTTTTACTTACACTGACCAATTGGCTATGCCTGTTTTTTACAATGGTTGCCACAAACAAGAAAAATACATCTTTCTTTTTTCTTTTTAATCTTATGAATCTTTCAGTCCTGTGTAGCATTTGTTCTTTCGTTTATTTTAAAAATTGGCAAAAGTAAGCATTACTATAAAAGCTAAGAAATGTTTCTGAAAGTGGAAATCATTGCATTCTGGAAACAAAGAAATGACCTTCTGTCCCACCCTGCTCCCTGGTTTGCTTCACTCAGAAGAAAACAGTGATTATAGCAAATTTCACTGACACAGATCAGGTGCACCAAAACAATTTATTAAATATATTCTGAGCAAGCTGTTGCACATATGATCTATAATCACATGTATTCTAAGCAAACAAACAATGTATTAGCCTGTGACTAATCAGTATTCTGGGGGGGGAGGTAAATTAGGGTAGGTAGGGGTAAATTAGGTTGGATAAGGTTATACAAATTCCAGGGAAGGTAAATTAGGGTAGGAAAGGTTATACAGTCTGTCTCATCAGTGTGTTTGTCATGAGCTGGGGTCCAAAGGGAAGAGGGAGAATTACACATGCTGTGGATCTCAGGCCAGCTGAGAGAAGCTCAGAAAGCTGTCCTCTAGCATCCTGATTTTACAGCCTTTTTACATGTGGTATGCCATGATAAGTGATGGGGGTGGGGAGGGGGAGTGAACTGTTACAAGGTATGCAAACTAAGATATAAACAGGGGTATGAAAAATACATGACTGTGCAGAAAAGCAGAAAAGCAGAAAAGCTTCTGCTGGTTCCTTAAGACCTGGTTTTCAGTTAGCAAAAATGTGAGAGATTGTTTATATTATAATCATCACACAGTTTGTGGTCTCTGTGTTTTTGCCAAAGGCGGCACTTTCTCTATTCTCAGATAACTTCCACCCATAGCTCAGCCCTGGACATATGGCCCATAGGCCACACATGGTAAGGCATGGATATAGATATGATCTCATCTGGCCAAGGGCAGTTCTTATTATCGACTAGAGGACAGCTACTGGATCTATGCCCTGTCCCCTTCTTCAGTCTTCCCTTGGAGAATGTGGCCCAGGCTGTGCTTGGGCCATACTCCATACCTTCCATTTCAAGAAATCTCTTAAGCTCATAACATGATTTTCTTCTGATTTCACAGCTAATACAAAGAAAAGGATAAACCTGTTTGTGTTCAATTTCTGTTTTTACAAGAAGATTCCTAGCAACTAAGCAGATTTACAAGGTCAGAATTTCAAATGGACTTTAATTTTTATTTCCTCAGTTTAGGAGAGCCTGAATGCAGTTTAAAAGTCTTGTATTATTCTGCATGTAGGCACTTCACTGGAAAGGTCATCAAGGGGAGACAGATTTCTTTCCATCTCTCTGAACACTTTTATCATACTAATGAAATTAGATCTTAAATTTGGAATTATTCTTCCCATTTACCATAGTGGAAGTTGACGATCTTCTCTGGCCTGAAGTACTCAATCTTGTGCTCAGCTTGACTATGACAGATTATGCTACAGGGCACTGCTCCAGACATATTTTAAGAGAAACAAATTATTTCTATAAAAGGATATGAACCAACGTCATTGATGTTCTTTGGAAAGGCCTACTGGGTAAAATTCTTCCTGTACAGAAATGAAAACAAAACCTAAGGTTAATAGACATATCAACTACCTTGAAACGATAAAAACTGAAATGCTTTTGAGGCTCATACAGAAGCAGAACCTGAAACATCTGAGAAAACTGCAGCCTTTGCAAGGTTCAGGGCCCTCTAGCTGAAAGGAGAGCTCAAAAATATAGCGCTACAAATAAGGACTGTATCTATCTTCATGCATTCACATCTTTTGGTTGATCTTGGTCTGCTTTTATAGCTGATAGTTGCGTCTCCAAGGTACGCTCATCTCCCTCAGAATATTTCTTAATAACTGGCAGAATTATGCTCAGATCTAAAGCAATCCTGAAGCCAGACTTATTGCCTAATTTTCTTCTCACCTACAAGGGTTGCTCCAAAAGGAATGCCTCCTATTTTATTATGCTGGCCCACAACATCAGAGGCGGATGTTGGTGGGATGACAGTAGAGGTTGAACCTTCCCACCAACATTCCATTATATTTTGTTGCTGTGTGACAGATGGTAGCAGAGGGGCACTCTGACAAAATGGCACCTGAGATGGAAGTGCTTATGAAGCTAAGGTGTGTGATAGAATTCCTCCATGAGAAAAAAAATGGCACCCATTGACCTTCATCAATGCTTGCTGAATGTTTATGGAGACCACACAGTGGACATGAGCATAGTGAGGTGGTAGTGATATGTTTCCGCAGTGACAACTGTGGGTCACCTCCGCTGATGCAGATTTTTACAAGCGTGACGTTCTTGCTCATCACTGATGAGAATGCATAGCTAATGGTGGTGACTGTTGAAAAATAGATTTTTGTAGGTGAGAATTTCCAAATAGTGTTATTATGTTCTTTGTTTCTGTTACAGTTTCCATGATAGTAAATAGGAGACGTTACTTTGGTTTCTATATACATACATTATCTGCCAAGAGGATCACAGTGCAGATGTCCCTGATGAACAAAAACCTCAGTTTCTCAAAACATTTCTTCATGGATGCAGGAGAATGTTTCTCTCACACTTAAACCTGCCTCAGCAAGCTCTGTCATGGGACGTGTTCTCGTGGTGATCTTATATACACCATTAACGCAGACTGGACAAGATGACCCTAGTTAAGAAAGGTCACACTGTTATCAGCCACAGGGCGGATGAGAGCTGTAGGCAAACTGAGTTCAGAGAGTTTTCAGGCTGTCAACAAAGACAATATAGATGATGAGTACTTATGCTGAGACAGCCAGTAGGATTAATAATAACTGTTTCATTATTGTGTTGAATTTAAAATTATTCTCTCGTTTTTCTTAATTAATGTTAGAGTTGCACATGTGGAAAACTCTATAAAAAGAAGTTGTCTATTATTATTTATTTTAGCCTATATTTGTTACAATGAATGCAGAATCTGTTCAGAGACGCTACATAGTGATATGGATACATTATCCACAGACCCTTACATTGTTGTATTTTACAACCTGCAATTGCATAGAATCACTTATTGCCAAGTGGTCATTTTCTCACATTTATTATGACAACAGGATAAATGCCAGCGTTTGTCAACATCTTGTAAATGATGAGTCTTAATGAGGCAATCTACTGTTTCACCCCTCTGAGGAATCTCTTAATAGGATGAGCAAAATATCAGGTTAAAGGAAGTGGGATGTAATCCCAGGGGACAAACCTTTTCTTGTACAATATATTCCTCAAGGTTTTGCTTGGAGTGGGTTCTAGGATGCAGGCCAATTTGGCGTACCCCCCTGTACAACATTTTAATTGTATTTTTATCAAATCCGGCAGAAATGCAGTCTGCATGTTGAATCTGCCAGTAAGCAGTGCCCTGTGAGAAAATAAGAGTCTGAGCTTTGAGAACTTTCACCTAATACTTGAACTTGAAGTTATTCATCCTAAGCTGAAGAATATACCTAACGTGTCTGGTCTTGAGCTGTTTTATATACTTTTACTTTAAATTTCGTAGAATATATTTTATCTTTTTGTTCACTAATGTATTTCATGAGATTTTTTTTTGGTTGCCATTTTTCTGAGCTCTGTTGCTAGATCCATTTAATGATTAAGCAAAGGGGAAGAGAAATTTCTTGCACTGTCTCTGAGTATTTTAATGTTTTGCTTTTTGTATGTATGTATACTATCTTTCAAGTCAGACTGTCAAACCTTAAAAAATTTGAATAAATAAAGTGGATCAGAGAGCCCTACAAATATAATGCTTAATTAGAACAAGACCGTTTTTTTCAGAATCAAGTACTACTACTACATCACTGTATAAATGATACTATAGATAGTGAAGAGATACTGTGTTTTAATAACAAGTAACATATATGATCTAGGATTCAACCAGTTTAGGGCAGGATTACAATTTGTTTGAAATTTGTCTGTTATGGCAAGCTTTTTCATTTTATTTCCAATAAAAAATCCACTGGAAAATTAAGACACACTTAATCGAGTCAGTATGTTCTAGTAGAATGTATTCATTTCATTGAAATTTTGTATGCAAAGTTATGAAAATATTTGATTTCAGTAGAGTGAAGTGTTTTAATTCAATACTAGACATATTACTTAACAAAACAATAGAGATGGCAATAATAAAGTTCTCCTGTAAAATTATTCTTCTGTTTTGGGGAGTAAAAGCAGGGGGAAGACTTAACTTCTTGAAAAACTCCTAGATTTCAATTATTTATTCATATACTTGCTGCAAAAAATTAAAATTTGGGAAATTTCAGGTGTTTCTCTACACACGCAGTGTGACAGCTGTGTTAATTCCCCAATATATTTTAGCTTAGCTCTCTCCTCACACTGTGTGCTTCTTTCCCAGCACATCTCATTTCTTTCTCATACTGCCCTTACCACCTCTTGGGATCAGGCTCTCACTGTCTTGGGGAATGCAATGTAATGACATGTTCTGATTTGCACTTTTGCTGTTCATCTGCATACTGGAGACATGGCTTAATTGGATTGGATTGGCCATGGCTGTGCCTTCTCCTGCCAACAGAACTGATGTTGTAGTCTTTTCCTACTAATTGTTTATATAACAACTGTAAAATATAATGTTAATCAGAACAACTGCAACTGGCTATGGTTTGTATCTGTTTTGTTTTAATCAGTACATAAGTGTGAACTTAAAGTCCATGAGTGGCAGGGAGACCTGTGCTACATTTGTGCATTGCTAACAAGCACCTGGAGCAGCATACTACTTTGAACCTTATTAACCACTGAATTTTAAGCAGACTAAATCTCCGGTGTTTATATTTGTAGGTTACTTCACTGACATTGTTTATATAAATATAAACGAGAGAGAAAGACAGAGAATGCATTGTGAAAGGACAGTGAAGGACACAGAGAGGTCTGTCCAATCATGAACCTAAGTGGAATAGGCTAATTTAGACAAATCTTACGAGGAGACCCAGACTATGGGACTCCCCTTGTCACAGAACAGATTTGCTGACCTGTAAAATTTATCCAGTGATAAATTTTAGGCCGCTTAGATAGATAGGTCTAATATTTTTGCAGAGGAATTGTGAAGCATAGAAACAGTACTACTGCTGATGTTTTAGTTTTTGTGATAAAAAACATTCATGAAGTACACTGAGATCTAAAGTGGCCTTCATAGGAGATAAAATAAAACGTTGGTTCCTTCCTGAACTCTATATTGTTCAGTGGTCATTATAGAGGGAAAGGTTTGTTTCCTGAGACAGAAAACTAAATTTTCAATGACTGAAAACAGTTCCAGTATGGAAGAAATCATGATGCTACAGGACGTACTATCCAAAGTCAGTCTGTATCTTTTGTTCCTGCTGTAAATTCTTTATTCCTCTGAAAAGAAGTGGCAAGAATTGAGGCTTAATTTAGACAGGAAAATAATAGAAAGACTCAGCGTTCTGTCTGTCCTTCTCAACGTGCTCCAAGAGAAAGAAGATAAAATATATTTTTGGAAGGGGATCAGCATTATCTACCAGTCACAGACCACCCAGCCTTCTTAGCACCCACAATTTTTCTTGCTTAGAAATCCCTAAACCTTCTTTAATTCCATAATTACAATGTACATTCACCAATAAAATAAGCATTCTTTGCAACAAAAACTTTGAGGGAGGGAGTAATAGTAGCTGGGATTTCAGTTGATCCTATTATAAATATTACTGTTACTTTAATAAAAGAAAATAAAAAATAAATATCCAGACATTCTTGCAGAGTATCATATGATATTATCTTTATTTAAACTAAGGTAGGATGGAGAGATTAAGGTAGGAAGGAGAGATTACAGCAGGCTAAAACCTCTTTTCTTTATTCTTATATCAATTAATTATTTGCTAATATTTCTGAGACTTCTTTATTCTCCTTCCTCCTCCGCTACCCCCAATTCTGTTTCTTCTGATGCATTAGTACAGGTTGCAAATGAAATAATTCTTAAACACGCTTTAAAGGAAACTCTTCAGTTTAGATAGTGAATATTTTCCTGAACTATACCAGTATGTAAATTATTGACTGACTAGGTTACAATTACTTGCAAATAACACTAAATTGTGCTGAATTATAGTCAGCTGTAAAGCCACATGACAGCTACGCTTCTGACCAATGTATCACACTTTGAATCTCCTATACAGAAGCAGATTAGACAAAGAACATATGTTGAGATACACATACACACATCCTTTAGGTGAGGATACTTTGCCTCTCCAAATGAAGCTTCAGCATCTCACAGCAATTGAGACCCTCACAGATTTCCTGCCTGAATTATCCCCTTCATTAGGACACAGGGACATTTCTGAATGAAGTAAATCTTATTTTAAGTGCACGAAGAGCACGTAAGACTAAACAAATAATAAAAAACTCTATAGATATATTTTTTACTGTTTTATAGTCACTGAGATGTTATGAGCTGAAATACAGGAACAAATGATAGTGACAAATGTCTCTCTCACTCAGAAATGTATGTGTATGCACTAACTATAAGGCAACACAGCTGTAGTTAAGTGAAGGGTTTCTTGCTGAATGACCGTGTTTGCACCTCTAAACATAAACTGCCATCATTAGAATTCTACCACAGCAAACTTCTTCACGCTTCCTGCCCCATGTTCATGCTCCAGTTTCTCACTTGTAACTGTTGGATGCTCCAACAGAGCCCACAAGCAACCCCTCAGTGTAGCAGCATCATTAAATCATTCCTCAAGAGCACTTTACGGATAACATCACCATCAACCATTGCACCACATGGCCTCCTATGGTTGCCTCTTCTCAATGCCAAGAGTGCTCGTGTTCTGCGGGTGAGATGCTGCTCATTTCTTCACCTCTTGATTGCAAGATTGGTCTCTGTAAGTGACAGAGTGGAAAGGGAACACTGTTGAACATGTTAGCTAGAGCAGTTCTGTCTTCACTTTTAAACAAAAGGGGAAAGGAAGGCAGAGAGAGACTTAAGCACAAAACCCTCACAGATCCACTTCCCATTAGAGCTGAAGCAGTTGGCACAACTTTGTCCTAACAAATCACTTGATCAGTCTCTGTCACCTCCTAGAGAGTCTCAAGTGACAGCGAAAGGTGACAGTGCTGAGTGATTCCACTTTCATCTATTCCACATGATTAAGGGTTTTAGTCTAATAAATTGCACTATATAAAAATAAGGATAAGTGATGACAGGGAAGATGCAGTGAAGTCACTGCATAAAGAGATTTGTTTGGTTTTTTTTCCCCTTTGTATAAATGGAGGTCTTTCTAGGAAGGTGAGTTTGTATATACTTATCTTCAATTAAGCTTGTGAAGCTTGCAGGGAGGCTGTAAAGCTCTGTAAGCTCACTGAGCTCTTAAGACTGGACGGCGCTACCCCCATGAGCACAGCATTCAAAATCAGCAGAGACAGAGAACCCCTAAACATAACTCCCTCTAAATAGTCAGACCTTGTTAATCCAAGCTTAGCATAACCAAATGCCTGAGTGTCTGAAATACTTAAGTGGCAACCTGTCTCCAAGTCTGAATGCACCTTTGATTTGTTAATCTGATTGTAAGGATGGGGGCATCCTGTACGAAATGAAGTTTGCAAACAGCTTTGGATTAATCAGCCTTACATATTACAAAACAAAGTAGTTTCCTGCCACTGTATTTATCATCAGGAAGGGCTGGCACCCTCTCTCCCAGGCTGATTTATAGAACTGCACATTTGGCATAGCAATGTAATGTTCAAAAGGCAGAATTTCCTAATAAAGCTGTGCAATGAATGGAAATAAAAGGAATGTACCTGAAATTATGCACCTAAATTTAGAGTACATTATGTCCTAGAAGCTTAGAAAAATAAATTAATTAATAGTAGAATACAGTAACTTTCTGGACAAGCATTAACAAACCTGATTCATACATAGAATATTTGTCACTATTAAAAGATTCATTTATGCTTATTTGGTCTCTCAACCATGTGCTTATCCAATTGCAGTTCCAAGGAAATGTTAGCCATTAAATCTACCAGATTCTAATTTGAGGCTGCTTGTCATTTTGGTTCTATTCAAAGGATTTCTTATATTTGATATCTCCATGCCACTAATGCTGGGGCATCTGTCCATTTCCAAAAATGAGCTATCACACATCTGGCTGCTAGTACTAATTGCTCTATCAATGGTTCCTACTCTGAGTCAATAACCTCGTTTGGACTATAGCAAGATAGGTTTGGTGTGCAGCCTAAGTTACCTAATTCTGTAGCTCTGAGTTTCTGTCATATACATGAGACTGTGAAAGTGGCACTGTTATGTCATTTCAGTTCTTACCAGAATAAAATACATTTCTGAAGATGCATTTTCACACTTCTTTCCTAAAATAGCAAAATACTTTTTCTGTACATTTGGTACTTTAATATAATGAAAAGACTGGGGTTAGCAATGGATGGTTTGTTTGTTTGTTTTTGTCATTTTTTCTTTCCTTTTTTCTTCTTGTGCCTTGAATGCACCTTATATCTGCATTCACATATAAATATTGTGCCTCTTCTTGGTGATATAATGGATGTCATCTAGTTTAAATGCTATAATATTGCAAAAAGGTCTTATCATACTTACAGAGTATTAACTAAACAAATAAACTATTCACTAAAGGTGTTTTTTTCCCCCAAACAGAAGGAACACCTTTGCTTGTTTTTGTCCTACCACATTTTTGAAGCTTAATTATTTCTTATTATGGAAAGTTATTGTATTGGGTCCAATGTCTTGGGCACTATAGAGTCATTTGCTGTAGTTAAATGATACTATATAATTTAGATCAATGGAGAACTAGACAGAAGTTTTGTCAGGTGGGTAGTTCCGAGTTGTCCTGATGAATGTATCTGGGTTTTCAGGAGAGTGCCAATAATACGGGGATTTTTACCTACAAGCATTTAAGCCAAATGGAGCAATATCACATGTGAAAATACTTTTGTTGAAACAAAAGCATGCAACCACAGAAAATCAAACCTCATATGAGTGTAAATTAGGGCTTCCTGCTCCACTTTATATTCTGGTCATAAAATACAAGGATTTCACCTGCCATCACAGCACTATTTCTTCCAGATTAAATCTATTACACTACAAGTATACTTTTAGCTAATATTTAATAGCTGTAAATGCTAATTTCAACTCATTCAGAAGCCCAAGGGTATTTATGTGCTACAAAAAGCATCACAGTGCAAAGATTCTCAGGCTGGAAAACTCTTCCACCATATCACTGTATGGCTCAACAGTCAGACTCAACTTTGTATAGACTAGAAACTTTGTCTATCTTTTTGGGTTGTCTATTCCATGTACAAACATGGACATAAATCTATGGACTTGAGCTGACTCAGATGGGATCACACTGAGTGTTTAAGTATTGGTTTGTTTAAGGCCAGCAGTGGTATCTGTGAATCACTGAGAATTAGCATGTATCTACTGCTTCCTGGTTGCTGGTGTTCAGGAAATTATTCTAACTTACTTAAGTCTTTGTCCCTCACTATGTTCATATTTGAGTCTGAGAAGAAAGAATATTAGGGAAATTAACATTTGTTCTGATAGTATTGCTGTGGCAAAAGTAGTAAAGATGTGAAACGAATGGCTATTGAGATAAGACTGATCTTGTCTTCCTTGAAAACTTAATCCTCTCTCATCTGTTCTATTCATTTTCTTTCCGTAACCCATATTTGCAGTTGCTCATTCCTCTGAGAGCTGCACAGTGAGGCAGACACTTGAGGTGGAAGGTAGCCCCCAGTGCAGACATTTACATAGGCTGTTTTTTGTTTTATTTTGTTTTGTTTGTTTGTTTGTTTGTTTTTTCCCCAAGGAAGTGACACTGAAAATACGCACTTATGGCAAATCAAGGCAATGGAGAATAAGTGACCCTCTTCTTTTCCCTATATATCCTTTGCATGAACATCTAGTAAGACTGTTTTGCCTTCTGCTTAACCTGGAAAGTAAGGATTCTTCTCACTCTCCTGTTTGCAGTATATACAACACACCGTGCCTTCCTACCATTTCTCCGGCATTACCCATCTGTGATATCAGTGCATGGGAACAAATTCCATTAACACACTTGCAGACTGCTGAAACTCTTACACTGCAAATACTCAACTCTGCATTTCTGTTTCCTCTCTCTCTCGATTGCAAAAGAAAACATCAAAGACTGATCTTCAGGGCTTATCCTGCAATATCATTGATATTAGCATCTTGATGTCACACCCTACCTCTCTGATATTAGCAGCTTAATCTCACACCCTACACATCTGTCAGTATTGTTCTCTATCAATGTCAAGCAATATAGATAACTCATCAGCCTCAGCTGGACAGGAATTCATAGTGTCGCAAAAGACAGCATGTTGCTTTATCATCCAGCTGGTAAAATGGTTTGGAATAACTTGTAAATTCACTCTTGGGGCATGAAAAAAAAATGTGCTTGACTCATGGAATCCTTTGCCTGGTACTTATCAGGTGCAGCAATGGTGGCTACTACTTGCCTAAGGTACTAAGCTACTGTGACAACTGCCGAAGCACAGAAATGCAGCTATTTTAAAGGACATTTTTCTTTGGTCAATTTTGCTTCTTCATGACTGTCTCAAATACCAGTAGGGAAATCAGAAACAAGTCTAAGGTCACAGAATACAAAAATAAATAAGTAAATAAATAAATAAATAAATGAAGCAAAAACAACAAGCAGCATCTTTCCAGCAGTACTGGCACCAAAGCATTAGCTACTGGACAAGAACAAAGGAGATGCAATCTAAGTGTGAGATCTGACAAACATTCCATCGCATCCTATCTTCTTGAGCCAAGAATACAAGTTCAATTTAGAAGGAGCAAATTTCAAAGAAAATGCAGTACCAAGTACAGAAACAAAAGATTAAAACAAAAGCACATCCATAAATACTTCAGAGGGTTCTGAATGGAGCTGCAACTTATAGAGCTGAGAAACTCCAAGTACCGTTTGTTGCTATTTGTTATCCAAAAATGTGTTACTGTTAACCTACCACAGATGAAGTGGTCATTGAGCTTTGCAAGGAAATTAATTCATCAATATCACCCCAGGCTGTCAAAATTGAAAGTACTGCTGAAGTGGTGATGAGGTTAGACCAAATGGGCTTTCTGAGCTGAGCAAGTGCATTGAGAGGACATTATTCCATCTGTTATTGTGTAGTCAAAGTGGAAGACACATGAACTTATTCTGGATGAACAGTGCACATATTGAAAATGTGCCTGTTTCCTCTGCAGACAAACCACATTACCAAAACTTTTGGTCTACAGCATCCATACTGCCACACAGCTAAATTTATTTTGGATTTTTCTGTTTGGTATGCAAAGCTGGAGAGGGCGCACTTTGAACTGGACTGATTTCTTCCATTTCATCTTTAGTGGAGATCAGCAATTTTTTAAGAGAAAGCAAGTTCATGCGATGCATTCATGCCACTGAAAATCACGCAAGCACTACTTGAAAACATTTTATCTCCCTATCTTATAACACTGTTAACAAATTTCTAATCTCTCCAGCACTGCAGATGAGGTGACTGCTGATAATCTGGAATTCTTTGGTATCTTCCCAAGCAAAGGGACGGCTCAGAGTAAATGAGAACAGACTATTTACAGATGAAACGTGACCTTTTTAGTCTAGAATAGTCTCTCAAAGCTCCGCCATATTCTGCTCTCTCCTCTCTCAGTGCTATGAAATTCTTTTGAAAGTAACTCAGTCACCTTCCATTCATTTTATAATAACCAAACCATTCTTCTGCTCCCATTTATCTTTACTGTCTCCCTTCCTTGTTTCCTTCTCCTTTTCCTGCTCTTCTCCTCACTACTGAAGTACCCCATCATATTCAGAAGTTTGTTGCTCCTTTGGATGGTCTTCCATAAATGAGTTTTCCCTTTAATTTGACATACACATTTGTAGGTGTTCCCGAAGAAATGAAAACAAGAAATGGTAAAAAAAGAAATGGTTTAAGTTCTATTTATTTCTCAGCCATACTGCTGTACATGAAGAAGTTTTATCTCTGAAGACTATTCTTTATGTGGCCAGCAGATCCCACCACATGAGAACTTCATCAAAGAGCTATTTCATGAAAAGAAGTGATTATGCAGTTTTACCTTTCAAATTTATAGAAAATTGCATCAGGGAGAAGAGAACAAGGAATGAAAAGGAATAACCATTGCAACATACAGCAGCAATAGAGGATATCTTGAAAATCTTCCGTGCCAATATTACTTCGAAAGATTTTAGCAATTTCAGGTGTCAAGAAGGAATGGAAAGCAAATGAGCAAGCCTGATGTTATTCTAGCTGTACCTGCTATGGTGAGGAAAAGGTATACATGATAGATCAGCTAGTAGAGGGACCATGAGCCAAAAAATACTAGCAAACAAAAATTCTCAGAATTTTCCCTGAATCTTTTTGACTAGAAAATTCCCTTCATTAGGACTTGGCAGAAAGAGTACTTGTAATTTCTACACTGTGAATGAATATCAGGAAACCTTTAACAGTCAGGATATTTAGAGATGTAGAATGTTCCTTTATAAAAAAAGTCATGGCTCCTACTGTTCTAAATGTTTTTTTTTGTTGTGTTTTTTTTTTGTTTTTTTTTTTTTTTTTAATATAATATTGGAAGGCAGGAAAGTGTTGCTTGAAGTTACTTTTTATTTATTTATTTCAATCTCTCCATTTGGCCATTATTTTGAAGTAACTGTAAACAAAACAAAAGGGGCGTGGTGATTGAGGATAACAGTGTCACATGGATGTCCAGCTAAATCAATCACAAGAAGCAGATTTTAAGAAACCAGTTCAATATTTTACAATAGCCATTGTAGTAAGATCAAAGATGACAGGGCACTTGTGACTTTTGTCCTTAAAAATTCTTCTACAATCTCTGACTGCCTAGGAACTGCAGATCAATGTCTTCTTGGAGCATCATCATGTCTCTGGAGAGGCTCTGCCGTACATTCATAACTGCCTTTTACTCTGATTAGATACTCATATTCTCAGCTTTTCTTGACACATTTTAGGTAGAATTTTATACAACAGAAGTTATTTCTTGCCCTTTTACAGACATATATCAAGTGCTGACCCAAAGCTGCAGGTTTGGATGTCCTGTATCTATTCCACATTAAAAGTGTTTGCAAACAGCTAAGAAAAGCAGGCTAGCAAATTTATTTTCCCTCTCTCCAAATGCTACTTTTGAACTCAAAAAAAGAAATAACATTTGGAAGCAGGAATAGCAGAAAAGAAGGATCACATGCTCCTTGGCAAACTAACCACTTGAATTTTCCACATCTCACCCATTTTGCAGTTGTCCTTTGAAAACATTCACATTGATTGGTGGGGCTGTGAAAGGCTCAAAATAACATGACAAGGAATGTTTCAGTGTGAATCAGGAGCTGGTCATTTCCTATTTCTGGTCTATCTGCCCGCTCCTGGAGTGTGAGGGAGTGAGGGAAGGGGAAAGAATCTTAACGGTGGTGGAAGTGCCAGGCTGCTGAAGTTCAGAATAAACCCGTCTCTTGGCAACTCTGCACATTTGCTTTCCTTTTCCTCTACCAAGTGTTGTGGTACAGCGGAACACAAAGTCAGCAACAACTTTAAATCCTCATGCTGAAAAAAATGTAACTGAATGCAAAGCAAACACACAAGTGAATCAGAAAATGGAGTTTTTTTCCTACCCAGACACGTTCCATCCTTCCATGTAAAGAGATGCTGAAAATACTACCCCTGCATAATCATCTGTTTTTCAAAAAAACAGAGATTTAAGGAAGAAAAGCAGCTCCGGTGCTGATGCCTGCACAACACTGCTGCTGGATTGCTGGAGTGCTGGTAACAAATGCTAACTGCTGAGTGCTATAACTAGACTCCTGCTCTGTCTGCCTCTCTCTAACTGTTTCTTGTGCTGGCCAATTTAAAGTTTAAGTCAGATATCCTAAACTGTGACATGAATTCTTTAGTATTAACATTCCAAACTTAACTTCAGATCAGCCTCCCTTTTCTGAGCGAGTCTGGTTTTGGCCACGGATGTAGTATGCTTCCTTTTATCATCTCTTTACTTCTTCTGTCTCATAATGAAGTGAAGCAACCAGGAAAGTGGTTTTAACTAACACATGACTGTTACTGAGGCTCAGATTAAGGAGGTAATACCCAGCTCAGTGGCGGTAGCCCCTGAAGATGAACTGACTCTCTCTCTTCCAATTGTGGTATTGAGTTCAAATCTGCATATATGATGGACAGACAAACCCTGCTTTTCATGTGCACTGGCCTCATCTTGCAGATGGACAAGGCCTCAAATGACACAAAAAAGCTCCTACCGCACTCCATTCGTCTAAATCACTTTCTGTCCCTGATGATAAAAGGAGCAAATCCATTCTGAGAACGAACCTGCTCATAATAACCACATTTTCCCACTAAGGATTTTTCAGGCAGGAAGTCGTCCAAAGGAAAAGATTTAAAATATTCTTAAATTTCTTTTATGAGCCAGTCTATCAGCCTATCCTAATTTCACAGACCTTTTGACACAATCAAAGGCAGCTTTCCCTCTTGTCTTACAGGTACTTTCTTCCAAGCTGAAGCCAGAAATAAGCCTGTAATGTGACTCAGGTGACCGATCACACAGAAGGAGGGAAAACCCAGAGGTAGAAAATTCACAAAGAGCCAATGGCCTGGTATGTTTTTTGCATGAATCATTTGTTGACCAGTGAATACACGTGTAAAATGATGGCTTAGAGACAGGGAAAAAAAGAGTGATTGGCAAAAAGTACCATATATTTCTACCAGAATTGCCTATGTTTAGTAGCAGAAAGGAGAGAGGGGTAGTCTCATGCTCCAGAAGTTAAGACAAATGCAGAATTTCCTTTCTGAAATAGCTTTCTCAGTAACTTGGCTGTGTACTTGTTATCCCTCAAACTTTCTTTCTGCTCTGAAATCCTGTGCTACCCTCCTGTGACATTTTCTTGCATGCACTCCACTGAAGTTTGGGTCTATTGTTTCCCAACAAGGGAGCTGATCCTTCAGCAGTTGCTTATTTATTGGGGTCACTTAAGGTCAGTGATGTGGCTCTTATGGGGTGCTTTTTTTCAGAACTTGGTCAATGCAGCCTGCTGGAATCCCTTTAATTTTGCAGAGGAGGAGGCAGATGATGGAGGAGTTTCATTCTAAATTTACTTACATATCAAACACATAGGTCTATACCTGCATGGTACATATAATTGGCTATTTTCAATGATTGGCACCATACTGTGCCAATTTTGGTTCAATATTAATGGTCTCACACAGTTTTTCAGGAGCAAGATTTTAGTTCTTTATTTCTCACTGAGGGTTTTTTGAATTATGCAGCAAGGAAGGGCTACTCTGCCTTCCTTCTCACATTTCCTTCTTGCCTGGGTGACAGGGGATTTGTTGACATTTGCTGCATGCCCTGTTGCTATTATAAATCGGAAGCTACATTTCAAGCTTCAGCACACTCAGAGTTAAGCTGCACTGGAAAGAGGACAATGGAAAATATAAATGGAAGACATTTAAAGATGTGGAAAGGGAATTATTGGGACGAGCTTGTTCTTTTATTTTAAAAGCATATAAGATGGGAGTGAGAAAAATCCTTTGAAAGCGTTATTTCTTTGGCTTTGTTTTCTGATCTGGATGCCTAAAGTTAAGATGCTAAATCGGTGTTTAGTCATCTGTTTGCCTTCACTAAAACCACTCTGATTTTTCCCTGACACAACCTTCAGAACAAGAAGTATGGACTCTGGGATGTAAAATATTTTCCAGAATACTGACAGTTTCTTTCTAAATTGCGTTTACTGTCAAGACTTTAATGAATTGAGAAATGTGGGTTTGCAAATACGTTGTTTAAAAAACACTGCAAGAAGAATTTCAGTTTTCTTTTTTAAAAACTTTTCATTTGTACTTGTTGTAATGTACAATGAATAAGTGCTGCGAAGTGACTACTGAAAACAATAAGCAAAATTCAGAGCAAAATAAATCTGCAAATTAAAATAAATCAGAATAAATCAAATACTTCACCTGAGCAGAAGTCAAAAGAATATTTCCTTTTGAATTTTACTCTGTTGGAAATTTCTAGAAAAGTTTGTGCTCTTTTCTGTTCTGAAAGGGCAGGAATGCTTCGCATGAGGAAATTACTCCCAAAATGAAAAGCTGGGTTCTCCCACAACTTCGACAGCCAGGTTTTCCACTTATTTGGGAGCAAAAAGGGGCTGTAGGAGTACGAGTGTAAATCAATTTATTTTCCTGGAGTACTTGTTTATGAGATCTATCCAGTGAAAAGAAGTGTAATGTAGGGGATTAATTTCCTAAACGCAGAGAAATTCACTACCACAATCCTTAAAAAATGAGAACAAATAAAAAACACGAAATAGCAGTGAGGAAGAACATGATTTTAAAGTATTGGCCACGACTCATTTTAACTTATTTCACACTGTTTCTTTTCTTTTCTTTTTTTTTTTTTTTTCCTCCGGGATAATTTACTGCATAATTCAAACCTGCAGATAATTTCGACCTCTTCTTCTTTATTATTAGCTATTAAGTTATAGTTAAGCCTGGTCGTTTTTAAAGGGGTGGGTGGGATAAAGAGAAGCTTCTTATTTTGCATCTCACTCTAATCTCTTCTGTGCGAGTGCTGCGGGCTGGGGTTTTACATAGTAATACGCGGGCAGCAGATAGATTTGATACGTGCCCACACCTACGTACGTAACCCCGACAGTGGCCTGTATGCTCCAGGGCCCCTTTTGGGCTACACATCAACGAATCTCCCTACGAAGGAAGCTCTATATTTTATGGCCGGGCTGGGCTGGGGTTTTTGGGGGAGGGTGAGGCTGGTTTTTGTTCTCCCCGAAGAGCCGTGGCGCTGCCCTTAAGTTGAAGGCTATTTTCAGACTTCGCCAAACGCCTGATTTTTGTAATTATCGTCAGGATTCCCCCCCTCGCCCCCGCCCCAGCCTCGCTCTGCGCGGAAACTAAAATTGTGATTTAGATATTTGGTCCCAGCGGCCCTGCCTGCGCTCGGCAAATGGTTCCATGTCACTCGCTGCATCACAATATCGGAGCGGCGGCGCTCGGTGGCAGCTAATCCTCTGAGCCCGTTAATAAGCTTAGGAGCACGTTCATTGAAGACTGACGCGTTAGTCACAAACAGGGAGAAAATATCTACTGGGGGAAGCTGAATTGGTTTTAATCATCTGCTAATCACCAGTAATGAGACCTACTCTGGGGAAGAAAAGAAAAACAGATAGTCAGAGGGAGGTTTTGTTCTTCACAGCGGAGTAACAGGGAATGAGAGGGCAGCTGTTATTAGGAGAGAAAAGATGGAAAGAAAGGAGGGATTTGGCCAGACCAGATGAAACTTCTTCTGTGGCGCACTGTTTTGTTAGCCGAGTGTTTCTTTCATTCAGCCTCCAAAACTTCAGATCTGTCAGCCCCTCTGAAAGCCCCGGCCCACCTCTCCATGCCGCCGGGGAGAAAAGGCG
>JAOWBP010000001.1:110354304-110429432 GCA_028571105.1 Tragopan temminckii | reverse complement strand
GTGGCCGGCGGCCGGCGCGGCTCCTCCCTTCGGCTGCTCGGGGCCGGGGTGCTGCGGGGCAGCGGCCGGAGGCCCCTAGAGAGTGGAAGGCTGCCCGATGGGGAGATGCTTCTCCAGCTTCTGCCGCGGAGGAATCCCGGCTTAGAGGTGCCCTGCTGCTCGCTCAGCCGCCGCCCTCCAAAAGTTTGACTTAAAGATGGTCACATCCAGCTAAGAAGTGGGCGCATCTGCCGTGGCCGGCCCGTGTGTCACGTTCTGCTGGTGAAACTCAACCAACTGCGTGGAAACGAACACTGTGATTTAGATATTTGGTCCCAACGGCCCCTGCCTGGCACTCGGCAAATGGTTCCGTGTCACTCACTGCATCGCTCGGCTTTCTGTATGTCACAGAATCATATAATCATTTGGATTATATGGAGAAGGCCCTTAATGTCCTGAAGTCCAAGCACGTATGGTTAACAAAAAGCATGATGTGGGTGTGCTTTATGCCCTATATGGATCAGCATCTTTCATTCCAAGGTGTTGGTACGAGGACCGCTGCCACGCGCTGAATATAACGGGTCAGTCAATTCCTTAATGTAGGCCCTGGGTGCCTCCTTCAGCTAGATCGCGTGTTCACATTTTTATTTTAATTGGCCTTAATTTCTGGCTTGTAATTGTGCATCTGGCTCAGAGAGAGAAAGAAAGCCTTTAGCTACATTTTTAAAAATTGAAGCTTGGATGAGCTCTTTAAGTGATTATAAAGTTGACTAAATGTAAAAGCTTTGCAAAGGCACACTTCTGGCTGCAAAGACACGTCTATGTTTCATTTGCTGAATATTTTTAGGGAGCTTAAGTAGGGTGGGTAGCTCAGTCATTGGAAAAGGGGAGTTTTAAATGTCAAGCTTCATTTGACTATATGGAAAAACGAAGTATCAGATGTCCTGTCAGGAAATAAGATACACTGATATACAATGTGCAAACGTATTATTTAGAAGAACTCCTTCACAGTCTCACTTCATGAAAGTGAGTTACCAAACTTAGTCATGCAGCAAAGAGAAGTCTACATCCTGATTTACGTTTAATTTCTTGGTTTACAGCTACTGCAACAGGATATCTGAAGAAGATGCGCTTCTCAGTTAATTTCTGCTCTTTCAATAATCCATGTCTCCTCCATTGGGAGGAATGAGGTCTCTATATACTAGTATGTGGTCAAATCAGGCCAGGGAAAATTTTAACTTCTTTATAGCTCATCTATTGAGTAAAAGAGGGAATGAGTAGTCTTTTACTTAGGAACATGACAGCATCATGTTTCTGAATTTGCAGAAGGGCTCTCTGGCATTCTAGAGATAGGTGGTACTGATGGAAAACAAATCTTCATAATCAGGAAGCTTTCTAAGTCCTCTTGAACAGAAGAGGTTGAGAAGCATTACACATGAGGGCAGGCAACACATTTCAGTATGCCTGTTGTTATGATATGATTTTATTTTAGCGTCACCACAAGTCCTTTTGGTTTAAGTGAGAACATAGAAAAAGTTAGGTAAGAGAGAAAAAAAATGAAAATTTAAACTTATTTTCCTGCGTGCTAAGGAACTGTCTCGTGTACTGCTATTTACCCCCCAAGAGTTTAGCAACTCATATGTAATGCTCCTTAAAAGTGACCATTGATTCTGGAGACCTTAAGAGACCTTATGAGATCTTTCTCATAAGATTCATACAGATAGCTTGAAAGAACTCACGGGAAAAAAAAGAAGAAAAGAAAAAATGAAAAAGAAAAAGAAACAAAAGAAACAAAACCCAATACAATAAAATAAAATAGAGCATCCCAGTGGAAACTGCGGAAAGCCTCTTCACAGGTCTTCAAGGAAGAAAGAAATCTCTTGCCTATTTGTTCGCCAACAGCAGGATTCTCAAGCTATGAACAGACAGTCATGGCTTGTTGAAATCCCCAGTAGTACAACAACATATGGAAAACAGTGTTTCAGTACATTAGATTGGAATTTAAGAGGGAAGATTAACTTAGAAAGATGTCCCTCTATTCAGAGTAAAATCATCAGAGATGCCAGACACAATGATAGTGACCTCAAGTATACGCTCCTTCCAAATTTGGAAGCAACTTTGCCATGATAGT
This sequence comes from Tragopan temminckii, assembly GCA_028571105.1. NCBI lineage: Eukaryota > Metazoa > Chordata > Aves > Galliformes > Phasianidae > Tragopan > Tragopan temminckii. The sequence goes on along the minus strand of JAOWBP010000001.1, from coordinate 110,427,322 downwards.
GAGCATGTCATCAAAGCCTGGAGGTAATGTTTAATTGCACTCTTTCTTTTCTTTTCTTTTCTTTTCTTTTCTTTTCTTTTCTTTTCTTTTCTTTTCTTTTCCACAAGTATATTCAGTATTGTACGGATGTTTTCTCAGTTAGTTCATCTGTCTCCACATTTTATCATTCTGTCTGTCAAGCTTATTAGCATACTTTGACAGATTAAAAGGCTAAGGTCAAACAAACAAATCCCCAAAGAAATACTGCTAATTATTGTCATATGTTTTTTAAATACTTTTGCTTCTTCAAAGAATTTCATAAGGAACTAAACTCAACTTTGCAGTTAAACAGTTTCTTTTATGAGCCCCTCATCTCCTCACCAGCACTTTCCCTAGCACCCTCCACTACTCATACACCCATTCTCACATTTTAGGCAAGAATTTAGCTATTTGCAAAAGTGCAAGACTGCTTCAGACAAGTTACATTTTGTGGAAGGCATCTGCATTATTTATTGATCCACAGTGAGTAGTGTTCAATAAGCCAGCAGAGGTTTGAATGGCTCTTCCATTTCAAGATGATGGAAGTAAAAGACACTTTTTATTGCTAGCAAAGTGACATAGAACAACCTTGTTCCAGAATCCTGCTCGGGCACTAGAGAGCCCTGCATGTATCTGTGATCGAAAGGGAGATCCTTCGTATCCAGACATTTTTGCTCTGTTTGTATGGTGAGGACAATTGATTAGTGTCTGGATGTAGAGTCATAAGGCCAATGAGCTACACATTCCTAATACCAGCTGTTATATGAAGTAGTTTTTTTTTTTTTTTTTTTTTTTTTTTTTTTTTTTTACTTTCAGCTTCTTAAAAGGCAAAACAGATCAGGTAAATTGGCTGAGCATGGGTAGGGGGGGAGAAAAATCCCAATATACTTTCAGGTGGGAAGAGCAATTACAGCCACAATCAGCTTTCTACTTTCTGTTTTGGTTATTGGCAGATGTAGCTCATAAGGTAGGAGCTGGTTGGATAAAGGAAGATATTGGCTTCCTGCAAGGATGAGACAACAGGTGGCTAAAATAAATAGAGGGGGAGTGCCTTGAAACAAGATAAGCAAAAAACCAATCCTGATTAGCTTAATGAGCAAACATGTATTTATCTTAAACCTCCACATTTCTATTAATTTCCAGACACTTTCCTGCTTCAAGACAATATATCTGTTTTTTAAAGGATTAATTATTTGACAGGTATGCAAAGGTAGCATTGCCAAACCTTGTTCATGGCAGGTAAATCATTACATGGCCTAAGACAGTGTTCATTAGCTGCATTGTCAATCAAGTGGGAGTCCTGCCAGAGAATTGCTGATGGTACGACAGGGTCAGAGACAAAGATATTCAGTCTCTATTCATCCATCAGATTTTTTTTTTTTTTTAATCAATTTACAGCATGATAATTGAGTCAAGTTTATTGTGCTGCCCCTCAAATAATGTAGGATTTGGTGATGATAAATCTCTTGGTACTGAAATGATCCACAATAGACCACAAAGAGAGATCAAGAAAGAGAAGAGAAGAAAGAAGAAAGCAGGAGAGTTGGGGTAGGCTGAAAAGATGAAAACTAATAAGAAAGGTATTTAAAGAAGGGCTTCAACTTAGAGAAGACCTGTCTTTAAGATTTAAAAAAAAAAAGAGTTGGAAAATGAAGTCCTCAGTTAAAGAAATCCTTCACTAAAGGTGAAGAGCTAGATTGCCATTCATGTAGCTGTATCATCTAAAATTATTCCACTGATAAAGCCAGTGTGCTTCCTTCCCAGGAGACCAATTCTGACTTCAAAAGTATTATTTCCTTTTGCTGTGTTGGAGAGCCCTTTTGTAAGATTTTTTTTTCTTTTCCCTTTTACCTGTTTTGGAGGGCCCTTTTGCAAGATGCTTTCCCCTTTATATTTGCAACTGTGCATGCCCATATGTGTGCAAGGTCCATGTGTTAGCCAGGTCTCTGAGTCACAAAGATAATATTAAAAAATCTTGAATGCAAAAGAAAAATGAAGACTCTGTCTCTGAGGCAGAAAGAGGAGGGCTTTCTACCAGCAGGAAAGTCTTTTTATGTCAACCTGGCCATGGCTCTGATTTTCTGGGCAGATGTCCAGCACTGTACTTCCAGCCCAGGAAATGAGGTTTGTAAGTGTCCCTCCTATGACCCACACTCGTCTCACACTCATGCCAAAGAGTTAAAACAAGTGCTACTGCCATCATGCGCAGGCTTGCTGTGAACTGATGTCACTGGTAAGCATGTGCTTCTTATCTGCTTTCCTCAGTTTGCTGTTTGGCTGATTTCAGACACATGATAAATAGACCATTCCTAAATTTTCGTATAATTACATTTAAATATAATTTTGAGCAATTAAAATGAATGGGAGAGGAATTCATATGAAATCCGTCTCAAAATAAACCTATAAAATGCCTGAGCGGCGGATTCCAGCATGATTTCTGAACTCCCTTTCCTACAGCAGCGGTGTGTACCAGCTCTCCCCTCAGACCCCGACTCCTTTCTGGGACTCATCAGGCTGATGCTGAACATATTTAAATCCTCCCCATAAAAGGTTTAGTCTAAGTTGCTTCTCCAGTACTTGTTTGAACATTAAATATGCAAATAATCATCATTACACTTCCAACAATTACACATGTTTGCGAGCACCATGTCAAGTACTGGCAGCAGTGCAATCATTTGTAAAGACAAATATTCCATTCCAAGAGATGTCATGCTGCTTAGAAGATTTCTTTTTGTATTAGTAGCCACACTGCTGCTTCATAAAGTGTGCAAATGAACGTGACAGTGCTGCCAATAGCTGCCAGTTCCTTCCTCTCGGCAGAGCAGATGTCAATCAACCGTCCCAAACAGACAAGGCCTCGGCGCTGCCGCAGACATTAAACATGTAGGATACAGGAGGGAGGGCGCAAACAGCGCGGGGGCTCGCTCCGCTCCTCCGTCTCCCTCTCTCTCCTTCTCTCCCTCAGCCCCTCTCCCTCTCCCTTTCTCTCGGAGGAGGCCCGAGGCCTGTGGAATATTTTAATTTCTGATTCCTGACTACATTATCGCGTGTTTGTAACAGACGAATTGTAATTTGTAGCTCGGAGGTGGCACGGAAAGCTGCCTGCAACCGTAGGACAGATGCAGGCGTGTGTGGCAGACTCCTCTCCTCGCCGCTCCTGCTTGCTTCCCCCTCGCTCCTGCTCTTCACATAGTTATGGATAATTGTCAGCATTCACTTTTATCACATCCCAAGTAGCAGCTTAGAGAAGATGCGACTTTAGTCAGGACTAATCTTGCCTCCTCCTGAAGTGGGAAAATCCCGAGTATTTCAGGGTCCTATTGATAACCCTTGTGCTTTTTTTCCATAAAAGACGGATGACTCTGGCAAGCTTGGGAGACTGCAGATAATGGGATTGACTTGGTACTTAAATCTCAGTGAACCAAGACAGCATAAGTAATTAGTGAATTGGATCCATACTGGGGTGCTAATGATGGCTAATACTGCCCCGCACCATTCTAAAAACCGCAAGATACACATCCATCTCATTCAGATAAAACCAAGGGGACGCTGCTTCTGTGGGCATCATTTATTTCTTCCCTAGCACAGAATTTATCCCCCGTTTTAAAAAAAAAATCTAATTTTCCTGGAGTGACATCCCAAAGAACAAGTGACCATTCTGTCAGAAGAGTTCATTATGATCACAAATACCTCTGGTGTTTTTAATTAAGAAAGGCTAATTAAGAGAAACTATGCATTTATCTTCTTATCTAGTTGTCAAGGGAAAAGTCACAAACACTAACTATGCGCTGTTTGAATGGGAGAGGCAGTTCATATTTTTAATCTTTTTTTTTTGTCGTTTGTTTTTTATTTGTTCCCTAAACAACTACATACCCACAAAGGAAAAACTTGGCTCAGGGAAAGTATTACATCTTTATAAGCGGCACTCCAACTTTTATTAAGTGTAGTTCAACCCCACGTCACGATTTTCCTCCAGGTTGGTATAATTGAAGAGAATCTGTGTACAAACCAGCATTCTGCCTCATTTTTCTTTCCCCGTGGAGTGATAGCGTTTTATCAGGATAATTTAGATAAATGTCTTTCCATGGGGTTTGCTTATCCTTCCAGGAGCTATGATCGACAAATAGCCATATAAGATGAACGACATCATGTTTTGGTCAAATGCGTTCTCATCTAAAAGCAGAGGGGGTTTCAGGATGGGGGGGACTCCTGTTTTCCAAGATTTCAGCATTGGAGGGTGGTCCTCCCCATGTGCTCTGGTTTGTTACAGTGGCTGTGAACTAACGTGTGGATTTATGTGCCTGTGAGTGCACATGTGCATGTATAAGATCCTAAAACCAGAGACAACTGAGCAGGAGATGCGTTAAACTTGTCAAGCAGTCCCAGTGAAATAGTTTTATGGGGACAGCTGAGGACAGGGAGGAGGTTTGGCTGCAGGGGGGAAATTTCTCACTGAGAAACTGGGAACCCAGGCACCCTGCAGCTTCTGTGCTGCCAGCTAAATCCTAAAACCAGACAACCGATCCTCCCTTTTCCATTTCTTATTTGTAATTTGTCCTGTCATTTAAAAAAAAAAACCTGTGTTCCAAAGCGGGCTCGGGCTATAGCACATAAATGGTTAAGATGCAGTGTTACTGATTAGCAGCAAAAGAGGCTCCTGCCAGAAACTCTTTTTTTTTTTTTTTTAAAATTTTCTTTTTTCTTTTTTTTTTTTCATTAGGATTAAGTTGAATGAAATCTTTCTTTTCCCTGACTGTCGGAAGGGTCTTAATTCTGTGCTGGGTTATTTCGGCAAGTACATCAGTAGCTGTGTGTGACCGCAGTAGGAAATGCTTTTTAAGGAGAACTTCATATGCAACATTTGAGGAGAAAATGCTGCTTAATGTGGGGACCCTTGGTTTTCCTTCTCAATCTGTAACTGATTAGGAGGCATTCAGAGCTAATGTAGGATGAAAAGATGGGCAGAATCTCGGCTGAGGAGGCCAAAGGGGGGGCTGGTTGGGATGAGGATCTGAACCGGATTAGTGCAAACCCAAGTTTTAGTTGGGATGGAGCTAAAGCGTTATCCCAGAGGCAGACTGGCTCTCACCTCTGTGATTTCCTGCTTTGCCAAAAGTGTAGAGCTTCCCCCCTGAAAACAGTGCTTAGCAAATTGCAGCTTTAACCTCATTCGTTCTATCTCACCCAGCGATTTTTGTTTCCATCTTTCTGTCTTGCAGTATGTGAGAACTTTGGCCTATATAGTTGCTTGATGCACGTATTTCTAAAATGACAGGCATTTTTATAATACTAATAAATCACACAGTCATCTGGGTCTAAAACTGAACTCTGCCTCCCAGCCATGTTTCCTTTTGCTTTTCTGCTTTCCACTGTTTTACCTGGCTCTTGCTAGCTTTTAGGCTTTGTTGTAATCCTCAAATACATATATGTTATTTTCACTGTATGTAACCTGAAGTATTTGCCCTGAAGAACTGTAACTATTTTAGTCTTTATATAAATAACCAGGGTTCCCATTTCATAATTAACTTCCCAATAAATGGGAAGTGCTGCTGCAGGGAAGAATATGTGGAAATATTATTATTAGGATGCGGGGGTGCACCTTCTACAAAATTAGAACAGTGCCTGTTAAGAAAAGTGCCTTATTTTGGGTTTCTTACTATAACTGTCCCCCTTCCAGGAGTTCAGCTTTCAGAAGAGCTTCATTGTTTATTTTCCCAAAAGCTTGCCTTTCCCCTTGAATATAATGAATGTGGCTGCAGGATCCTGCATCCGCAGTTCTGGGAGTTTGCCTGATGGTGAGGTCTTTACAGTTTTCTAGCAGAAAGAGAAATGCCTCCTTTCTTTTGACTTCATTTGCTCTAATATTTTTGTTGTTACTCCCTTTTCTCAAGTACTCCCTGCCCTAACATTGCAAGCACTGATAGAAATAATCACATCGCTGGACATTTGGATCTAAAATCCGTCAATTCTCAGCTTTTACTTCTGAAATAGTATTCCCCAGTTTTTGTCCCAAAACAGGAAGGCTTTGCCAGAAATGAGAAAGAACTAAGCTAGAACCACTGTATGATCTTACACGTTAGACTTAATACACTATTAGCAGAATTTCAGAACTTGCAGTAAATAGTATTAAATCTGACACACTTAGTTAAAAGCCAAGTCCATATTCAAGTTCATAGAAAAGGAGAAGTCATTTATATGATGATACTGATCTTCTCCAGAACAATATCTGATGCATATTTATTCTTCTAAGGTTTCCAAAGCAGGTCAATTTGTTCCCAGATCCTCTCTAATGAGGCTTTGAAAGTTACATTAAAAAAAATAGAAATAGAAAAAGGGTACAGAGCCTTTAGACGGATTTGAAGGCGGAATAGACTATATCAGTTAACTTATTTTCGGTTCTGAGGCGTGGAAGTCAAGCACTTGTTTTTCTACCCACCAGAAGAATACCAGGAGCTGCAGGAGAGTTTCATTATGGGGAGAAATATGGAAGAGTGAATTCCGAATGACTCTTCCCTGCTGGAAGATGCCCGGATTCTTGGTGTCTGCTGTGGGAATGCACACAGATAACAAGTGGAGATAGAGCAGGTTTATGCAAAAGCAAAGTGGAAGCAGTACATGTAAACAACTGTTTTGTTTGATTTCTGATTTTCTCTTTATATGATGAGGCACGCATGGCAGAAGGACAGAAAGGAATGGGTCTTATTTTAAAGAAAGCAACTCAGAATAGCGTGCTTTGCTTTTAATGTCTTATACTGGATATCAGGATGTTGAAAAAAGTCCTGGAATTAAAAGCAATTCCTTCAACTTGAGCAAACAGTCCAGAAATCTGCCAGTTGCTGGCACATTTCCACTGGTTTGAAAGTTTGAAAGCTGGCTAAAAAATTTAGGGGTAGTTTCTGTTTGTTTGTTCCTGACCACTGATAGCATGAGCTAGCAGCTGGTAGGAGAATAAAGGAAAATGTGTGTGTATTGGCAGCAGACAATTTATAACATGAAGCGATTATTCTCTCAGAGTCTTAAACATCAGAACTTGTGTCTTAAAAAATAATAATTTGCTTGGACAATTTTACAACGGAGCATTTAGGTTTTTTCCCATTTTTTCCTCCTTCAAAGATGTGTTGGAATTTGTAACCAACAAGATACATAATTTATCAATCTCGTACTTTTTTTTTTTTTTTTTTTTTTCTTTTAAGAGGCATTTTTCAATCTTGTCCCTTTTAAAGCCTTGTTGGAATCCTAACATGGTAAACCTACATCTCCACCTAGTGGTTTAACAACGAGATTCAGCAATTATTTTTCAAGAAGCGTGTGCATCCAGATAGTTTGCATTGTGATACCAGTGTGAAGAAACTGCATTCCTTACGAAAGAAAGATGTTGAGACTTGTGGCTAAATATATATATACATGCACATGCTGACTGAATGTTGAAATTCAGCTGTCACCTATAATTACGATAATGGGTCCTTTTTTTTTTAGTATTCTTTAATAATTCCAACTTCTGACTGAACAAGTGAGTTTTAGTACAGCATTGTATCACTTAGCATTTTCTGCATCCCCATCCTACACCATGCCGGCTCAGTGCTGGGAGCTACAGCTCCCATTTTGACAATCCCATGTCTCTAGTGAGCAAAGCCCCTTAGTTAGGTAGAAAACCACCAGCAAGAACTTGATCATGTTCTGGGATGCACTACAATGCTTTTTATAACCTTTTGGTTTAGGACATTTTGTATCTGATGTGAGGAATTTTCAGGAAATACATGAAGGGAAGAGATGTGCAATGCATGCAGTTTTGGTAGTGGGGGAAGAAAAATTTTTTTGAAGTTCAATATTGTCTTCTCTTGAAGCTCCAAAAGATTCTTCAACTTATTTATTTATTTGTTTTAATGACTAAAGATACCTCTAAAATGTTCTCCTTCAAAGTACAGGAAATTGGATTGCTGAAAAACGCTTCACTGCCAACACAGTTGTGTGCTATCCCCTGCGGTCACTGTAAACTACTCCTGCAAGAGCTACTTGAAGCATATTAAAAAAGTCAGGTACGCAAAGAAATTAGTATCTGCAAGTAAATATGTTCTATTTAAAAAATTAAACATGGGCAAAAATGGGAATAATCTCCTGATCCTGTCCAAAACATTTTATTTTCCTTAGCAATAGTTCTGTTCCTCTCTCAGATCTCTGCACTGCCAGTTGGGTCACACAATAGTGTCTGAGAATCCTGATCTTTAATAAAACAACCACAGAGCTGTTCATAGTGCACGAAATTAAGTGTGTGCCTAAACCTGTGTGAGACTGGATCCCTCACTTGGACAGTAGATGTACTGTTAATTAAATGCTACTTGTTATAAAATATATTAAAGTGATTGAAGATTCTGTAGCTGCAGTGGGCCTAGAAAGTACAATAATCCTTCACTGTAATGTAGAATCCTCATGTCAGAGACATGTACAGTACTTAGAGTATAATTAATGCACATTAACATATATACTCAGAGAATATATGAAGAGGGTGCTCTGGGACATGGTTAAAATTTTTGTGACTTCAAATAAGAGAAATTTGGAAAATCTCCAGTTCGGCAATTTAAAATGATTAAATGATATCATAAAGTTGCCTAAAACTGAGCAAATGTGAAGAAATACGGAAATGGGGTTTTATTTCATTCATGAAGTATTCCAGCCTTAAATATTGTTTTCCACAAATACAATAAATATTGATTTCCTTAGCTAATTAAGAATGGATGGTCACCCACAAATAATTAAACTAAATATTTAGTCTTGTACAGAGGAATGAAAAATTAGATGCTTACTTCAGAGACAGGTAGCACGCAGAGGTTATAGCGAGTCCAAGGTCAGTAACGGATTAAAACTGAGACATACTCCTGTAGAGGGAGGAGGGAGTTTATTTGGAGAAAGAGAGGGATGTTTTGGGTGGCTGAAACTGAGAACTGGTGCTCTCTGAGATGGCCACTATCAAAAGGTGGAGGTGAAAGTTGGAGGTGAAAACAAGAGCAGTAGATACGGTTCACCCTTCTTCTCAGTCTGGTTCTGCAGGGTACTGTCAGTCAGCATTGCAAATTCACCATCAAGAGATCCTGGCTGCATTAGCCCTGAGCTCTGGGAGGATGCTGGGCTCCTATTGAGCGGTAAGAAATTGTGTCCTTTCATACGCACTGTATCTGACACGTACGTGTCACAGATGTGGATACCCAGTACTCTTGACAGCACCCAACTGAAAACCGTTTTGGCAGACAACTCAAGTGCTGCAAAACTCTGCAGTAGCTTTTATGTAGAAAAAAATGGAGCTGGTTGAAAAATGAGGAAGAGGAATGGAAAAAAAAGAAACACAACAATATTTCTTTGTTACTTTGGCTGACCTTTGGCTTTTTCACATTTCAGAATTATAAAAAAAAAAATAGATGTTTGCTGTATAATCAGAAAAAAGACAAAGACAAAACATAGGCAAAGTTGTTGAAAGTGTTTTTCTGTTTTAAGCGAAGCCCGAAGAACAGAAATGCAGAAAGAAGATAAGGTCCAAAATCTGTCTGTGTTCTCCAGTCTTGCTTGCCAATTTTTTGTTTGTAATGCTCTGTCCAACTGTTCAGATCTATGCCAACTATCTGGGTCCTTGAAGTAATCCAAGCAGACGACTAAAGTTCTCAGTGTGGCTGATCACTCTTCATTGGCTGTCTCAGCAATACAAGGGCCATAACTGTTGGTTTAATGGTATATGCAAGAAGACAAAGTATTCAGTGCTGCTACTCATAAAATATTTTTGCTTTTCCTGACTGTGGAATTCATTGTCTCACAATATGGATAGTTCTAAAAAGAATATAGAAAACCACTTTCTCAGGAAAAATGGCATAATTTGTGGCATTGGATTAAAACCCCTGTGACCATTCAAGACAATTGCTGCCCCTACAAATATTCAAGGAAAACTAAGATTCAAAAGAGCAAACTTCAGTCCAGAGAGCTGCAAATATTTCAACCACCACAGATTTCTCATCAATTAAGTAAGATTTTTCATCAACTACATCTTCAAGAGAAAAAAAATGAAACAAACAGTTGACACACATAATCACTGAATGGCAATCTTTATATTAGATTATCTTTGACCTAAGAGGAATAATAACTGTGAACCTGCTTTAACAATTCCTCTAAATTCTGGATCAATCTGTGTACTCACATATAACTACTAGGACTTTCAAGGAATTATTGCAAATAATGTTGGTCTTGTTTAGCAAATGCATGTGTACAGCAAAGTTGACGTGATGAAACTTGGGTAGTTTCACTTTAGCACAGCTGTTGAATCTGCAAAAATACAAATCAGAAAACCTAGATGATTCCCTGTGCCTCTGCATGTAAAGGAGCCATGCAAAACTCCACAGTTATTCTGTAATATGGAGAGTAGGAGCGTTAGGTGGTAGGAAAGTGTTATACTTTCAAATATAAGCTAAGAATACACATATCCATGTACATTTTAATGGCTATTTACTTAACCATTCCTGGAAGTCCACAGGTACTGTGAAGAATTTCCTTCATGAACAAAAATCCAAAGCTCCTTCAGTCAGAAGGAAAGTGACCTGCGAAGTATCCTTGTACCGGCAGGATGCCTTGCCCAAGTCACCACTGGGAAAAGGTGTCTTTTCTCCTGTCCGCTTCTATTCTTTCTTTTTCTTTCCCTCTTTCTCCCTCCATCCATCCCCTCACCACTAAAAAAAACTAAAGATCAAGATGAATAAAGTTTTGTTTTTTAAATACAAACAAACAAAAACCATACTGAAATAAAACGTGTTATCTTTCATCTGTTTGCAAACGCTTCCTTGCCCAGTATTCTGGGTACATCCAATATTACTGCATTAACATGACTATACATACCAAAGTGCAAACTGTAAAAAAATTAACAGTACATGGGGGCTATTTAAAATCTTAGTTGAAGTCCAAGATAGCATTTATCTGCCTATTTCAGTAGAGCCAAGATTTCATTTTAACTGATGATTTAGCTTTCTGATTGACTTCACTGATAGACAGATATTTGGATCCGTGAAAATATTTTTAGTAAACCTGTATATATTTATGTGTAAACATATAATGTGTAAATACCCATGTATAAGTAACTTAGAGGAGAGAATGTAAAGAAAATAATCTAGAGAAACATTTAGTGACACTAACAAATAATAATAATTTATGCATCTCCCTTGTGTAGAATCAAAGTTGAAGTAGAGAAAAAGAAAAAAAAGATGTCAGGAATGTGTAAGGTTTTCTCCTTAGAGAACATAGAATAAATGTACAGAGATAAGACAAAAATAGAACAGAATGATAAAAGTTAGAAAAACATAATCATCCAGCAGATACAACATCTAATAGCTAAACTCATATGCAAAATAACCTTCACAGTTTAACAAGGCAAGGTGATATTAACATGCATTGTACAGTTTCTGCCCTGCATATACACAAAAAACCACTCATAATGCATATATTCAATCTGATGAAAGGGTTCGGATTCAAACTTGCTAATAATAACTGTATCTTTATCACAAATAAGTGTGAAGTTTGGAAACGTATCGCGGCCCACAGTTATGCAGGAGCTGAAAGAATATGCTTCAGATATGAAGGTATTGCGAGGAGCTGATGAGCCCTGCACTTGCACACATAGATATATTATTTCCTTTATATGTTACCAATTTTCTGTGCTTTTAATAAATAACTGTGTGATGGTTTTCTGTAATGTTTCTGTGTTACTGTACTTGTCTGCTGTAGTCCTGCATTTGTAGTGCTCTAGTCAGTATCTACTGCAGAAGATTTTGAGACCTCTCACAGGCTTTTAAAACTCTTTTTTCTGTGTAAAGTTCACAGTTTGGGTTATGAATTCAACTCCTCAGCCTTTCCAAAGACATCTTCTCACAGAGCTGTGCAGGGATGTTCCCACCAGGTCTGTCAGTTGGTGGTCCCCAGATGGATCAGTCACAAAACCTTGGGAAAGCCAGGGCTGAGCTGGAAAGACTTAAGCATCTTCAGTAGTACACTGGTAGGGATTTTGAAAGACTTGAGCTCCACAGGATTTTCTGCCAAAGAGTTTCTGCAAGTCTAACACAGTCTGAAGTGTACGCTTTCCAGCAGTCACAACCTCCCCAAACTTTGTCAGCCAGGCTTCTGGAAGGCTTCTCTCCTGACTCTGCAACATGTGTGCTTTGTGGGAGGCCTGTCCCCAGAAGTGATACAGAAGGGATGTACTTCCAACTGCTACCCAGCTCTAGAAAGCTCACTTCTGCTCACCAGCCAGCTTTTCTGACTGAGACACCTAATAGATTTGCTAAAGAACAAGTTGCTCAGCTTTTCCATTCATAAAAGGAGCTCTCTTTCTTTTTTTTTTTTTTTAATACCCTCCAGCTTCAACATCTCAAGCAAAATCACCACTAGGACAATGCTATAGGTTTTGATAACACATAATTATTGTCTAAGAAAACAATCAGATTGTTAGAAGCACCTGTTAATGTTCTCATACCAGTGACCCATATTTTTATGCAAATATACAATTCCCCCATTTTTATGAAAATGTAACAATGGATTGTAATTTGTAGCATCAGCAACATGAGAAACACCCCAGTAATGTTCTTGGTAGCTAATTGATCGTTTGCTGCAGCTACTTTCCTTGCAGACAGAAGCTAGAAGCGCCTTTGGAAGTTAGAGGTCCAGTAAAGATCCTGCTTGAACAAAAGAGTCCAGATGGCTGCCTGGTACACAGCAGCTACCAATACTCTTTTTTCGTTTGTTTGTTTTTTTTGTTTGTTTGTTTATGGAGACTATCTTTGAAATACAGGGCAAACTGTGAATGAAGCATGCAGAGGGATCGTAAACTGCAGATCCAAGCTGTAGCAGACACAAGTAACATCAAATTCACTTCAAAAATCATAACATCTTTCCAGAGAAGCTTCTCTGCAAAGCAAGGTGAATTGAGGTAAAGCATGGTTTTATTAAAACAAGCTCCTCTTGGAAGGTTTCATCTATAAGTATACCTGGCCGCATGAAGGTATCTGATTTACCATCTCAGGCTATACTTATTTCATCCACACATACAATCTGCAATGGAATAGGGAAATGCAAACTTGGCAAGGTAATAATTGCCCAGGTCTCAATATTTCCTTAATATCTCTTCACAGTCTTAGTAGACACTGACAGAGCAGGTAAATCTGATTTGAGGTCCTCCTGCTCTGTCTAGTTACGGCAATTTTCTAAATAACTTCCTTCTTTCTAGGTTTAAAGCCATTAATAAATACTTGCATTATACATACCCAATGAGATTTTTTATTTTTTATTCAAATTAACCAAATTTTGCTGTGACAGATTTGCTTCTTCTTTGTATCCTGATATAAGGACAATTTTTCAGCTTTGACTCTTACTGTGCTCGAAATGCCTGGGGAGAGATGCACAGTCTGATAAAGTTCTCTTAAAGGAAGTTGTGGATTTTCCATTTTTTTTGAAAATTCAACTCATCTCAAGTCAAGATGTCTTTTCAGAAGATATGCTCCAGCCTTAATTGGGGTGCTCAGTCTGAGGGTAAGTGGGTGAAATTTAAGGGCCAGCAATATATAAGCAGCTTCTCTAAATAATCTCACAATCTCTTCAATTCTATGCATTTAAAATGAAGAATCTTGCACAGCGCAGTCTACAACATGTTAAGTAGTCTTGGAACATGGGCAACTCATTTACACCCAATAAGTAACTCTACATTATTTGCACAGTGAATTCTTTCCCACTCTGCATAAAATACAGCATAACTGTGTACAAGTGCAGATTAGTGTAGTAACAAGCATGCAGATGGTCTCACCAACTTTGCTTCACAGCCCTTGTGCAGTGGCTGTGAAGCCCCTCCAAGCTGTGTGGCTGAGATCTGTGCTCTGAGGGTCCTAAACCTCACTTTCTGTGGTCCAGAAATATAGCCCAGCAATGTCTGGTTGACTCTTCAATCCCTCTTCTGAATGAGCCTCTGAAGAGAGGAAGTACAAAACAGATTCTGGGAATGATGCTCTGAGGAAAAGCTTGGCAATCAGGGCTATTAACAAAAGCCTTTGCTTTGCCCAGAAGTATGAAACAATACACATAAAAATACTAAAATTATAGAAAAAAGTGGAAGGGAGCAATGGCATTCTGAGAAGAAATGATGATGAGAGTGCAGTTAATATCTCATGTGGCTTCTTACAAAGGTGTGCATTATGCAAGGAGTAACGATGAGCATTTTCATTCTTCTTTACCTTAAGTCTCCATGTTGCCCAGAGGTATGATGTACACTGTTTGGGTGGGAGGCACTTGGGAGCTGCATTGTGTCTGTCACAATATGTCTAGTCAAACATGCGAGCTGAAGGAGTGTCTTGATTTTGCTCAATTAGTAGTGTTTGATTTGTGGCCTTCACATTAGCAAGTATAAATTTGTACAGTGGTCACCATTTAAAAGCCAATATTTACCAAGGGTTATCACATCATCTGTCTGAAGACACTAAGTAGATCCTTAAACTTTGAGCAGAAAATCATACTGAGATCTGGTAAATATTTAACGCACATATCATTTTATGGTAACCACCACTTTTGATACAGGTGTTCATCACCTCTTCCTAGATAAGCCTTACACTATGTTACATTGCAGTAAATTCAGGCTTCGTACCAGCCAGATCTGTGCTAAAGAGACAATGGAGAAGAATACAGTGAAACTGACTTTATAGTGAATATAATGAAAATAACTATAATGAATAACATCTTTGATTTTATTTTATTTTTTTTATTTTTTTGCTGTCCTCTCTTCCTGAGCCATTTGATTCAGCATGGGTACTCTGTGGAAACATTGAATTTATGGTTAGAATATATCTGGAGAAAACTAATTTGAATTTCCATTTTCCCTTGTGTGTGATAGGAAATTTTCATGTTGGTAGAGAAGGCTCTTCAGTATCAATCTACACTGGACAGATACTTTTAGTCTAACTGCCCTTACTTTGATGTGTAAGTAACAGATGTTTAAGAGAGAAGAAATTAGATAGACTGTGATTACTGAGAAACAACTTAATTTCGATTCATTACTTGATGTTCTCATTCACTTGTTCTGAAAATGACAGTAGTTAGTAGGCTTGTTGGGTTTTTTAATTGACAATTTTTATGTTTTAACAATCAACTTAAACTTAACCTATGCACACCTCTAATTTTGAAACACATCATTTACTAGCTAATATATCACTTTTTCAGGGTAAGATGGAATTATTTCCAAAATGGCTTTTCTTTAATTACATGTATGTTCCACTTAGCCAGCTTGTTTTCTTGTAGGCAATGGAAAGAGGTAAGAAGAAAGCAGGAATCCACAGTTTTGCTTCTCTCCCTTTCCCAAAACAAAATTCTTTCCTGCCTAGTTTTCTAAAAAAGAGATATTTCAAATGAGCTGGTAGAAGGGCTTGGCAGGGGAGAGATTAGGTTTGGGTATTTCTGGTGGAAAGGAAAAGGGATGATTAAGAAACTATCTTGGATAGCTCATTAGCTTTCAAATATTGCATGTGTTTGGTTGATAAAGGTAATAATGTTCGCACAAGTACTATAAGGCATTTGACTTCGTACCTCACAAAATTTTGATTAAGAAAATAAAACGATAATAAACTCAACATGGCGCATGTTGAATGGCTTAAAAAGTACAATTTCTTTCTTGTAATTGCAAACAGGGAATTCTCACAGAAATTATGTTTTCCTAGTCAGCTCCTCAGGGATCAGTTTTTAATGCCATGCTATGAAATATTTGTCTCGGTGGAAAGGAAAAGATTTAGAAAAGGTGTTTGGAAATACAGTGCAAAGAAAATACCTAGAAAAGCTGCTGTTTTTTTGGTAAAAGTTTTTGAGAACTGATTAAGCCATATGTCAGAACAGTCAAAGTTTATGTGCATCTGTCTCTTAGTAGGGATATGGCCTACGCAATCCTTTGAGATACCTCCAGAAATGCATTTGCATTAATCAAATATAAAATGATCACTGATAAAAAATTAAGTGATCATGAAGCTGGGGAGATTATACAGATAAATAGCACAGCGAGTAGATTGCCAGCCAGGGCCAGCTGGATCTCTTGCTAACTGAAATGTAAGCAAGCACTGTAACATAGCATAGCAGTGGGAAGCTGCCTGCATGGAGCAGTAGCAGAGAGAAGGAAAGAAAGAGCACACCTATAACCCATGTTGGAACAGACAGAGTCCCAGGATGGAATGGCACTTTAAAGGACACGGCACTTGAAATGAAGAACTGTGGAGCAACGCTGAGTCCAAAAAATGCAACCTCTTAGTACATTAACTCTATGCATCACAGAATCTCAGTGTCTGAGTAAAACAGAAACCTGTCCCCCATTCTGATCTATTCACCATGGAGAAAAGTCATCAGAACAGTGGTGCTGCTTTATTATTAAAATTAATTCTTGTTATTAGCAGTGTCATGAGGATGACTTCACTGTACCTAAAGGGAGCCTACAAACAGGAGGGGAGCCAACTTTTACAAGAGTAGATAATGGCAGGACAAGGGGAAATGGTTTTAAGTTGAGGGAGGGAAGATTTAGTTTGGATATTAGGGGGAAGAGAGAGAGTGGTGACCTACTGGAACAGGCTGCCCAGAGAGGTTGTGGACGTTCCGTCCCTGGAGGTGTTCAAGGCCAGATTGGACGGGGTTCTGGGCAGCCTGGTCTAGTATTAAATGGGGAGGTTGGTGGCCCAGCATGCGGCAGGGGAGTTGGAGCTTGATGATCCTTGAGGTCCCTTCAAACCCAAACCATTCTACGATTCTGTGTACTTTTAGTTCATAGACCAGGCAAAGTTTGCAGTGAGAAGTTTTATTTTTATGTCTAACTTGTACCACTGGAAAGAACAGATGAATGAACTTTTACATACACAAGCCCTGAAATCCCTTTCTTTCCTAACAGTATCCGTTTGTCTTATAAACAAACACTATTACTGGTCCTTACAAAGTCTGCTTTATTTCTATCCCCTAGCCATTAACTACAGCCATATTGTAGTCAGATATTTAAGTAAAAGGTAGCTGGGTCAATTGTAGGAGAAGAAATTTGGGGGAGAAATAAATAGTACTTGCATTCTGGCAAAAAGACTGCAACACACTCCAATGGGTGGGAGCTCAATTTAGATAAATTCAGAGTTGGAGCTAGGTTTACTTTCTCTCAGTGAGAGCAGTTAGCTCCTTATCAGTGCATCAACTTGTGTTGTTGGATTGCCCATAAGAAAAAAAATAAATGAAAATGTGTCTGAATATTTCTGGTAAGTGATATAGCAGCAAGAGGATCTAAGAGATGTGGAGATAAACCAAGAAGTGTAACAGACTTTTGGCCTTTTTTATATAAGAGGTAAAAAGTAGGCAAACTCAGATGTCCATTTTTATTTCATAATCTATGAATCTGCAACACTGCAATTTAATTCAAAGAACTGAATTTAAAAACAGAGGGTAGAGCAGCTCTAAAACCACTCTTGTTTCTGGTTTATTGTTAAAAGTTTGAGTCTGCTACATCTCACAATTGTTGTTCTGTGTTCTTCTTGTAAAAGGAAACAGGCAAAGACTCCACAGGATGAGAGTCAGGCTAGGCCAACAGAGACAGGCTTTAAGCAATCTCCGCAAGCACCACAAATCTGTGTCCAAGCCTCACAGTTTATCATGTGTTAAGCCAATCCAGATGGCAGGTGATATTCTGGTATTAACAATCCACATCCATTTCCACTTCCCTCTCTGTAGAAAATTGCCAGCAAGTCTCCCTGGTGGTCTTTTAAAAGTATGGGAGCCTGAATATACATGAATGTACACCACACAGATTAAAATATCTTGTACTGATGAAAAAAAAAAACAAAAAAAAAACAACCCACAAGCTGTTAGTAACTTAGAATCTGAAATATGTAAGGGAACATGGCTTGAAATACTATGAAATTGTGCTATTTGCAAGTATTTCACTTACTGCATGTGATAGTCCTGGGCTCTGGAGGAAAGGAATTGAAAGGAGAGAGAAAGAATTCCTCTCTGTAAGCCTGTGAGAGCTGTAGTAATGGGTCTTTGTGGGAACAGAGGTGGAACTCCAAACTGAAACTTTTCTCTCTGCACAGTATTTTGGGCAATGCTGCAGCTCGTTTGCAGCGTATACCCAATTCTGCTTTCCTGTTTCTTTGTTCCCCTGCAAGCAACTTCCTGTTCTCTGCTGATCCCCTATGAACACTTGCCTGCCTGTGGAGATAAGGCTTGAGATCAGAGCCTGCATCCTAGGAGAGGAAGACCATGGTACAATACAACAGGCACTCAGGATGCACTATCCAGCCTTGTAGTTTGGATGGAGGGTCTCAGAGCAGTAGCTAGCACAACTGAGTGAAACTGATGGATCTCAACAAAAGGAAAGTCTCCAGGCTTTTGCTTCATCCTCCTTTTGCATTCTGTTGCATGTGAATCAGCGACAACAATGTGAGAACTGAAACCCAACCTCCTTGTTTAACACCTGGGCATGATACCAAAGTCTTACCAATTCATTTCATTCTGGGTAAAAAAAAAAAAAAAAAAAAAAAGACAAACAGAAAGGGGGAGAGGAAGAAGGAGAAAAGGAAGAGCAGCAAGAGTGAGAGCAAGAGCTTTCACTTCATTTCTGTTCTAACATCCTATTTCTACTCAGGGGTAAAGAGATAAAGCCTCTTCCTCGTGTCTATCTCCTCTTCCACAGCACAAGTTGTCCACTCTTGCTGGCATCAGTCTGAGCTCCCAGCAGGAGGGAACATCCAGGATGGGCTGATAGGTAACTTGGGGCACCTCAGGTAGATGTCTAACTTGAGAATGACAGCATATTTTGGTGTCTGAATTAGGAGCATTCCTATCCTCTATAATTAGTCAGAGAAACTGAACCCCATACGGAGCCATTTAGGGCACCTAAGCTCAGTTCTTTCCAAAACTTCACCCTCTGGGGAGTTTACATTATATCTCTCATCCAGTGCATCTCAGTGTCTCTGTTCCCCTGTAGAGGTGAAGGCAGTGCAGGAGGATGTGCTCAGAAGCTCAGAACTGGCAGAGACAGTGTCCTGCTTGCCTGGAACTGCACCTCAGCAGCCCTCACAGGGTTAACCCAGACATGGACTGCTGCAGTGTCTTAACACAACTCGGAATTTTGCCAAATAGCATTAATTAAATTTCATGCTTTTCATCAGACTTATTAAATGTACTCATCCCTACCAGCTACCATACTGACGTAACTATTATTACTGTTATTACTATTATTATTGTTGTCACTTTACAATTACTGGGTTGTTCCCAAACCAGCGTTAAATAAGACTTGAGAATGTCTCTGCATTAGTACTTTAAGACCACTCTAAACCATACAAAGCACTGAGAATTACAGAAATTTATTTTAGGTGGAAAAGCACAGTTCCTTAATTTTTGTAGGGTAAACATTTGTACCCAGTGCTGTCTTAATCTTTTATGGACTAAAGGAATGTCTTGATCTAAGAAGTGTCTGTATTTTGCAAAGGTGAGGTGTACTTTATGAGGGGGTAGAAAAGGGAATAATTGCTGCTAGAAAATATGTGGTAAAATAATTCTGAAGTAGAAAAAAATATTTGAAAATAGGCGAACTTAACCAATACTTACCTTAAGTTTATATTTTTGTTGTTGTTGCTTTTGTTAATTCAAACCCTATGGCATTAATTCAGTGCAGCAATGTGAACAATGCAGTGTGTGCTGTGATGGATTGTTCAGGCCAATTGTGGATCTCAGAACGTGGAGCATATACTTGTTCAGCACTTGCAGTGCAACCTGCTAAGAGAGTTCACACAGTGACCAAAGCATTATTCTGAGATCAAGTCAACTTTATTCAAATTCCAATTTCCCATCACATAAGTTTATTGGAACAAATGTACTAACCGATCGGGTGTTTGTAAACTTCAGTCATATAGGGTATTCACTGAAGACTGTGGCTGTAGGAATTTTATCGTGTGCTGTGTTTGAGCTCAGTCTGAAGAACTGGCCTACTTTTCTTTTGTAGGGCTCTGCAAAACCAGCTTGCATTTTTGCCTTGGGAAAGAGGCTCAATTTGTATTTGCTTAGCCCTAAGACTTGTGAAGGAAAAGCAAGTTTGTCATGTATCTGTCATGACATTATCTAGATAATTCCTTTTGATAAGCAGTATCATTTTTCTGGAGCAGTATTGAAGAGGACTTTACCCTGGAGTGAACTGAATGCAGCTGATATGGTTGGGTAAATACTTCAGTTCTGTCCAGTATCAGGTATTCCACATGAGAGGCAGTCTATGTTCTTCGTTTTAAAAAAAAAAAAAAAAAAAAAAAAGTCTACTGTTACTTAAGAAATGATTCTCTATTTTTAAGTTGGCTTTTTTCCAAATCCAGCCATTAATACATCCAGGGGTAAAAAAAAAAAAGAAAAAAAAGAAAAAAAAAGATATTCTTGTAAAGACACAGCTTTGTGCAGAGGGAGCTGGAAAACAATCTTGTTTCTTTCCAGGCAGTTATGCTGCTCCTTCTGAGCTATGTGGTAGAAGTGATGTATGAACTTCACTGGTTGCAAACAAGGGAACATCAGTGGATGCAAAAATCAGGCAGTGCCCCATACACCCTAATAGGAAAAAACTCATTGCTTGGGACTCACAGATAGGGACCCACAGATGGGGCACAGATGCTTGGGACTCACAGACCCCTTTCCTGATGAAATGTGCTGCAACTGTCAAGCAGTAAGACCTATAAAAGGGATATTTTTCTGAATCACAGAATCATAGAATGGCTTGGGTTTAAAGGGACTTCAAAGATCATCTAGATTCAATCCCAAATGAATGTTTTTGTCATAATAAAATTTACACTGTAGTAAAACTCATCTTTAAAATGAGTTAAAACACATCACATCGTTAAAGCATATCGTTAAAACTCATCACAACTGCAGATGTGTAAAGCACAGAACATCTAACCCTGAGACTCTTCAGTGACAGTGTTTGTGTTACCAGTGCTACCTCCCTGAGTGCTGTTGGAGATGATTAACTTCCAAAATCACCAGAAGGGACAAAGCCTTGGAATGTGCTTGTTGTGAGATCTGACCACATAGAATCATAGAATCATCAAGGTTTGGAAGGATGACTAAGAACATCCAGTTCAACTGCCAGCCTGTCCCCACCATGCCTACTAACCTGGTCCCCCAGTGCCACATCCACACCTTCAAGAATAGTGATTCCACCACCTCCCCGGGCAGCCTGTGCCACTGCCCCACAGCTCTTTTTCTGAGAAGAAATGTTTCCTCATATCAGCTTGAACTTCCCTTGGCACAATTTAATATCATTTCCCCTTGTCCTATTGCTGTTAAGTGGGAGAAGAGGCTGATTCCCACTTTGCTACAACCTCTTTTCAGGTTCCTGTATAGAGCAATAATGTCTCCCCTGAGCCTCCTCTTCTCCAGACTGAACAACCCCAGTTCCCTCAGTTGCTCCCCGTAAGACTTGTGCTCCAGACCCCTCACAGCTTCATTGCCCCTCTCTGGACATGCCTCAGCATATCCCAACAAGGTCTGAGCCTCCCAGTTCCCCTTTCTGATCCTAAATTATTGTCCTCTGCTCGGCTTTTGCAGGTTCCCACCTGCAGACTCACAACCAACACATCTGGGTGGTACAGGAAGGCTGGGGATTGCACTGTGAGCGCAGAGTGAGCAGGGATTTAGGACTCTCCAAGGTGAGGGAGCAACAGCAGCCTGCACACTTAGCCATCACCTCCCTGACCCATGCACAAAGGCTGCAGCTTTGAGATCATTTGTCAAAAGAAAGTGAGCAGCTGGGAAGCCAGCTTCACAGCTCCTTCATTTTTTTTTTTTTTTTTTTTTTTTTTTTTTCTGGGTCTGGTATTTTTCATAAAGCTGCAGCACCGGTGGCTGGCTGCAAAACCTGAAGATTGCACATCGTTAAAAACACAGGCCGGCACGCTCACGCACGCACACACTCTCAGGTGTTATGTTAGTAGAGCAAAGCTTGAAATTGAGGCCTCCAAAAATCCTGTAGACAAAGGAAAAGAACAGTGGTTTTTTAATTATTTAAACATTGTGAGCCAGCCTCGTAATTTCTAAGCATTTGGAGCTGGCAATAATTTATATTGCTAGGAACGTGCCTTAACACAGGTGGGACCTGTCTGCTGGAGAATCTGAAGTCAATATCTTTTATGGTTACAAAACACCCAACCAAGCTGTGCTTTCATTCCCACTCACACCACCTCCCAGCTTTCTGCTTCTTTTTTCCCTTTGCCCTTTTCTTCTCCGAGCTCTCTTCCCCCTTCCCTATCCCACAAAGAGCAGGGAGCCTGTACTTGGTGCTGGAGCAGAGGCAAACTCTGGGGCAATGAGGCAAACTCGTTTTCATCCTTTACAGACAGGATCTTGCTTTCTCCATCTCTCCCCCACCTCTCTCTGTGCTGCAGCCTGTGGTGACACTGACCTCTGGTGATCACAGGAGTAACACTCACCCCGAAGTGACACAGCTGCGGCTTTGAACGAAGACTGTCGTTGGTTCTTTTTTTACCATTTTAGCCCTTAACGAGGCTGTATTTACCAGTCTCTTTTGCACCGTGAAGAACGGCTGTGGGTCGGTTTCCCACAGATGCATGTCCATTTTTTCACGGCTTGCTCCAGGTCTGTTTTTACACGTGGGGATTATCACAGCCCTACTGTCACTCCGAGGAGTTTTGTCAAACATTTCTCAAAATACATATTGCACGATAGACAAGTTTATCATCTGTCACGCTGTTTCTTGAAAACTGATTTCCATGCTGTGTTTGTCAGGGACCTGAATCCCTGAAACAAATTCAGCACAGGGCTGCGGCGGGTGCGGAAGCTGCACTGCTGCTCCTCCGAACGCTCCTCCATCTCTGGGATCCCACCCTGCACTTCCCGGCGTGGCAGTAACTCTGCTGCAAGGAGCGGAAACCAGATCCCCACGCAGGCTACTTTTTGTCCATCCAGCCAAGAAAAGCAAATAAATCCAGGGTTAAAGCTGCAGCTTTCAATTGCTTATTTTATATGTGCTCTATTATAATATCGGAATGATCTCAGCACGCTGATGTTACAGAATCAAATGTGTGCTGCAGACCTTGGCAGAAGTGAGCATTGAGTTAATGAAAAGAGTTTCAGCTTGACATTCTCTCTATTTGGTAACCTTAATTCTGCTTTAATTTATTCTTTGGAAATTTTAGAGCTCAATCCCATGCAGATGGAGTGAGAGAAAATGTTGTGTTGCTTATTAATCATTAGCAAATCTCCAAGATGTGGCAATGGGGTAATGACACAGGTATTGGAAAGCACACTTTGAACGAACTTTAATTAAAAATGTAAGGACTGATGGTACCCTCATTATATAAGCAATGCTTTTTGAACATCACCCGGTACTACCGCAGCCCAGTAGGTACGAACATTCCTTGATCTCCTTAGGATAGCTTAAAATGCAAGGAAAAGAGGGAAGGATTAATTAAAAGCAGGCTGTTTAAGTAAGTAAAAAAATTGTTTTCCACAAAAAAAAATACATGGCAAGGTGTCAGGTTAGATGAGAGATACAGACAGCTAGACAATAATCCCCTTGACTGCGTGTTTAACTGTTCTCCTATTGATAGGTTTGCCTGAGCAGTATTAAAACATTTCACGAATGTGTTTATAACACTACTTCACTGTGGCGGAATGAAAATGAATGCTCAGTAGTGTCGTATGCTTTTAACAAACAGATTTCATTTACTCCTCTGAGCCAAGCAAAATTAGAAGGACCTGAGGGTCTCTGATCATTTGCCCAAAATTAATGATCAATTATTGAATAATTAACTGTCATTGATATCTCATTTCTAAACAAATCAATGGACTCATTTAACTGTTTGTGTAATGATAGTAATATAATCCTTCCTCTTATGAGCTGCAAGTGAACAGACCAAAGAGAAAAGGCACATTCTTCACCTGAAGTAATTATGAGACCTACTTAAAAATCATTTGCCTCAGCTGAAATATAAAGTATTTTTCTGCATAATTTACCTCCAAAACGTACCCGCTCGGCTTCTGCTTTAAAAAAAGGGAAACCTGTGTGAGCAGAGGTAGCACTTCAGCATCCCTGAAATGTGACAGCAGGGATGTAGGCTGTGTCTGTAGGAGCATGGCCGTGGTGCCCAGCAGTCCCGGAGCCGTGAAGGAGGGCACCAGGACCCCCACACCGCGTGGATCTGTCAGCTGTAAGGGAAGGTTGCTGTCAACCTCTTCCTCCTGACCAGGCGTTGTTCTTCTTCCCTCCTCCCAGCTACTGTTCACCATGACTGTGGTCTGTAAATCCAGGATTTAAGTTGAGAGGAGTATCTTTTTTATAATATCATAATACATTTATAGAGAGTGGTCAAAATTGCTGCCACTAATGAAGATATCTTGATAGATAAGTTGCTGTAGATTTGAAAATACTCTGGAGCATCAAATGCAACACTCACATTTATTGTGTTATTAAAGAGCAGGGACGCTTCAGCTTGGGTGTGCAGGGGAAGGTACAGCTTATTTCAAGGCACAAGTACCAAAAACTATAAAACTGTTCAGAGCAGGAATTAATTTTAAAATGTAATGTAGTTTGCTCAAAACATTTTGGATGTACTGATTGCTCACCTTTCAGCTGGTAGGACATAGAACACTCTAAGCAGAATTATTGTGAGAAAGAGATGGTGTTCTGAGCATAAAGTAAGTGGTCTGTGAACATAGCAAGTGCTGAGATTGGGAATAAAACTGTTTGCCTTATTATTTCAATTAATGCTTAAATAAAAGTGACAGCAATACTAAAAAGCATCCAAATTCAAAATATGGGACTGAAAATCTTAGTGGTTATTTAAGTTTAAGTATAATATTTACATGGGTAAACTAATCCCAACAGGTAGTAATTTTTGCTGCCACTCATTCACTGCCATCCTTTGGCAACAAACAAATTGCATTTGCCTTCCTGTTTCTATGAACTATTATTTGAAGGTCTCCGCTCTCATTCTTCTGGAAGATCAATATCCAAATGTTCCTCAGGAATGCTGAGGAGCATTGCCTGACTCAGCTCTCCAGTTTCAATAAGCCACTAAACTTCATCTCCCTTTGGTATCTGAGGGATTTTTAAGAGTATATCGGGAGTCAGTAAGAGATCAGAGAGGACACAGATTTCCTTTTCTTCCCAACGCTTGCCTTCATTATGAAGATTTATGCATTGGAACATGGCTGTCCCCTCCTATTCCAATGAGTTTTACCATCTAGCACGAAACAAGGGTGTATTTTAAAATGTTTGTGAGCCCATTTTACAATGAAAAACGGGTACCTATGGGTCTTTCCCAGCCTTCCCAAATGTGAATGTATTTGCATATTGAGATTTTTCTCTGTGGCAGAACTGAGACCAGAAGCAATACACAATTATAGCTGGTTCTGCTTCTGAGAGTGGAGTAAGCAGGAATGATTTCTCAGCAGAGGAAATACAGAATTAGGTGTGTTTATATGTAGAAGGAGCTCATAGGATAAACATACACTGACCCAGAGAAAGAGAGGACTTAACAGCTTAGCTTTAGCCAATCATCGTTACAGTGGCTGCACAGACATCACGGCAGCAAGTATTGCAGCAAGCTCCCATCCCAGCCTTAGAAATGCTCTCACGAATGGAGCCACTGTATGTATTCCTATTGTACCTGAAATGTTAGCAGCTGAAAATGAGATGTGCGTTCAGTTGACATATTCACAATGTACAGAGCATTGAAAGAAATTAAAGATGTAAAAGAAATGTTAAAACAACCCATTTTTCACCCTTTCAGCTGTTTGAACAGCAAGCTTCTTATTTCTTTCCTGTGAGTATACACCGATAATAAAAGGGAATTTTTAAGGAGTAGAGGTGAAGTTTTCTAGCTGAAAATGTTTATAAAATACCTACTTATCTCAAAATGATAATGACGAGAACAGCTAAGAAGCAATTACTATTTGCTTGAATATGCTGCCAGTGATCTTGTTCCATGCATTTATTTATTATTTTAGTTTCACCGCATTTGACAGAAACGGAATCGTCTTTATTCGTATTATCTGTACATTCAGCTTTTGTTGCTGGCAGTCACAGCACCTCCAAGTTCTGCTGGTACTTTTAGCACCTACTGCAAGAAGAAGTATTATTTAGAGCAGGTTTATTTGTAGAAGTGCTGTGTTTATAGCCATGTTTATCAGTCACCTAATAAATGCATTTATTTGTCTGCCTGGTGTTTTAACTAAATAAGGGTGGCATGCTCTTTTTGCAATTTTATAATATGCTGTACATCTGTGACAACTACCAGCCTGAATAAAGCATGTGAAGAACATTCGTTTAAAGCCATGATTTAATTCTTTAATCAGAATATAAAAATGTCTGGTTTAGAATTGAATGGATGCTCTGCATTCAGATTTCCCCCCTTGCTTTGTTTTGAAATCAATTTTATTTTATCCTTTCCTATTCTTCTGTTTCTATCTTGAGCAATGAAGGTCAGCAAAACTGCTTCTCTGCCTCAGAATCTTTAACTACATCCATTATATATATATTACAAACTAAGTTACTCAACAGTTATAACTGAGACAGCTGTTTTTGAAGTAAATCCCCTTGGAATATTTGCAGTTCAACAGCAGCAGCAGAGAAACCACGAAGTGAAGCTCACCATAAACAAAAGTAAAACAGATATGCTTTCAAGGCTTGGGGAAATAGGAAAATATAAATGAGCAGCAAGACTAATGAAAAATAAACCTGATTTCCTTTAGTTCTAATTCTAGAATGTGCAACTAGGAACTTACATAAAGGACAATTGTTATTGCCAGTATCACATTTTTTTAATTATTTTTCTTTTCCTTCTTATTTATGTATGTTACTCTGTTGTTTCCTCTTTATAGTCCACGTTTTCTTTGGTAAATGTGGAATAGATGTGTTGTGATCTACCCAAGTTCTGGCTTTGAAAACTGAAGGTAACTTGGTTATTGCTGTTGTCTGACACTGTCCCTTTTGGTGAGGTGGGTAAGAGATGCTGAATTCAAGCAAATTTATTCCAGAATTTGTTGGATTTAAACTTGGAACATGTGTTTACCTGAAATTATAATTCAAAATTATTCTGGAAGGGCAAGCAACTATTTCCTCTCCAATTCACCAGTGATGGATGCTTTCATCCAGATGACCGAGTTAACAACCAATTTCAAATCTAACTACTAAAGGAAAGTGTGAAGGCTTTCTTTTTTCCCCCTCTACCATTACTACCGCAGTATATTTATAGGAAATGCAATAGAGAATTAAATCAAAACACTGATTAAAAATGCACACCGTCAATGTCACAACAGTGTTTTTATCATCTAATGATAACCTCAGAACACCTCCCTTAGTTTACAGGGCTGATTGCAGCTAAAGGCACTTGCTAGACTTTAACACATTTAGAAAACACTTTATTATAGTTTGGGAAATCATTAGTTTTTGCAAGCAAACTGTATTTTGTTTACTCAAATCAAATAAATGTTACGGGTATTTTATTCATCATTTCTCTACTTATGTATATTGACATTTTTCACCAGATTCTTCCAGCACTCCAAGTTGGGATGTCAAAAACTGTGCTTGCAGAAATGAAAGTATCCTCATTATGCAAATTCGGGTTCCACTGATAGGCATGTTCTGTTTTATAAATTACATCCTCTTGTCAGAAGTCAAATTGTATTTGAATAACTTCACGGAAATTGTCACCAAGATTTTAAATTGTGTGCCTTGTATGCCATTGTTGATTTAGTCAGTGAGTAAAAAATGGACATATGTTGATTTTTAAATATGTGCATGATTGTTTTGTCATAAATGTTATTTAAATGAAACCTAGATGCATACATAATTTTTCATGTATATTTTTGTAAAGTTTTGCATTATATAAATAATCTTAATGTTTATATTTAATAAAATATGTTAAACAGTATTAGTTGCTGTATATTTTACTCTTAAGAAGTTTGTTTCCTATAAACATTCTTGAAAAAAATTTCCTGTAGGGTAAAATAAATATACATGTTCAAATAAAAATATTAAACATAAAAGTTAAAATGAAAACTGAACTTCAATTATGAAAATCGTTTTTATCTGCTATAAAAAGGCTGCCTTTCCTATTTACATTTTTCATGAAATTTACAAAAAAAAAAAAAACAAAAAACAAAAAACAAACACAAATATGGTTTACTCATATTGTTCAGAATACTTAGGAGTGCTCAAATATAAATTGATTTCTTATTGTAAGCCGAGCAATTTAATTAAAAATACATTTAAACTCATTACAAAGAATAAACTGAGTTCAGAAAAGAATATATTTAAATAATTTATAGAACACTGAGATGATCATTTTAATTTAGAAAATAATGTATGACTCTTACTAAAAAAAAAAAAAATCATGGGAGATATGTTACCAGTGAAAATATGTCCTCCACAGAAGCTCATAGTTTAGTTGATTTTAGTTTTCAGAATGACCATTATTGCAGCTGGAGTAATCTTTGATGTTAAGAAAAGTGGAAAAATCAAAGTGAAGTGGTAAATCTGTTCATTTTTCAAACATATTAATCTTGTCAAGATAATATATAGAATCAATCTTTGCTTTTTTTCTTTCTTTCTTTCTTTTTTTTTTTTTTTTTTCAGAGGTTTTTATTCTCTTTTATCCAAAATATGAAAGCACTTAGGAGGATAAAGAAATGTGGATGACTTCGGAAAAATGATCTGAAAATATATTTTGTCTGTTGGTATTAAACAGTGACACAAATAATGCGAACTGTGCGTGGTCAAAGCATGAATTTCTTGTTCAACTATTGGTATTCATCATATTTGTTCTGCTTATAATACGGATATACAGCAAATTTCTGGTACAGCTTTCTTAACAGTTCAACTGAATTTCAAACCCTGACAGTAACAAATACAAATTGCACCAGCCCAAAAAAATTGTTGGGGCTAATTTTAATATTAATGAATTCTTTACAACCTCAGTTCAGCAGTTTCGATTAAGCTTTAATTAGTAGCCAGAGGGGAATCCAAAACAAAAATAAGGAGTTGAATTGCTAATTAAGTTAGTTTGATGAGGTAGACTTTTAGTAAAAGACTGGTTGTTGTTGGCTCTGTAGGTTCTGACAGGCTAAAAATACTAAAGATTATCATTATTGTAACTAACATCCTACATTACCACCAGATTTCTGCAAGGAGCAGACAGTTCATTAGAGTGCAACACTTTTGTGTGTCAGGACGAGAATTAAAGTCTTGTTAATAAGATAGCAGTGCATGGGAACCATAGACCAAGACAAGCAAACATGGTTTTACATTTGACTGGTGGTTAAATTATCTAGTTATTTGATACTCCGATATACATCTGATTCTAATGTGTGGTTATTGTTAGTAACTGCTTGTCAGTCAATTTGTTTTCTAAACGGAATTTTGCTTCTTAAGCTACTGGGCTTAGAGATTTTTCCTTTGGCACGCCCATCACCATCACATCTGTCTCAGTTTACATGTTTTAGGTGATACGATATTCAACAAAAATTGTATTTAATAGTGTATGTCTGGATACAAAGAGGTGTGGAGTTAGATGCTCCACTGCCAAAACCTGCATCTCAGGGAAGGTAAATTAAAAATATCTACAAGCAGATTTAGCTGAAGGAGCAGCTTATGCTAAAATTGGATGGCTGTGTTTTCTCCTAGTGGTACCTTTGGTAGCAGGTTAAAAATGCAAGCAGGTTAAATTATTATCAAATGATTTTTTGCATTGAAAAATTAACTATTGCATTCAATTAAGTACTTTTGACATTCTAAGTGTGCCACTGTGGCTCCCAAAAGATTGCTAATTACTCGTATGAGCACTAAAGCTCTGCAGTGATAGCAATTTGACCAAACTGCACATAAGAAATGGGCTAGGTATCTCTGCAAGGATCACATGGAATGCCATTTGATTTCTGTATACTTTGATGTTTTCTATAATTTGTATTTTGCCCTTTTGCTTAAGGTTTCAAAGTGTACAAACCCAATAACGAAGGGATAAGGGAAGGCAGAAAAATAAATGATATTGTTTCTGTGGTATTAAATATAAGCCTGCTATCAGCGCTACATAGCACTAGCGAATTGTAATCAGGTACTTTGACTTAACACTGTTTTGTTTTATAATAAAAGTGGTTGCCATATGTTGGAAGCCCTATCTGTCTGTGTCTTAGGGGTTTCATACCTCTGTAACAAATCCAAAAACTCATTTTATAATACCTTAAATCTACCCATTGTAATGTAGCTCCACTAGTGCAAATCCACATCAAACTTTCCTCATGAATGTTGCCAGCAGATTACTTATATTATCACTGAAAGCAAGGGAGAGCACTGAATTTGGATGCAGAAGATAGAGGAGAAATAACTTTCACTAAATCTTCTTTTAATGCATAGTTTACAATTTTCTTTCACTCAGCATGAAACTGATTAAAAGCACATGGATGCCCCTCGTGAAGAATGCTTTGCACAAATAGATGCATTGTTTGATATATTTACATCCCTGAATGCTTGGAATTTGAACTGTATTACAGCTATGCAGAGTTTCTTGGGAAGGAACATGCAATAACCTTCATGCATCCATTTGAATATATCCCTCTGCTGTCTCAGTCTCATGCAGTTGTACCCAGGGAATCCCATTGGAAGACTAAAGCCTGTTACACTGATCAGATTACATTTCTGGTATAAGCTGTCGGAGGCACCTACACAGTGTCACTCCAGCAAGCAAATACGGTAACATGGCCATTCCTGAGAGTGGATGTGCAGCCGCACACAAACTTACAGCTCCCTATTTTGTTTAATTTAAAAAATAAAACATGATTAAAATCTTTTAAAGGAGCCAATCTGTATTTTTTCCTGTTTGGTTGAGACAGGTCAAGGTCATTTTTTTTATGTCTTATTTCATTCTTTTTCACGCACTCAACTGATGTTTTGTCATATAGTTCACTTGCTGTGTCAAAATTAAAATAGAGACAATTAATAGATGAAATACAGATCTCCGAATCAAACTGACATTCAGCAAGCTGACCAAGATTTCTGGATTAGTGAAATAAAATACAAGACCATCAAAAATCTCCAAAATTCCACCAAAGAGGCTTCAAAGCATAACTGAATGCTTCGTTTTAGAGGTTTGTGTTCCTGATGTTTGTCTTCTGCCAGTCTTTGTGCTGGTCCCTTATGCAGACCTTAGTATAAATTACTACTGACTGACAGTGGTGGAAATGACAGAAGAATCAGATTTTATATGTGATGGGTGAAATCTGGGAAAGTTGTATCACTGAAGGACATTAAATTACTGCTTGTTTATTCCTATTTTTCCCATTCATATTTTATTTTGATATGTTTCAGAATCAAATGGACACTATTTGATACACAACATTCACATTATAAAAATATTTCAAACACTGAAAAATCAAAATCTTTTCATTCACACTATGTTAACAAGATGTTCATTTTTATTAACAGAGTTAATATAAGGCTAGTCATCATTTCAGATATTAAGTACTCTGAGCAATAAGAATAGAAATACTATTCAGAGAATAGATTATTTGATTTGATATAAAATGTTAAAATAAGATTCATGGAATAAGTTAAGTGAAAATGAAATAAGTTTGTGCTTTTAGGCTTCTATATGCATTTATGTATGCATATATGCGTGTACATGCATACGTATGTGTATATGTGTGCGTATAGATCTATAAATATAAATGTATACATTTTTATAATACCTCTTTTTCCCCTACTCTCCAAAACTGTAATTTCTTCAACAGACTCCTAGTTCTAGCTAGATATATGTTTGCATGCATCTGTGTGTCTGTCTTGTCTGTCTGTCCATGTGAGGGAACAGAGATGGGGAAGTGGACTGCCTCCATACTATTTTGTTTAAAAGCTTATTTTTTAATTAGTTTGTATATACAGTTTTACATTGGTAACTTTAGTTACCAATAATTGACTAACACAGCACGAAAAGAAAAATAAGGCTGAATATAAAGGAAATGAATGACAGAACTTGCAATACTCTTTTTGACTGTAGCATATTTTTTTATAAGAATGAAGAGAAAATTAAAAATACTCTTCAGAAGTATACGAGAATCTTAAACTGGACAATTCTATGATTTTTCTTTAGTACAAGACTTGATCCTTTGTTCCATGTAAATCCTATACAAATATATCACTCACAAAACTGTTTGAAATACATCTGAAGAAATACTTTTGGATAAAGAGATACCTGAATGCTTTGGAGGATGATATACACCCAAAACACTTTGATGGTTCACAAAAAAATAATGATTGTTTAAGAGAACGGACAGTGTTGGTGAGAATATCAAACTGTAGTCCTAATGAAATAATAAAATAATATTGGAAAGAAATAGTACTTTTTTTTTTTTTTTTAAATCTTTCATAGGAAAACAAATAATTGACTCTGTTTCAGTAGAACAGAGCATTCCATTGATTTTGACTCTATTTTTTGTGTATCTGGATGTATTTTACCATCAGCTCAGCCCTGTGCCTGAAAGAGACTGAAACATTAGAGCAAAAAACACAGATTGGAAGGCAATAAGTTTTTAAGAGTTGCATTACTTACTGGAAGACTTCTTGGCCAAAAAGGATGTTGAAGACAGTACAAAAATACCTACCAGACTCAGCTGAGCAGAATCCTACGTTTCTTTTGTGAATTGATAAACATATTTCTTATTTGTATTTCTTTTAACTCAAAGTATGAATGTAAGGTTTTCTAACTGTTGTAAATATATTCCTGCAGCATAAACCAAATGCTAACCAGCTTTCTCTTAACCTCGTTCAATCGGTGTTTTCACATCTCCACCACATAATGCCCAGATCATTGCTAAACTTGCAGTGAGATCTTGCCAAACACGTACAAAAGATTCAGATTTGCACTCAGATTCTTGTTCTGAGTCATTCGGTAGGAGTTTGGGAATGTGTTGTAACAGTGTCCACTACAAAATCAACGTCTCTTCCCATATCATTAGGCAGATGGACAGGCTGACAGATAGGGCCAGCCGAGTCTGGGGGCAGGGACAAAAATAACACGATCATATTTCAACTCATTGTTCAAGTTTAATGAGTTCTGCCATAGCTCGGGCACTAGAAGGTTATTGTGAAGGAAAAACAAAGGGACCATTCTTTTGTCTTTCTTCACAAACTATCAGGCCCCATTACTGAAAATTAAGGTTCAATAAAATTCTTATTCAGAGATAATTAGCGGACAGCTTTGTGGTGCGGCGGATAATATGGCCAAAGTGCTGGTTCACAGCAGTGTGTGCTGAAGTGTGAAAGAGCCAGTTCTCCGTTCCTGCTTCTGAGGTCATACCCCCTCATCCTGCATACAATGTGGCAGTCAAAATGCAGCATTCTTACCTGCTGTGATAAAAAATACGCCAAAGCAAATAAATTATTTCAACCCCCTCCCCCTTGCAGCTTTTTATTTTTTTAAACAAAGCTAGATCATTAGTAATAAACTATGACTTCATTAGAATGTTCCACATAACAGGATTACAGAGGAATGTGTCAATAATTGGCAAAGGTTTGTCTTTCATTAATTAACACCTTTGTATGAATACAAACTTGTTATCCTCACTTTTTATAGGTGAAATATTACCATCAAAATTAGACCTTCTTGATTTAAAAAAAAAGAAATCTTGATGGTGTTAATTTGTACAACTGAACTTTTTCCAAATATTGTTCAGATTGGGAAGGAAACTTGATTTGAAAACAGGCAGCATTATAGAAAGACTGCTTTTCTCTACACTAAGGTAAAAGAAAGTTTCAGAGTTTTTACTCTTTTATACACACATACATAAAAATGTACATATATAACCACCATGTACAAAAGAATATTTAAAGCATTTTCTGATTAAAGTACTTCCTGTGATTTTGTTGTTCAGTAAAAATGCATATTAACTACCTTGATTTTCCCATCTATCACCAAGGAAACAACTCATAAACTTTGGGACAGTTCATAATATCGGTCTGTTTATCATGACATATACATGTCTGCATAGAAAGAGAACAAAATGAAAACTCTATCTAAACAATGGTATTTTTCTGTGTCAATAAATCAGTCATTTATATAGTTAACAGTATCAACTAATGTAAGTTCTAACTAAGCTCTTAGGTATGTGATCTTGTTTTGATCCCTAAAGGGTTTACAAGGTAGATCCTAATATCTGGAGACTGACCCAGGATACTCATGTGTCTGAAATCTCACTAGCCCTGTTGAACTTGCTGGGGTGACGAAAACTTCTAAAAGCAAAATCTGTTTTTTGGGGTTCATAATATAATACTGGTTTGAAAGTTTTTAACCAGGATCTTACGTGTTCTGACATGGGCTCTGGCAAAATCAGTTTGAAGTATTGTGTGCTTCTGTTAAACAAGACCTCAGCTTTCTCATCCCTTGCCAGGGCTTTACTACAAAAGTGAATAGGATGATATTTAATGTGCACTATGCTCCAGAGTACTGTATGTTCCCATATCCTGATGAGAGTTTTGTTTTTCTAAAACCACTTTTATTTTACAGCTTACAGCACAAGAAGCACGCCCTCAAAAAACAATAACAAACAGGAAAAGGGAGCATGTTTGCTTTCTGTCTAGTTTGGTCTAAGGCAATATGTGGAGTTGCTCTGAGAGTCTCTATGGAAATATCCAAAAACAATATTGGATTTGTCATCTATATCAGAGAGTCTTTCCATGAGCTTAAATTTGAAGCTTAAATGGCTTCAAATATTTGTGAATTCAACTCATAAAAATAGGTCAATTCCCCTCCCCTTCTAGCCCCCCAAAATTTATCCGTTTTTTTGTTTGGTGGGGAAAAGTAGGTTTCCACTCCATCATTGTTTTGGGAGAGTGGCTCATCAAAATTTTCTGGATTTCAAAGTTTTTCAGATACTTGAGATTTTTTAAAGAGAACAGCTTTCTGCAGGAACATATTGGCACCCTGAAAGACAAGGCTGAACTCTACTGATTACAGTGGAACTATGTTTATTAATATTATTTAAGGAAATACTTTCATCTGCATTTCAGTGTGTGGTGAACTTAATATGTGATTAGAAAAAGAGGATTAAGGCTGTATCTACATTAGCAAATAATTCAGCACGATAGGAGAAAATCAGTACATCAATGCAGTTGATGTTGAAACTTTACATCTTACTATAAAGTTGAAACTTTTCACTTTAGATCAGGTTGTGAATGATCCTCCGGATTGAGTGTCCCCATTGTACACATTGCTCTAAGCCATCCTCAATGTTCAGATGCTTATGGGTACGCTAGAGAACGTGCCACACTTGGGGCACATCTGAAGCAGAGATCCCATTCAGTTTTCTCTGAAATCCACCTTGCATATATCTAGTTTGCAGGCACCAGACAGTTCTGTGCAACAAACAAAGCAAAGTGAGAAAGACTGAGGGACTCACTTGAAATTGCAGTGCTGATCTACATCAATATGTTAGCTGATGGAACCTAAAAAAGCCACCTATTTGGTGAAAATAATGTACCATGATTCTTGTAATTTAAGTGACTCTCTCACCCTTTGCTCCTCCTCCAGAGAACGAACAATCAGACCAAAATGAGTACACTGCAGCCACTTCAGAAATTCCAACTTTAAATCGGTACTTGCAGTACTTGCATCTCCTTCAGAAATCTCCTAGGGAAAATAATTCATAATGTAAAGAATGCACGTTGTTTAGACTGACCTGGGATTATGTCTTGGATCCATGGTGTTGAATTAGGGAGGCTGGCAATACTTTGCCACAATACAGTTCATTTCAAGAAAAAATTCTGACCTAGTGAGAATCGCTCACCCGTCCACGTGACTTAAAGCCACTGTACAGTGCTGCTCTGGAGACAGTCTAGCTGTGTTACTGCAGTGCTCTGACAAGCTGATAAACCATTTCAAGGACTTTGTAAATCAGTGATTATTAGCTCAGGCCTGGCACCCCTCAAACTTAGATGTGCTGTTTCCAGACCCAAGTTCATTCACCAGAAGCCATCTTGGTTGACTTCGCCTTCATGGTGAAGTTATATCCTCACTCAACTTCCAGTCAGAAGTGATATCCTCACTCAGCTTGAACTGCACCTTCTCCAAAACATTACTCCAATCGTATCATCTGGTTTTCTGCTCCTTAGATGAAGGTTTCTGTCAAGCAATCCAAGCCAA
The DNA here is from genome assembly GCA_028571105.1 of Tragopan temminckii. Taxonomy (NCBI): domain Eukaryota; kingdom Metazoa; phylum Chordata; class Aves; order Galliformes; family Phasianidae; genus Tragopan; species Tragopan temminckii. The sequence continues at coordinate 110,391,107 of JAOWBP010000001.1, read as the reverse complement.
TTCAAGAAGTTGCTCCTTGTGATAAAGTGGGTCATAGCTACATGAGATTGGCATTAGCTACATTTGACTTCCAATTCAGTTCTTACAGGAGTTTTTTTCTGTTGTTAATTTCCTTCCAACCACACAACCTCATATAATGCTTAATAATGTCAATGTGATGTTTTTAAAAATTTCCATGACCTGGTAGGATCTGATATATTTTTATGTTTCCTTAATCCCAAGGTCTCGTATTTGTCACTCCATATTGGCAACTAGTTTGTGTGATGAAAACAACTGCAATAAAGCATATGCAAATCAGAGCTGCACTCCTCCTTGCAGTCTTTTTCTTCTGCTTTAACAGATTTAAAAGTTGAGTTGCACTGTGATAGAAGCATCATATAAATAAAGCTATATCATTCTGGATATCTTTTAAGGATAAAGTGGGATTGACAGGTATTTTATCCAACTGCTGTGCAAAGAATAACATGCTAGTCCGCAGCTTCTCAGTTGCTCATTCATTTGCTCTGTTAGTAGTTCCCACTTCATTTTCATAAAAAGAAGACAGAACAAAGAGTACAGTATCAGGATTCCATCCAAACTCCAAATCAAATTGACAACTATGTTTTCACTGATTTTGCATCATGCGTCAGAAATACTGCTTTCAAAATGAGTGCTGAAAAAGACCTCAATCTTTTTAAGTTCATTTTTTAAGGATCAAGAGGATTTTTTTTTTAATTACTTTTTGATAATATATACCTGAAATCTGTATGCAGGTCTGGCAGTGGAGGAGGGCTGATTAAATACCGTACAGAAATCTCAACATCTCTTGCAGCTGTGCCACTGAAAGCTGCTGAACTCATCAGCTGTTGCTCTCATCTCTCTCAGTGTTGTACTTTGGTTGTGGAACCAGGGGCCCCTTACTAAGGGCTGTCCCGAAGTTGTACTTTGCAAGACCACATGCACTATATTGCTCCATTCTTCTGACCTTGCCTATTGAAGTATATAGACTGAATTGGAGACAAAGGAAAGTTAAGCCTATTAGTGATATTCAGAACAAGTTATCAACATAATTCACAACACAACCTATTATGTCAATCAAAATTCCCCTCAAAAAGTGACAGGCATACTCAAGGGAAATGAAAATGGAACTTCCTTTATACTTAATGTGTGCCTATATATGATCTTGTACCGGACTGGAAAGTGGCAGAGATTAAAGAACTTGTCCCTACATTTCCCATCAGAGAGGGAAGGACAATTCATTTGCCACTCTATGCTGTCCTGATGCCTTCACAGCTCCCTGCAGCTCAGGGGGCTGGTACAGAGGCTGCACAATCAGACATTCAGTGGACTCTTCTACATTACCTGAACTACCTTGTCCTTGTACTTTATGGAACATGTTTCCACTAGAAGAACTCCTGACATGTGAAGAATGCATTCAACATGCCAACACTACATAAATGTCAGCATGAATCCTAACTGTCTCTGTCAAATTGCCAAGTGCACACACATATCCCAAATCTTTAGAAAGGCTCTGCCATTACCAATGGTCAGGTAAATGTACTTGAAAAGTACATTTTCAAGTTAGAAAGAGCTTTTTCACTTGCCCGCCATCCATGAGTCAAGGCATTCCTGTTGGAGAAGGGTATCTGAACTTTCCCTCATCTAAAAGCAGTCCCCGATACAACAGGAATTAAACCACAATACACTGGAGGATACAGCTAAATTCTGTTGTGCTAAACATTTTATTTTAAAGTACTGCACAAAACCAATTCCTATTGATTAATATTAATTCAATAGTCAAGTCATCATATGCTGTTAAAAAGACAAGAAAGCTAATGCCCCATTTCTGAGTAAAATATACACTGTAAACAGACCTTGAGAGATGCAAATATTGGCTTGCTTCATTTCCACAGAAGATTTCAATGCTAAGGGTGTCAACTCTGTGCTTCTAAAAGTACTAATGAATAAGGTAGGTACTGAAAGAATAAATTCTATCTCCTGTGATTATAGTCCCAAAGCACATGGCCCTCACTCTGGGATGTCTGAGGCATCTCACTGCACAGATGATAGCAGTTACAGCAGTCTTTGTAAAACAGATCTCTTCTGCAGCAGCTTGGGGAATTTGATTACATAAAATTACAACAAAAATTACCCTGTGAAGTCCTGAAAAAAAGTTAAGAGAATATAGCTAGGCAAATGCCTCGAGTTACTAAAATTCTTAATTTAGTATGCAGTAATTATTAGTTAATTAAGTTCTGTGTCATTTCTCTGGCATTCAGGTTTTTGGTGGTTTTGATAATTTTCATTCACTGACAGGATAAGGGCTTTTTGGAAGATAAAGGGCACTGCCAGACTCTTTGTACAATACATTTCTCTGTAGGTATAATACGAAAAAAAAAAAAAAAAGATTCCCATTGGAATTTTGGTTCAGTTAATGGAAACTTAAAGTTTGCAAGTGAATTGTTCTGTGATTAGTAATCATTCTTTAAATATTTCATAAACTAACAATTTACTTTCATTTACAATTGTTCATTTTTATATTCATATTTAGTGAACACATAACATCCCAAGGCCATAATCTCGTCCATCTAATGCTAGAAAATCTATTGACTTTTTGATTGCCTGATCAAATCCTATGGCCAGAAATGTAGAAAATGTACATAGAAGGTAGTGTTTATCATTAAGAAATAAAATCAACTGGAGAAAAGGAATAACAGTTCACAGAATTATGATGGTATACATCATACAGTTCCTGGAGGTCAAATCATCATCCTAAGGCTCCCACATAATCATTGTTGAACACTAGCTCTGGTTTGGAAGAACACAGGACAACTTTATGTGCTTGCGACAGGTACTTTTCTGCAAGGGTCCAGAGATCTCTGGGCATGGCTTATCAGTCAGGAAGATGGAATGCATCTAGACACAGAAGTTTTTGCGTCAGTGCTTGCTAAGTCTCAGGGTGCACCTCAGAGCATTTCTCCCTACATCATCACCCCAAAAGTGTATGTATGTAGCAGTGAGGAACAGCTGGGGAATTTGATTTCATGCTTAGGTTTCAGAGCATTCATGCATTGAAATATAGGCTTAGCTTCTATGTCTGAACTTCTCTAGAAAGAAAACATACATACACATGGGGAAGGGAAATGTGGATCTTTCTTAGCAAAGTGTATGCTGTTTTGTATTCACATTTGACCTTGAGAAAGAGATGTCATTTTCAAAACAGCCATTGCAATTATGCAGTTAATTCATAGCGAAGGTCTACAGTTCACAGTTTAAATTTTTAATTTATGTATAAAGTTGAAAAGAACACGCAAATAAATAGTAAGGAATTAATTGGACAATAATAAGCAGGGGAGGACTTCCTGGAATGCTCCAATTTTTACTTTTGCTCTTGCTTTTTTTCTTTCAATCTCCGAAAGCTGTCTCATTGTCCTAGTTAAGTAATACTTTGGAGAAGAGTAAATAGAGGATCGATTTTTCCATTTTATTAGGTGTTTTAAGGAGATATATAGAAACATTCACTATACTATAGGCATTATAAGGGTATTTTTAATTGAAAACAAGTTTAACACTCTGTACTAAGAAACTAGGTGTAATTATTAGGATTTTTTTTAGTGTTGCTCAGTAGGTTATTGACTAACCTAAAGTTACCTATCAGGTGTCTACATTAGGTCCCATTAGTCCTAATAAAATTAGTCAAATTAGATTTGGCATCAATTAAAAAAAAAAAAAAAAAAAAAAAAAAAAAGACCTCTGCCGAGTTTAGACTTCTTTCCTCTAGATATAAAAGAAAAAAATGCAAGCCCTCATTCCCTCATTCTTGCAAGTTTTTACCTACCTTCATTATATTTCACACTCACAGGTATGGCAAGGTAAGCCTAAACACGAGGACAATTCTCCTATGCATTTACACAACTGTTCTGACAGACAGAAATAGTGCCTAATAAATATTCCTTTTTTATCAAATGCTAGAAAAAGTATGGGAAATAGTTGCTTAAGTGAGCTAAGTATCCCTGATGGTCTTCACCCGTCAATAGATAAAGTTTAAAAAAACACGGTAGATGAAAAGACACTGTTATAGGGTTCACTTATTACAGCCATATATCAGTAGAGGTGTCTAATTAAGAAAAAAAAAAAGAAAGTAAAATCTTAATGAAATTGAGCAATGAGTTAGCATGTGGTGCAGTGTAGGGCATCATTCTTTTTCAGGATATGTTACTTCTCATGCAGCAGCCATTTAAAATAAAAACAACGTTGCTGAGTTTCAGCATACTGATCTCTACGCTGTGGTGTTTTCTATCCCATAACATTAGGGAAGTGTCCACTGAACAGTGCAAGAGCACTCCTTCATTGAAGCCTTCATCTTGCTTATCTCCATTTTAGTTTTACCATGAGTCAGTAGCTGGTCCAAGTAACAACTTTGGTATCAGTCTTCAGAACAGATCTGCAAAGCTGAATTATTTGATATGTTGTGATTGCATGTGTCTGTAGCATTTTTAAGCCTGTGTTTGTGTTCTCAGCCTATGCATTTACACAAAAAGTGTTACCCAAACCTGAGCAATATGATTCTTCTGAGTTTGAAACTATGACTTGCTGTAACATAAAAAGAGGTCAGCCCTGGTCTTTCCAAACTTACAAAAAAACAAAAGCAACTGGTCTATAAGAAAGTTGGAACAAGAAAACGTCTACAAAAGGTAGCCTCTGAAACCCAAACTCACGAGTTTCCTTCAAGGTTCAACTATGAAGTCCTGTAGCTAGTTGCAAAAACTCAGTTCTGTCTTCATGCCTATTGAAGACAAACTTGTCTGATTCAAATAGTTAACTGTCTGTGAAGCTTCTCAGTGAGGTGTCTGCATGATATAGTATTAACATTTTTTTTTTTTTTTTAAGTCTTCTCTTTACCGGACAAAACAGAGAATTTGCTATTTTCACATAAAGGTCATTAGTAGCCTGAAGGTCTATGTAAATACTTCATACCAAACACTAATAACATTAGAATGGAGTGAGTAATAAAAGAATTAAAGAAATGAAGTTTAGAAACTACCATAAGCAAAAAGGAATAGGGGCTAACAACTTGTCAGTACAGTATTTTCTCTGCACATGGTTGTAACTTGTTTGCCTTTGTAGCCAGGTTCACAGTTGTCAGTAAGACCTGCAAGATTCTTCAAGGTGATAATCAAAGAAGTTGAGCTTGGATTTTACAATGTTCCTTTCCTGGTATGCTCCTGTGTCATTCTTTTTTGAAGACACTGACCATATGATGATATTCAAATGGCCAAGCGTTTACAATTTCCAGATCTGCCAAATAGCGAATCAACCTTTATAATTAAAGGTGACAAGCTGACAAGGAAAATGAATGTAAAATTGTATACGTATATGAATTTTTATGTCAGATTGCCGTCTGTGCACTTGTTTTCTCTTTGTCAATAGCCGAAGGCTCATTTCTCTGTACTAGAAGCACATTTTATATCGAGGCCTTCAGACAGCTCCCCTTCGCCCTAGTGAATTTGCTGATTAATTTTGGATGCTCCTCTTAATTAACACCCCAAAGGAAGTCTAGATTTTCTAGCCTATATTCCATGTAAAACAAGTGAATCTGAAGAACAATGACCTAAGGAGACAGGCGCGCTCTGTCCGAATGACATTACAAGAACACTGAATATCTCACAAGTCAGGACCTGGTCAGGCAATGCCTAAGGAAAATGTAGGCCTTTAATCAGGGCAGAAATGAGATTCATATTAGTCCAATTTCATTTTCTTTATTGCTGACAAAGAGAGGTTGGGATGGATGCCACCTGACAGTTGAAACACGGTGCTCCTATGCAGAAGCAGGTGCCTGTGGCCTTGATTAATAATTGGTACCATTTTGACTTGCGGGCAGATAAGTTGATGATGGATGAGAGCAAAAGAGTGAAGTGATTTATTATAAAATTAGGATAAAATAACGAACTGGCTAATTGCACACAAGCTTCATAATATGTAGCTGTGGAGTCAGAAGTGCAATGCCAGGCAACAATAATTTCCACTTCAGTTTTCACAGTGAGATCTTAAAGCAAGGAAAGATAAAGACAACTCTTACTTATGCGGTTTCCTAACACAGAAAAAGACTTACTCATTCCTCTACTTCAAGCAAATAAAATATTGAGACTCATATTCCTTTTTATTATTGTTGTTGCAAAAAAACGAAACTGTAGAGCCAAACAGGCCACATTAAACCAACTGTTGCTTCTCTATCAAAGCTAATAAAACCCTATAATTCTTGCTTTTCATTGCAAACTGTTAATGGGAGGATAGAAGATCTCCAGTTATGAAACTGAAATGCATACATGTTTAAATCAAAATTCAAAAAAAGATTGATTGGTTACCTCTATTGGATTGATTGGTTACCTCTACTGGAACTGTGAAAGTGTACAGACCTCTTGGTAGGTAACGCTTTTCAAATTCACTTTTCGATGTTTTGAACTTTCAAATCCATACTTTGATAGCTATTTTAAAAGCTGAGTCATCTACTTCTTGCGATTTTATGCTACATGTGTTCAGCAGAGTACAATTACAGATGAAAACATACACGTTGTAATATCCATGTGCTGTCTGTAAAAACATTTGTTTTTCAGGTAAAAACATTTGTTGTTCTAAATCCATGATATTACATATTATTTCTTTTTCTTTACAAGTCAAATGCTTGATTGCTTTCCCTTGGGAATTCAAGGAGCCCAACTTGTTATGGTAGCTTGAAATATTTTGCTAGAAACAGAGCCAATAAACTTCTAACTATTTTTCAGTTAGTTCAGTTGTTAAACCAGATAAATTTATTGAATCAAATACTGTTGACAAAAATGTTATTCAGGTTGGATATTTTCAAGCTTAAAAGTGAGAGTAGAATGAGAAGCCACAATTTAATTTTCATGTGATCCATTTCCATTCTATTGGCAAGATAAAAAGGTGGCCTTCTTGGCCACCTGGGCACACTACTGGCTCATATTCAGCAGACTGTCTGTCAGTACTCCAAGATCCTGTGTTCAGATTTGGGCACCTCAATACAGAAAGGACATTGAGGTGCTGGAGCAGGTCCAAAGACAGGCAACAAGGCTAGTGAAGGGCCAGGAGAATATGGCCTACAAGAAGCAACTGAAGGAACTGGGGCTGTTTAGTCTGAGGAAGAAGAGGCTGAGGGGAGACCTTATTGCTCTCTTCCAGTATCTAAAAGGTGCTTACAGCGAGAGTGGGGTTGGTCTCTTCTCACTGGTGACATGTGACAGGACGAGGGGAAATGGCCTCAAGTTGCACCAGGGAATGTTTAGGTTGGATATCAGGAAAAACTTCTTTACAGAAAGGGTGGTTAGGCATTGGAATAGGCTCCCCATGGAGGTGTTCAGGCCATCATATCCCTCATATCCTCATATACCTTTATGCAAGGTTGGTGTCAGGCATGAGATAGCTCCATATCATTGCTACCTTTCCCAACTACTACGGGGAACAGTATGCCCAGCAGAGGAAACGTTGGCCACTTTTCAGTACTGCAAACATGACTATATGCCATTAGTGACACTGGCATCTGGGATCCTTGTGGTTAAAATGATAACATCAAAGTTTAGGACACCTGAACGCTTACTTTCTGATTATTCAAAATTTTGCAGGAAGGGAAATTGAAGTCTTGAAACTTTGTTGAGTTTTGGTTTTAGGACTCACAAACTGAGGAGTATCTTTCGTCAGTTAATGACTACCAACTAAGTTTGACAGAGGGAGCTAGAAAAACAGAATACCAAATCTGTATGAACTTAGAAGAAGGTACAAATGATCATAGAAATTAGGTTTATCTGTACTATTAGTTTTGAGAAGTGGCTGTAAGCAATATAAATGGTGGTCCTCAGTGTGTTCAGGAATTTGGGTAGCCTGGATGAAGAAATATCAATAAAATTTCAGGTTGCACTGGTTTTATTCAAGCAGCTTTTGCACTTCTATTAGCTCTGTATCTTTGTCCCTCCTCAGGTACCACTGTCCTTTTCACATTAGTTTGTAGAGATCATTCCCAGCTCTTGTCATCCTTTCTGAATGCAAAACTCCCAAGAATCTTCTCCATTCCTTTGGAGTAAGGGACCCCTTCTTTGAGACATTAAGAAAGAGAATGAAAGGAGAATAAGATTTGGTTGAGGTCTGTCTCATTTGAAATAGGTCAGGCAGCATATTGCATGGAAAGAAATGAAGCATGATCCACTTCTACCTCATCAAAACACGTATTGTATAGGCTTGAACAGGTTTGAACTACTACTGATATTTCGTTCAAAACCATAGTAATAACAAACTAGAGTTTCTTACTGATATAAATGCATCTTTTAAATCTATTTTGCAATCCATGGAAGTTTTGGAACACAATCTAATTCCTTTTCAGTTCCAGCATGATTCTATGTAGTTTATTACCCACATTACTGTTTTGCAATCACTGATTTAAAAACATACTCCAATTACAATGTGCTGGTATCATCTCTGTATGCTGTTAGCCAGCAGAAAGGTATGTCATAGAGTGCTATGAATAAAGTTGAGGAAGGGGTTAGCTTTCTTTGCTGACAGTTATTTCTCAAAGGGATTAATGATAATAGCTGGAGGGAATGTCTGTAGAGGCAGATTTTTGACAATACGAATAAAGGTATCACCTCATTTTCCAAATTGTAATGACTAAGTAGTGATCTAGTTATGTTCAGTAAATGGATGAATTACTACTAGGGAATTATTGCTGGAGAATTATTGTGGATGCTGTTTATTGCTGTTTCCTACACCTAATTGTCTCACTGCCACCTCACATTTTCCTCCTTTAAAAAAAGAAAAATCTTTCTATACATGTTTTATACATGTTTTTCATAATTTTTCTTTTCCTGTTTGGGAAATTTTCTCTGCATTTCTTTTCAAGTATTCAATTCTGTTCAGTTATATTATTTTCTCTCTTCTAATTTCTCTTTTCTTTCTTTGAACTATGACTCAGCTTTCTTTTCACTAGTTTCTCTTCTGTCTTCCATTCTAAAAGCGTCTGGTGAGAGTACATAAATCACTTATTCCATATACTTTACTGATTCACATTACTCTCGTTACATAGCTTTTACTTTATCAGATCCTTCATCTCACACTGCAGTTTTCATTATTTCTTCTTCATGAGTGTCATCTTTTCACCTCATATTTCCAAGGCAAATTGAGGAATTGGATTTTTCCTCACTGTTGCTGTTTCTTTTCATAGGTTCTTGTTTTCTGCTGTTTTTCTGCCCTGCATTTTCCATCTTTCTCTCCTCCTACATCCTTCTTCTCCCCCATCAGTCTTGTCCTCTTCTTCAACATTACTTGAGATGCCTCAAGACCCCAGGATGCTTAATTGCTCTCATATATTCCCTGTCAATCCCCCATTTTTTCCTTCCTGCCACTCACTGTTATCAATAAATACTAATTTGGTTGCTGAGAGACCTCCTTCCACAGTTCCCTAAGATCCCAAGGTAGTGTTCAAAGTAATATTACTGTTCAGAAAGTAGTCTTGTGACATCCACACTGCCTTCCTGAAGGACCATAGGACTCAATTTTGGAATGTGCTTAGTGAAGCAGGAATTTTAGTCTCCAAAAAGCAGGCAAATTACATATGAACAAAATAGTCTTTACAAATTCTTCTGTTTCTGCCAGGGAGTGGGGACTAATTATGTGTAGCCAGAGAAGTAGTCAAAACAAGAACAGAAGAAGGAAACATCTTATCTCAGAAGTTTGCTTTTGTAATTATTTTGAATAACAAAGTCTGGAAAAGGATTTTGTAGTCTGCTTCTTCCACACTGATTTCTCTTTGGGATCCTTTTGTATTTAAGGTGCATGCACAATAGTATACAGAAAATACGACTGAAAATATGTACTACTCTTCTAGTATGGAGGTTTTTATTTTGTATGGTCCTCGGTCTTTACACGGGACTACATCACCTGGATAATTCTGAGAGGAGTAAACCCAATTAATGTTGCTTCTTCTAAAGAAATGGATTTATCCTGTTGAGAAGGGTTCCAGATGTATGCCTTCATGATGATCCATGACGTTTCAGCAGCTCTGGGGTGTGAGTGTCATGCTGCTTGCATACTAGGCTTTTATATCTACAGAAGTTTAATTTTGATGCATAACAGCAAAAAATCTTTGACTATTTCAGGCCTGACTCTGTGTCTGGCTTTTTCTTTCTCAGTAGACTATAACTTACTCTCTTAGCAGTAGCATTTGAACTGTGTTTTGTGTCAATGTGGGATAAAGAAACAAGAGGCCGCATGTAATTTGGATTTTTCTAAGTATCTCATTTCAATCTAATGTACTGTTGTGTAATTAAGCCAGTAAACCTATATGACCAGCCTATTTGAGGACTTCATCTGCTATCTTCAGCCAGTGACAAATTCTGGTTTCCATTGCTTGTTCAGAGATGATAACAGTGTGATTTACAGGTATAAGTAACAAATTAGATCAATTAAAAAGACTAAGAGTGGCACCTGTCTAAGTGTAGGGTTGCACTAAATGATTCCCACATCTTTGTTTCCTGTACAACCAAGCATTTGCAGCCTCTCCTCTTGAAGGTTAACAATGGGAGAGTTGTTTCTTAATGGTCGTGAACCAAGAAAGCAGGCCTTATCCTACAGCCCAGGTATATGATTATTATCTCTGAGTGAAAACAACAGCCGTATTTTTTAGCTCCATGTGTACAAATGATCCCTGTGTTTCATATAGTTCTTGAGTACAGCATCTTGGATTGCCCAATTTGTTGTTAGTCTGTGCTGTGAGCTGCCTTTGTGTGGGTGAGCTGAACTCACAGTCAGCTACATGTTCTTCTTTGTGTATAATTCTCAGCATTTTGTATTCTTAAAGACATTTCTAATTTAAAATTATTACACTACTAAGAAATTTTCAGATATATTTATATATACATTTTACAGTGGCAGGGAATGTATACAATTTTAAAATTAACAGAACCAGTTTTGTGATATTTTCATTCCTTCCATCTCTATTATTGTCTAATGAAACTTAACGATCGTTTTATGACAGGTCATATTAATACAGAAACTCCTTAAAAACTGTGCTTAACATGAACGATGAAATCTTTATTTTTATTATTCCGGTTAAATGATTAAAGGTACGTCTCTGTTTTATTAGGGTATGTACTTCTCTGGACACTGAAACTTAAATCCATCAAATAAATAAGCATTTTTCATGCAGCTTTAAAAAAGACCACCCTCATTATATTGCCGCTAAGGAAAAGTCACCGGTAGAAGTAAAAAAAATATATATATATATTTTATTGACAGCTCCCCAAAGAAGTGCAAGGACATCCTTGACAACTCTTCAAGATGTGAAAGAGCTATGGTCTACTCTGGCTTCTTGCTCCCTGTTAGTATTTTAGTAACTTCATCTGTGGTGTTGCACAGTGACAGAAATCCTCTATTTTTTGGCCTCCGAGTTCACAGAAAAGAATCACACTGTTTCCCCCTCTCAATATCTATATCCAATGGCTCTGAGATTAGTTCTTCTTTGTATGGTCTTTCCAAATCTGAAGGACTCAATGTAGGCTGTTTCTCCTCTCCCTTCCAAATATGTCTGGTTACTCTGAGGCTTGATCAGAAGCTTATACTTCTGTCACTGTCACACAGAGCAGAGCTAAGCACTGCCCCTCTGCTCCCTGTGAGAAGCTGTAGGCTGCCACGAGGCCTCCCCTCATCTCCTCCTTTCTGGGCTGAGCACACTGATGGGCCTCAGCCACCTCTCACATACCCTGCTCTACAAAACCTTCATCATCGTTGTAGTCTTTCTTTGGATGCTCACTAATAGTTTTGTGTCCTTTTTGTACTGTGGTAGCCAAAGCTGTACACAGTACTCAAGGTGAGGTCACACCAGTGCAGTGTAGAGTGGGCAATCACTTCCCTTGACTGGGTAGCAATGCTGTGCTTGATACGCCCCTGAGTAAGTTTGGTCTTCCTGGCTGCCACAGCACACTACTTATTCACGTTCAACTTGCTGTCACCAAGAAAGACCCTCCAAATCTCTTTCAGCAGAGCTGCTATCAGTGAGTTACTTCTGTGCCATTAGTGCACTTCAGTGTAGGCCACCTGTTGAATTTATGCTGGATTGATGAACACTGAAAATTATTTAAGTTTACACTCTTTACATCTTTATCAATGACATCAACAGTAGGATCGAGTGCACCCTCAGCAAGCTTGCAGGTGACACCAGCTCTGTCATGCTGTCAATATGCCCAAGGGATGGAATGCCATTCAGAAGGACATAGAAAGGCTCAAGCAGTGGGCTCAGGTGAACTTCAGGATGTTCAGTAAAGCCAAGTGGAAGGTCTAGCTCTTGGATCATACCAGCCATTACAATCAGTACAAGCTGGGGGATCTATGGTTGGAATAGAGCCCTCTCAAAAAGGTCTTGGGGATACTGGGTGGCAAGCTGGACATGAGCCAGCAATGTGCCCTCACAATCCAGAAAGCCAACTATATCCTGAACTGCATCAAAAAACATGGCCAGCAGGGCAAGGGAGGTGATCCTGCCCTTTTGCTCTGTGCTGATGAGATCTCACCTGGAGTACTGCATCCACATAGTCTTCAGTACAGGAGAGACATGGACCTGGTGGAATGCATCCAGAGGAGAACCAAAAAAATGACAGAACACCTCTATGAGGACTGGGAGAGAGCTGGGGCTGTTCAGCCTGGAGAAGGCTCCTGGGAGACCCAATAGCAGCCCTTCAGTATCTAAAGGGGGGCTATAAGAAAGAAGGGGACAGACTCTGTAGCAGGATCTGTTGTGATAGAACAACAGAATATGGTTTCAAACTAAAGGAGGGGAGATTTAGATTTAGATATAATGAAGAAGTTTATTATAATAAGGGTGCTCTGTCATGCAAAGAGGTGGTGAATGCCCCATCCCTGAAGACATTCAAGTTCAGGCTGGATGGGCCTCTGAGCAACCTGATCTAGCTGTAGGTGTCCCTGTTAATTGCAGGGGAGCTGGACTAGATGGCATTTAAGGGTCCCTTCCAATTCAAATGGTTCTATGATTCTATGACTATTTGAAAGGAAATGTAATGTCATTTAATACTGGAGAATTAACATTCATATCATATCCCTCCTGAGAACCATTCTCCAGAAAACAAGGCTTGTAACCCTCTAGGAAGAGGTTGAAGTAAATCCAAGAACTAAGTGATGTGAATTACCTTTATATTCCTAGAACTATTCCCTATGAGTAATGATGATCACATATCTTGGCAAAGCACCCCAGGGGAAATGGCTGCATTGTGCCTATAGTGTGTCTGTACAGGGAATAGAGAAGCTTTTTAGTAAAGGAGTATCAGTCTATTCATGCTGATGAGTTTTCATAGCCACTTACTCACTGCATTTTACACTAACCTATGTATGTCCTTCACAGTGCACTTCAGTGCTCTTATAAACACAGACTTGCACTCTGTAGAAAAAAAACCAAACTTGTGGATATATTTTTCCCAGATATATTACCATGAAACGGGCCAGATTCATAAACAACATTACAACTCTGTGATCAGAGGTGAAATGGGAAAAAAGCAACTGTGTATAATATGGTAAATATTCATGCTTTCTGTTCTTCTTCAAATGGTTCAATGTATAGTTATCATCTCTGAGAGTGCTGGAAATAACCTGTTCTAGAGGATCAAGTTCTGGAGAGGACAGCAAAGCCTTTCTCATTATCATCTAGTCTCCCAGTTTACCAGAAAGGGATCTAATATGACCCCATTTTTCTAGCAATCTAGCACTCCTCCTAAAACTAGATCTGAAGATTAATAGCTCATTTACCATCCTGTGCGGTGGAAGCATTCTATATTGCTTGGTTAGACTGGATTTTAACTAGAAACCTTGATGTGAAAGGCCACAGACTCCATTAGTATTACTTTCTGTTGTCCCAGCACCTATGTTTCAAACTTTTTTTGAGCGTCTCTGTTTCAAAATTCTTCTTCTAAGTTCCATAGAGTTCCAGGGTTTACATGCTCTTTTTTATTTCATGAACCAAGTTAGCATATATTATTTGTTTTAAGGAATTGCAGATGTTTTAATTAAAATCTTCACTTAAAAATTTCTCAAATAAGTTGGATTTTTGAGTGTTCAGTGATTGTTTGTATCTGGCCTTTCATAGTAATTTATTTTATAAAGTATTCTTTAGCTATCATTCATTGAATATTATTATTACCATTTACTGAATTATTTAATGCTATCTTCAGGCAGATGTAAATTACTATATTTGTACTTTAAATAGATGCTATTTATCACACTTCTCTCTTTCTGAAGCTTACCTGCTTTCCGACATTTCATCAACATCTTTCCAAATGATGCTTATTCTCCTCATTACAGCAGCTTTTCTAAAGAAAATCTCCAATCGTAGGGAGATTTCTTGGCAGTAAATGCTATAAATGCATGAACCTTTTAAACAGGTTGAGCAGTGTAATAAACTGAGTTATGACAATTTTCAAAGAGGGCTGGTATTATAAAATGTGATGGTGAGTGGAAAAGCAATGTTTGCCCTTAAAATAACGGTGGCCATTTGGGTGGGGATTTTTTGGAAATGCTGATTTATAGTGGGAAAATGATCTCTGGAGAGAGAAGGTTGGTTTCTGCTTGGATTAGTACTGCATGGTGATCCTGCACACCAGCTCCCATTCTACAGCTTCACCTGGCCCACGGGCTGAGCAAACACATAAAATAGGGGCCAGTCCTGTCCCAGGGAGGTCACTGCCTAAATGAAGCAAAATTGCTATACCTTGAAACATGAAAACGTAGCCCCTTTTGAGAGAAAACCTCAAGTGTTCATTTTTTTTGTTTTCCACAGGGTTCACAATTAAGGTTTCACACAAGTTAACACTGATTACAGAGGGATGGAAAACACCACTGTGGCAAGAGAGGAGTGAACTTCGGCCACTTACTGCGTGTGCTAAAGTAACAGGGACTGGCACACCACTTCCCTTTGTGGCTCTGTTTGAATTCAGTTGATTAATGTTGTATGTGCACGTCTACCAAGCACTGCATTTAAAAGGATTGTTTACCATAGCCTTGTAATCAACCTGCCTTAGCAGCACCCTATTACCCATGATAACAGGGCTGCTGCAATTTGGGTCTGAAAGAAAACTCCCTCGGATGGGCTCTCGGATGCTTTAGTGCTAGTATGCTGCCCTGTTATCTTCATTTGTAATTTGTTTTCAAGAACAGTGATTTCCATTTCAGTTGGATTACACCTTTTAATGTATCAGAAATGTAAAGTGGCTGCAGTGAAAACTCAAATCTCCAATAGATTTCAAACGATGCATTTGAGGCTTCAGTGTAGAGGATTACAATTACAATTAAAATCAAAAGCTTGCTCATTCTTTTAATGACACATGCTAACCCTTTGTATACTAAGAAGTCTATCATAATGCCATACAACCATGATTTTTTTAGGGATATGAAATAGCTGCATGTGTTCTGCCTTATCATCTATGACATGCAAATACTGATTTTCTGAAAAGAAAGACTTCCTCCACGGTTAGTTCAGTGGATGATTTACCTTGATAAAGAATATAGAGGAATGTCTACAAGAAAAAAGGGATTTTTTTTTTTACTTTTTTTTTTTGGTAACATATTTTAAAAACAAACTTCATTTTCCTAAAGTAGTTGCTGCCAAGGTGTACTGTTATGAAGACTTCTATTGAAAGCATAATGGCACTGGAGGATGAAGTGCAAAATATCAGTCTGTGGTATTTTTCTTTCAATGAAGATTGAATCAGTAAAAAGAGGTTTGCTATTTTTTTCTGCTTTGTATTTTGTTGTGTTTTTTTTTCTTTTTTTTTTTTTATCTTGTAGATTTTTCACAGCAGTAAGTTTTCCTATATCTACATTTATTTGTTCTTTTCAGCAATTCAGAATAATTTCATCTAAGGCTTCTGTCACTTTAGAAGGATTTGCCAAACAACAGATATTTATGTTCTTACTTGAATCTTACTGTGTTTTTCTTGATTTAGAAAATGAAATGAAAAATCTTATGGGCAGACATGGTGAGAATGAAACTCACTCAGATAATGCATGACAGTAATATCCATCATAGAGCATTCATGGCAGCATTCAGAAGCTTCAGCTCATAACCAAAACCTAGCAAAACAGGCAGCCTAATGTTGTACCTGTGCCCTAACCATATCTGTTCCTCATTGCCAGGCTGGGAGCATCTTGTCATCCTAAGCAAATGACAACCATCAGGCAGTGGCACACTGAGAGACCAAATTAGTCCATTGATGTGAGGATCGAGGGAAAACAGATAAACGTCTGACTTAAACAGCAAGATTTTTGATCAGTACGGTGAAAAGGTTTTATTTATATATATATTTTTATATGATAAGTGCAAGCTTTTGAAGACACCGTTTAGTAGTTAAGCAAGAATGCCTCTGTTAGGCTCTGATATATGAATTGATTCCCCTGTAAGTAGTATGTCAATGTATAACATTTCCTGGCTGGATTTTTGAATGAAAGATGCAAAGAATCTCTCAATTACTTCCAAGTCATATGAAAAAAAGGAAAAGAAAAAAAAAGGTACAAAAGAAAAAAGAAAGAAATTAAAAAGATTCAAACTATTCTATCAAATTTTCTTTAGTTTATGAAACATCATCTTATACCAAAGACGGGTAATTAATCCATAAATAATATTAAGATAGACTCGAATGTCTCAGCTGTGTCAATGTAGTTCTCATTTTATTTTATAAAAAGATAAATTCAAAGACCCTTCTAAAATGAAATATTCCGTATATCCCAAAAATCAAAATTTCTAGTGTAAAAGTTACAGCAGAACAGATGGGAATCTCCTTTTGAAAGCAAGTGTCTAATGAAAGTAAGTCTTTGAGTCTTTCTCTATGTCCAGAGAGAAAAGTAAGGCAAATTCATGCTGAGCTGAGGATTTCTCATACACAAGATGACTGATAATCAGTGAAGAAAATGTTCCTACCTAAAGTGTTAACCCAAAGTGGAGTCTGCAAACACAACTCACGCACAGCATACTCACTCAGGCATATTTTTGACAAAACTTTTCTTGGTTTGATACTGTGATCATAACCCTGAGAATGATTTACAAATGTCATTGAGGTGTTTCAACCTCAATGCTCTTCAAGTTCCTCATCCTTTTCTATTAGATATTTTTCCAGTTGTACTGTGTTGAGGCGCCAGAATCAATAATGTATCATGGAAAAGTTGTCTCAGCCTAATCGCATGGCAGATATTCAGATGACTGGGCAACGAAACTATAGTTTCAGAAGTACTCTGAACTACAAATTTATCAAATTCACTAAAGATATCCCAACATGCCAAACATAAATCTTTTTTTTTTCCAGTTTTCATATATTTTTACTTTGATGAGAAATTTGTTATGGTTTGGTTCATTTTTTGTTTTTTGTTTTTTTGTTTTGTTTTGTTTTGTTTTTTGTTTTACAATGGAGAGACGATAGCCTTCATAATTTCTTCATAAATGGTCTTAAAATTAATCTGATGATCTGTGATGTTCTTGATGTTCTATATTAGTTGAATTAGCCTTCCTCAAAAAATTTTGGTGAATGAAACCATGAAGAAGCAAGCCTGGATAATTCAGTGGGAAACAGGACTTGAATGGTATCTTAACATGTGATAATCCTGTGCAGTATGCAATATTTTTTCAAGCTAAATTTAAGGAGGTTCTGAAGAAGCAGCACCTGTGTTCCCACTGCAGGATTTTTTATTTTTTTTTCCCACCATTCGTTCTGTTTCTGCCGTGTAAATTTCAGTCCTGCCCTGCTGCCAGGTTGGAAAGGTCTTTCCCAGAATTACCTATATGCATCGTCTGCATACAGGCTCTGTAGTACTGATTCTTGAGATTCAGGTTGGACATCAGGAGAAATTTATTCTTAGAAAGAGTGGTGAGGCATTGGAATAGGCTGCCCAGGGAGCTGGTGAAGTCACTGCCCCTGGAAGTGTTCAAGAAGCTTGTGGATGTGGCACTGAGGGACATGGTTAGTGGGCATAGTGGGGATGGGCTGGTGGTTGGACTAGGTGATCTTAGTGGTCTTTCCCGGCTTTAATGATTCTGTGATTCTTAGGCACCACCCATGTGGGTGACTTCACTTGGACCATGATTTCTCTGTGAACATTTTTGCCATGCAACCATCAGGACAGGAAAGTCCTTGGGAGAACTGAAGTGAAGAGAAAGTTAATGAAATTAAAGCCTTAAAGAATGCATTTCTAAGTTCAGTTCCACTCTTGAACCCAAATGAAAGGAAGTACAATTTTGTGAATAATTAATGTTTTGCCTTACTGATGGTCCTGAAAAAACATTAATAGGTAGAGAGAAAGAATATGGTTTTGAATATCTAAGAGATGTCCGGGTTGGGTTATTTTTTGTTGTGTGTTTGTTTGTTGGATGCTTTAATTTTTAAAACCAAATAAAATTTGCATAGAACATCACGTTCTGAGCTTCAGTAATAGCATTTTTCTTCATTTTCAACTGAAAAAAATAACTTTATGAGATTGATAATAATTTCTTTACATGGAGGATTAATCATTAGTGTTTTAGTCATGATTAAGGTGAAATGAAGAAGTTTAATGCATTTCATCCTAGCTGAATTCATATTGCATCAGAAGACAAAGGTTTTGCACAAGATTTTTCACACAACATTTTAATCCAGTTCAAATAACCAGCATGCTCTCAACAGAATATTTCTAAAATCATCATCAGCCATTGTCCCTTAAAGTTCAGAAGCTACTCTGTTTAGATTGCCCCATTTCAGGCAAAAAATAGTGCCTACATTTCTCCAAATGAGAAAAGGTCATATTCCTAATGGAACTGAATATAAATCCAATATGATTTTCACGTTACACATTACATCATTAGCTACAGATTTATAGGGAGAGAGCTAATATATTGAAGACTGTGGCATAGTTCTCTTTCTCAAATGCACCTAATTTTTGAAGTTGGGCAGCACTGAATTTCTTTTTCTTATAAGAATATCTAAAGTATATTTCTTTTATTAGCTCCTTCCTTTAAGGGAAGACTGCAGAGCTGATGAATATTTCATGGGTAGAAAAACACCTACAATACAGGTTTTACCTACAAAATCTTTGGGGAAAGGGAGAAAATGGCAGGAAGGCACTGTAAGGACAGTTCTTTCAAGAAGTCTTTGGAAAAGGGTCTCCATTTCATTTTCCACATCAATAACACCTCCCTCACCCCTTAATACTTTCTTCCTTTCATTTAATTCCATAATAGTGTTCAGTCATTTCTGTACTTTTCTTTGTATTAAAGAGCGTCTCCCAAGCTGGCTAAACCATTTTAAAGCTAAAAATTTAAATTGGAAATTCTGAACTAGGAAAAAAAAAAAAAGATGTCCAAATATAGTGGCTGTAAATTTTTACAAATCTGTTATACAGAAATAACAATTGGACAAAATAATCAAATGTACATTTTAAATAGATTTCTTCCTTCTTCTACAGTTCAATCCTAATGGAGTTCTCCCCTGGATTTCAAGAACATATTTACACTTGCAAGTGGCAAAGGTGACAAAAAAAGCTTTATTTCACTAAAGACTGTCCTCTTCCAGACTTTAAATAGACTCACAACCATGATATGTAGGCCTCTTTTCTGACTGCTAACCACTAACAGACAACAACAAACAACAAAAAGAAGGAAAAAAAAGCCAAAGAAGTCTTTTTTGGGGCAGGGAAAGGAAGAATGTAACTCTCTCCATTAAGTGCATTAACAGCTTTTGTTCTTATATAGTTTCTTTTTTGTTCTTATGTATAGTTTCTTATGTAGTATGATGGTTAGGAACAGGATAAAACCACACTAAGGAAAAAAAATATCCTCTATTATCCAGTTTTTCTCTGATAGAATTCCTTGTAATTTTCAACTCAGGCTTAGATGTCACATGCTTGAAAGTAACTGACTCATGTTTGAGACAGAAGTCTCACGTCCAAATTACAAACGTATATTTTCAACAACAACAGAAAAACCACTAGTGTGTGGCAATGCAACAAAGGTTTTTACTGAGTGGAATAAATGTCTAGAAAAAAGTCTGAGGCTTACATTACCCAGCCTAAGTGTAAACATTACGTGTTTAAACAATTAAACATTGAATGCTGAGGTCAAGCTCTTCTACGCTTGATGCACTGAACAACATAGATTATCCAGATTATCAGATATGTTTACTGCTTTCTTTACCTTTTCACTTCTTCCTTAGATGTGAACTGCTTACTAGAACAAGTATTTCAGAAATCTAATTGACATTTATGAAAAATTGCACAAGATTTCTCTCTCTTCATTGCTTAGGATTTTGTTAGCCTTGGAAAACATATTCAGCATGTTCCCTACATTGCTAATGGTGCCATCCTTCAATTCACTACTTTAGGATGGAATTTTTTTTCTCCTTTTCAAAAAAATCTTCTTCATCTGTAAACTTGACCTAACTTTTTGTTTTCCCAACTGCGTGACCTTTCATTTAACTGAAAGGAATTAATTCTGTGTAAGTAAACCCACCTGATTGTACAGTTCACTTGGTAGAATTTCTCTTTTTCATTTAACATGCCATAGCTGCTCAGATTATCTGCAGACTTCACCAGCAACTGCTTTATATTTGTTTCCAGATAGGTAGTAAAGATACTGAATAGGCCTGAATTAAGGATTGTCTGTCTGCAGCTCCTTTCATGATATAAATTACTACCTTATTTATTCTTCATCTGCAATTGCTTCTCCAGATCTCTCACTTGGTGTTTAAAGAATTTACTTTGTGCAGTGCACAACAACAAATGCTTTAGAGAGATCTATTTTGAAAGTGCAATAATACTGAAAGTCAAACAATACTGAAATCTCATCAGATAATGGTATCAAACGTTTTTGGTATTACTTTTATATATATATATATATAGCTGCATTAACAGTCCTTAGTTAGGCTACTACCTTTTACCTCTTTCCTAATTAAATCTCTGCCTATCCTGATCATGACTTAACTTGTGATCAGTCAGTCTAAACTCATTTGTAGTGACTTAAATCATTTTGCTTCATTTTCAAGGTACTGGCACAGCGTTCCTGTTATGCCACATCCTCCTGAATCACTTCTACCATTCCAAGTTGTTTACCATATCAGTATTTCAGAAAACATATTTCCTAGTATTTTACTATCTCTTCATATAACTGATAAGACTGCACAAATCTGAGTATGTCTTTTTCACCTGACAGGGGTTTTGAAAACTCTAATAGCTTTCTATAACACGGTTTCAAAGAAGTATACCTACAAGAAGGCATTTTCCATACTATGCCCACACCAGAAATGTTTAAAACTCCTTGGAAATATCTTTGTCTTGTACTTTCTTTTCTTTTTTTCTTTCTTTTCTTTCTCTCTCTCTCATTTATTTATTTATTTATTTATTTATAGAAATTAAGTACAAAACCTTAAATAAGTCACCTATTACAGTTAGCCTTTTAAGCTTTTAAAAAACAGGATGTGGAAAAGGTTACTTTCTTAGTGCAGTCTTTTACATCCCTGCTTTTCTTTGTAAGTATGTGTCTTATCTTTAAGTGTGGTAAAATACAAGTTATGTCATTATAAATTATGCCATATAAGTATGGCTGAGATAATGTTACTTCAGGAAATGTGTCTGAAATTGTCACCTTCCCAACATACTTTCTTTTTGTATTCAATTACACCCTCATTTCTTCATCTTTCTATCTTTGAGCACCTGTATGCTGTCTTCAGGACAGACTCAGAAGTACTTTGTTGCCCACAAACAAGCAGGGGAAACCACCAAAAGTTCAGAATGCAGTTTTGACATCTGTGGGTGTGTCAATTCCATATAAGGGTTTATTTTTGAGTTTTACAACTAAAGAATGTCCTCTTTTAAAGTGACTCAGCCTTCTTTTCAGCCGCTATAGATTTATCATGTAAGAATATTATTTCATTTTCAGCTCTAGTAGGCCTTCTGTAAGGCTTCAGTCTTGCACAGCCTGTTGATCCAATGGGTTAGTTATATTCACATTTCTGTACAGAAAGATATTTAAGGTCAGATTTTAAAGAAATGATTTAGATAAACCAGAGTGAATTCAGTGATCAGCCGCTAAGATGACTGGGGCCGGAGTACTTGCAACATGAGGAGCAGCTAGCAGGAGTTGGACCTGATCAGCTTGGAAAGGGAACAACTTTGGAGGTACCTCATTACTGTCTTTGACTATCAAAATAGAGAAAAGGAAGTCAAGGAGACTTCTTGAAGTTGCACAACTGAAGGAAGAGAGGCAAAAGACTCATTAAAGGGAGTTTCCCATTGGGAACAAGGAAAAAACTTTTCAAAAGATTGCGGTGAAACTGATGATCCAAGTCTTGATAGCATTGTCATCCTTACAGGTAGTCACGCCTCACATGGACAAAGGTACTATCAAAGTGCTCTGTTCTTAAAATCAGCCCTGTCTCAAGTAGGGTGCTGGACCAGATGACCTGCAAAGGTCCCTTTTGATCTGCATTATTGGTAGTTCCAAGGCTGTTCATAAGGCCATGGAGATTGGAATAGTTTGGAAGCTGTTTGCTCTGCTGAGAGGAACTCACCCTTGGGATAGGGTATGTGTAGTCTATAAATTACATTTCAGAATATAGTTCAGAATTGAACTGTAGGTTGAGTAACGAGAAGGCCTGATGCTTCGTCCCTTTCAAAAACAAGAGGCTTGCTCTTTCATAAACAAGCCTTTTATGCCATTAGCCTTATTCTCTTCTTCCTGATTGTGATCCCCAACTTGCCTTTTGCTTTATACTGTAATTCAGTTCTGCAAATGCTTTTCTCTTGGTTCCCCTTCTGCAAATGAATAATTTAATCAGTGTCTCTAGGACAATTCACACAAGTAAAGGGTTTTTTTGGACATGATAGAGGTTTTTTTTCCAAGATTCCTCTTGGCCTAAATCCAATATGCTTTTATATCAGCTATTACATTTTCATTTGTATCTGTACCTTGCCAAGTAAATGGAACTCTCATCTGACTGTGATATTTCACTGAATATGCAAAATAAATGATAGGCATTAATACTAATGATCCTTTTGTCTCATACACTTAGACTTCACATCCACTACACAGCTACCTCACTTAATTTTCAAGATGCCAACAATGCTAGTACTTGATTTAGTTTTAGCAGAATTTGATAATGCTCAATTAGCCTTCCACTTTAATTAATTTTTGGTGTTCATCACTATTGCCTTCTAATTTACCATGAGTACTTAAGAGAAAGTAGCAGGGAGTAGGCATACCCGTGTAACTTTTAATCTTTCATCCTGCAGATCAATTGAATCAGAAATAAAAGGAACCTGTAGTTCTTATCTTCTTCCTCCATGTCTATTTTTTAAGAGTCACAAAATCTCCAGAAAACCATATTAAGTGGATACATCTTATATACTTAACAACTAATTTGGAAACCATCTTGATAGACAGAATTAGTTGGCCTGATAGATAAGTCTAGCTTGTGCTTAAAATTTGTCATTTGGTAAGTTTAGTTCCTTTAAACTATGTGTTCCATGTTGTTTCAACAGGCAAATGAGAGATACAGGTACCCACAAAGGCCTTTAAAGGATCTCCTGACCATCTTATTCCTATTATTATTATTCCATTTATGTCCTAGGGGCCTAGGACATACATCAAGTAAGCACTGATCTGTACTGTTTCTGGTTGTCTCTTAAGTTACTAACTTTCCAACCAATGCAGATACGTCTTCCACAGTAAAACAGTTATTCAGAATGCCAGAACAGCATTTGCTTACTTTGAACATCCTTTCTCTGCATTTTTATGCTACAATAACAGCTACCAGTTTCCCCCAGAAAAGACATCATAAGGTGCATCTACCTGATTCTAAACTAAGTTCTGGGTGCAGGGTCTTTTTCTGTAGTTCTCTGTAAACTGTCAGGGATGTAAGAAAATGTATGGCTTAAACATCATACTCAAGCTAGCCTTGTAGAAGTTAGGAATAATCTCTCTTGATCAGCAAACTTAGTAAATTAATTTTGGCATATCTAAGATAGTATTAACATACAGCCATCTTAATGTATTTTGGCAATTAAAAACAATATCATATTTCCTAGGGAAAAAAGCAACATCTAATTTTCATCTATTTTCTCTGCTCAAATAAAACAAAGTATCAAGATGCTGTTTTTACTTGCCCATTCCAGTCATTTATTTCCCTTCTTGTATACCATACTTCTGCAATGTGTATGTATTAGAAACACAAACATTTTTATTTTGAACACTAGCTTTTGAAATGTTTGTTGTTGACCTACCAGATAATTCTAATTTTTTTTTGTATTTATATAATCCAAACATTTTTATTCCTTATAATTAATGTCTTCATTTATTATTAATAATTAAGATCCAATCTTCCTGTTACTTTTCTTCACAATGCAGAAAAATATTTTCATTCATTATAATATTGTTTTCATTTCTTTTACTTAATATTTATTGTATTTTAATAAGCATCTCTCATCAAAAAAGCAGCCCAACCAGGTATTGGTTATGTCCACTTCCTTCACATTCTAGTCCACTGGACTACATAGCTTATGGTTGCTTTAACAGCAAAACAGGTAACTTCATATCTACAGAGAAAATTTCTGTATGAGTGGATAAAAAGGCCAGTTTCTTTAGTAATGAGATTAATTTATCGTTGGAACAAATTACAAAGGATGTGGTGGATTTTTCTGTACTTTACAGATTTAATTTAAGCCTTACTGTTCCCAAAAATGTATGACATACTTCAAAGAGAAAGTATTGAACTACAGCAAAATTACAGTGTTAAATTCTGTCGCAAACATCATATAAAAGTTAAATATTTTCAGATTGTTTTTGCTTAAACCTGAAAATCTGAGTTCCTCTTAACCATGCACTTTCTGCTATTCCATCTTGGTCCACAATACTCAAATTCTGGTAACACTAACAATATTAAAGCTAGATGGCAAAGCTGAGGGAAATATCACCTTCCAGTGGCACTGACAATATTCACCACAAGTCCAGAAAATTAGTACCTCTGTGACATCATCTCCAGTGTGACTTAGGTAATTAACTTGCTTAATTTGTATTATTACCAGCTGCTTACAAAGACCACGTCTTTTAAGATGGTTGACTAAAAAATATTTTTAATAAAAACTTTGCAGTTGACTCACAATAAACTCAACTGCTGTTGTCCTATCTTATGTTTTTAATGGAAAACAATGCAATTTGTCATTTCAATGAGTTACATCTAGATTACACTACAGAATTTCTCTACCTAAATGACATATATTTTTTTAATATGCATCAACATCACTGTACCTGAAAGCACAATTACAACATATTTCATCCCCTGTGCATTCATTTCTAGGTTATGGCTCTAGAAACATGAACTTCAACTCTTTCCAACTGGTCTGTCCACAAGTAAACTTTCTTTTGAATTATAAGGATAATTCTGAAGCAGAGACCCCAAGTGCTGAGATGTTTGACTTGCTGAAATATAAACATCTCTGCTGGAAATAAGTTCATAATAAAATAGCATGATCATAAGCTTATTATTATTCAAAATGTTGTCAGAGAATGTTCTTGCTCCTAAAGGAAATGTTCTGTTTGCATGTATATCCCTCATCAAAAACTCATCGTCTCTAGAGAGAGAAACTTGTCTCTGAACGAGTAATAATGACTCAAAAATAAACTTTTTCCAACCTTGAAGCATTTTAGTTAATAACTAACATCATTCCCATGTAAATTACATTAAAGTGAGTTTAAAAAGAAGCTCCTGATGTTCCTCTGTACATTTAGATGTTGTTTTTTGTTGTTGCTGTTGTTTTTAAACTCTGGAGGGAAAGCATTGCCTTCTAATAAGTACTGCAGAGGTTAATGTTCAGCCTGAATGAAACGAAAAGCACAGTAACGTTTGACACATATATGAGGATATAAGAAGTAGCTAAATAAATGCAAAGAACTGGCAGCTGAAAGGCAATAGTTGCATAATATTACCAGGGTAATGAGAAGTGTGCTACATATTAATAAATATGTGACCTTTTTATCTTGATTATTTAAAAATCATGTTATTTTAAAAAATGAATAAATAAATGGCTTGTTTATCCTTACATAAAACCACAGTTTCACTTGATGGACTATGCAGAATGACTTCTTTATCAGTTAAGTGGAATGATGCCATACAGGTCACTGTAGCATTTATCACAGCAATTGGTTTCATTATTTCAGAAACCTGCACATCACTCCAGTAATCTTTTAAGCTGAAGTCTAAGCTGGAACAAGGGCATGCAAGTATACTCATTTATACATTATGAAATTTTAAATTCCTAAAAGGCAAATATAATTAAAATTAAAAAAGAAATAAGAAAAAAGCCCTACCAGTCAGATTGCATTTAAGATTGTTATATACTTTAATGAGATACAATTTCTTATTTAAAATTGTGAAGATTTGATAAATGTTTTATTATCCCTATCATTAATAACCATAATGCCACTTCAGAGCATAGATTTAAAAAAAAAAATAAAATAACAGGCACTATTTGAAATTAACAAATAAAAAAATCTTCCATCTCTTCATCATTTCTCTTCTGTTCTAATATTAATTATTTATCAGATGCTAAAACCTCTGTGACAATTCAATACAAGTAATTTATATTACAAAATAAATGCTGATGATCAGTTAGCCTGATATGACCTAAATGACTCGGCTTATTAAGAGATAACTCATCAACTTTCTAGCAGGAGCTGAGATGTCCCAGGAGCTCATCCTGACATGGCTGTCTCAACCCAAAACCAGAGTCCAGCTTTGTCTCACAGAGGTTAACACTGAGCCAAACAGAAGGCACTGCTATTGCAAGCCAGCTGCATCACATGCAGGGCAGAGGACGCCATCAAAATGCTCAGTCCCTGACAATGCTTCATATTCCATAGATACTGCATGGTCAGGGAGAGGTTGCTACCAAACCCATCTGCCCTGTCAGTGTACATGGTTTACCTTCCCAGTAAATCTGGCAAATTCTGCTTATTGAGGGGACCGTTGAAACCCCAGCCCAACCTATCAATAACATGTACCATAAGTTTCCTTGTCCCCAGAGTATTGTTTGCCAAACTGAAAGACAAAAACATTTCCCCCTAGTTGTCCATTTCTCTTGCAATAACTACCCTGTAAAACATCAGACTTGCTGGTTTTTGTAAAGGATGTAATTTGTGAAGCCACAATGGCAAATACAACAGGCAGAAGTGCAGTACGTCATTAAGCTTTCCTGGGTCTTAAATAGCTATTACAACCAATATAAACAAGCTGGTTTCTTTTCTCTCACATATGTAAGAGTGTGGTTAGTTAAATGGGAGAGGAAAGCTGGCCTTCCTTTCCTCATATCCATCATTTGACGAGATGAGTTTTTCCTGCAGACCAGCAAGCAGCAACCTCAACTCAAAGAAAAAACATGATTAAAGATAGGAAGTTTCAGCAAACATCATGCTGTGATAAAGCAAAAGGCATACTGGTTGTGTAACAGTTAGGAATAAACTGTGTGTGGATAAATCATGCTGAAAATCCCTTTTTTTCCCCTCCTATTTTATTATTTTATTACTACAGCCTCTATTTGTGTTCCAGTAACTCCTATGGACTCCAGCTAAAATTGAGCCCATACTGTAATAGAGTCTACAGACCCAGCTACTATCTTTAAACTTTTTCAATGATATAGATAAGATAAACAAAATAGGGGAGAAGTGTATTATTCTTCTTTGTCCACAAATGAGTATCCAAGGCACTGAAAAATCAAGTGACTTACTAAAGTGCACAAAGGAAGTCTGCTGTAGAGACAGCAAATCACCAATGCTGTTTCACGTTGCAGTCCTGTGGTCTGAAATCCTGAATCAATTTTTTCCCCCTTTTGGGGGGCGTTTTTACTTTCCTTTCTCAGGTCAAAAAGCTTCCTTACAGGAGAAGCAAGTATGGTGAAGAGAATTGATATGGTATAAAACTTGAATATGGTGTAAAAAAATACCCATTTCCTTAATGAAATCCAGAAAAAAATCATTGGATTTTAGAATCCAAATACGTTCCCAATAGCTTAGTAGGCATTGCAGATTCCTCAGATTAATGGAGAACTGAAAAATAAAATATGAAAAATCTGCAAGAGCTTGAAGTAAGTCCTTTAAACAATTCAGAGCAATTTGTAGATTTTTTTCTCTGTTGTTAATGCCAAACATTAAATCTCTTAATTTCACTGCAATGAAACTAGCAAAACTTATGTCCATGATGTGTGTTGCACAAGGAGAAACTTATCTGAGCTATTATCAGAAAGGACACCTTTCCTGACTGAAATAATCTCCTAGCTAATCCACAATCATAAATCATAGCATATTACTATTTCTTGGTCTTCGCGAGATGTAATCTTCAGTAACTGTGGCACTTCATCATATGGTGGACTCTTTGGTTTCGTTTTAAACAAATAGACACATGCTAACACTTATCTTTTGTTTATATCTTGAATTTAGTTTCTGCATTTGAGTTCATTCTCTTCAGAATGTATTCAAATGATAGACAATGCATCATTCTTAACACTGATCCATTCATAGGCTATTGTATTAAGAAAGCATTGTGTATTCTGAATAGGTTAATTGGTTGCTTGTTAAATCTAAGTGGGACACTGTTGAATACAATAAGATGGGTTTATTTAAACCAGTGATATTATACACTGAACTGTTACATTCATTTGTGTATGTCCTTCTTTTTCTTCTTTTCATTTCAGGATACTATTGTATTTTGTTTCTATTTCCATAGACTTCTGTAAGAATGTTGCTATTAACTTATTAGACTGGCAAAAAGTTGGACTGTTTACTAAATGATGCCTGTTTTCTTTCCACTGAATGTTCTGCGTGGAATTTAGATTTCTGTTTTTAAGAAGATTATCAAGGAAATAATGAAAACTGATATAACTGTTCTGCTAGCGAGTTTTCTTGGTGATTAATGAACTAAATAATAATGTTACTCTCTGTTGGAAAATTCTGCCTCTAGCTGCACTAGTGAGAAGCCAAAATTAAATCCCTTGATGCCAATTGGACTGTCCTAAATTCACTATGGTAGATTTCATTATTGTGATATAAATGATCAGAGAATTTGACTCCACATATGTCAATAGTTTAAGGCTTGTTCATGGTTTGTGGGTCTTTCTTTGAATGAATGAAAAACAGCCCTTACAAATCACACAGCCAAGAGCCTTCCTAACGGGAGCAGGGAAGTCTCTCCTGAACCAGAAAGCATGATGAGAGAACAAGCCAAGAGACACTGAGAAAGGCTTTCAACATGCAGAGAGAGTTGAGTGATAATGGTTTTAAACCACTATCCTTACCAGACCAATGCTTGTGCTTTCCAGCATAAAACCTTAAAATTTATACAGGAGCTGGACTGAGCCTTTACTGGTTAGAATAGGAAATAACTAGAAATTTTACACCAATCCTCCGTAAGACTCAGTAAGACAGAGTATTTTTTCCTCACTGGATACACAGGGAATATCTAGAATAGGATCTGGTGGCCTGTGATTCAGTATAGTACCTCTTCCCAGCAAAAGGCAAGCAATTGGTTTTAAGTAATCAAATTCCATCTTCCTGAAGCTTCATTTTCAAATTATCTATCAAGTAAACCTGCATAAGCCCCTTCCTGTTTCCTCAGGAAGTCTTTATGAGGAATAAATGTTCAGATTTCATTTGTCTCTTTCCTAGTGTTTTCCAACTTGGAGAGTGAACTGGTACTAGGATAGGTGGGTAAGAAAAAAGGTACCATCCAGTGCCTTGGAAGGAAGAGTGAAATCAAGTAAAGAGACCAAAGTGCTATACTAGAGGTGGACCTAAAAGAGCCTGAAAAGCACCCTATACTACTTACTCTTCAGCAATTTTACATACCATCAACAGACAATTCAGGGATATTTCCATTTCATTTTCTTTTAGAGGTCTACAGCAACAAACAAAGGGCACTTGACAGTCTTCTTCATGTCTTTCATTCTTTCCATAGCAATTCCATTTCAAGTATCCATTTTTTTTCTTTAATTTTCCTAAAACCAGAAAGAGTAGAACCTACCTCTCTTATTTAATTCGTGCACAATTTTGGACCTATGGAAGATCAAATAGTAGAAACCTTTATACAAGGTGATGGAATTTTCTACTGCACCTATCTTTTGTTACCATGTATGGACATAGAGGATTGATAGTTCGCTTCTCCTTTTCTTAAGCATACGCTCTCAGTCAAGGACTTGATTAGCACATTTTTTGCCAATAAAACAGACTGTAATTAGTTTTTAATAATCAGTGTGTTTTTGCTATATCAGCATGTGATTTAGACACTTGAGGTATTTTAAAAGCTGTATTCAGGAGCTCAGCACCACCTATTACATTTGGGGCAAATAAAGCTTTTAGAATAATGTTTGGAAAAGCAGCACCCTGTAAATATAAGGTGGTGTTGCACCATATGGAGACTGGCTCTATGACATATGGTTTGAATTAACAAGTTTAAAACTGTTAGGATCAGTTTCTCTTTCACTGAAGGCAAAAAAAACCCTATAAGATACGTACAGTTAAATAACCTTCAGTAGCGGATACAGACCCAACTTGTGCCAACATGTGTTAATTCAGTTAAAATACTACAGAGCCTATCCTAGCTTTTTTTTTCTTTTTTCTCTTGAGCAAACAGTATTTCCAGCTGCAAATATGTTTTATTAGTGTTAGTACAAGGACCATCGTCACCACCACCATTATTATGATTGTGGTCCTCATTAAAATAAATGATTGGCCCTGGTTTTCTATTAGAGCAATTTGAAAAGACAAGACTGAATGACAGATGAAAACGAAGGATGGAAGCGGGTCTTCTGATCTCACCTAATTGAATCTTTGTTGGCTGAATTGATCTGAAAAAAAGTTCAAAGATCTGGGATCCATATTACACAAACATTGTTTAATTTAATCAAAACAGTCTTTGAAGTGCCATGTTTGAAGACCACCTGTAGATTTAAAGTCTGAAGCCACAGGAAAGCTTCTCCAATTGTCCACAGCTATGATATGCCAACAAGAAATAGAAAAATAAAACCAGAAAAGGGTGATGAAATTTATTTTTGTGTCAAGATTTCTCTTAAATACCTTTTTACCCATGCCTGTATTGACTCCTGGAGCACTAGGAAAAAAGAAGTGCATAATATTATCCTTTTTTTTTTTTTTTTTTTTTTTTTGTTGGTTCATAGCTTTAATTGTTGCTGCATTTAAAGACATCTTCAAAGACAAAGTAGCCACGAGGTTATCCTTGGTCCCAAGTAAATGTGAGAATATCCTATCTCTGAACTCATCTTGAAATTGGAAAAGTTCAGCAGTGTACTGAAACAAGAAACAACCATGGAATATATTAAAATAATGTCAAAAGTAAGAAAAAGAAAAAGAATTTAAATTCAGGACCAGAGTTTTCTGCAGGCAGGCAGGTTATTGACAAAACAGCTATGAATTCTTTCCTAAAAATCATGAAAGCCAATGAATGCAGTCATTAACTTCAAAAAGAAGGAATTTCAAAGATGTTCACATCCAGTGGGCCAGACCAGAGGAACATTCTTCAACTCTATTTTCTGAGGAGTTTTGATGTGAAAAATAAATATAGTATGGTCATGACTGGCATGCTCTGTTTCAAGATTTGTCAAGCATTACATCTTCCCTCTGGATTCATAACCATCCAGTTTAATTTACAGAAGCTCAGAATTTGCTAAGAACTAGTAAGGAACAGCAGAGGATCACTGAATTACACATGGTATATTTATAGCTTGCTATCTGTAGTTCAACCTGTATTGGAAACACTGAGAACCTTGGCCAGGTTTCTTCTCACTGATTCACATCTCAGAGAGGAAAAATGTAAGTACAGAGAAATGATGTTCATAGAATCATAGAATCACAAGGTTGGAAAGGACCTACAATATCATCTAGTCCAATTGTGAAGAAAACGTTACAAAAGATCACATTTTCTCAGCTTCAGCTTAGACTTAATTTTCTGATCTTGGAACTGTGGTTATGAATTCAGTGCATCTACATGGAAATGGATAATCAATTTCTATGTTTCTGTATAATTCCTAATAATGTCCAAGCTTTTCTTGCCTATATAACTATTTTCTTAGTACCATACCTACTTTTTCCAAATCTTTTTCTAGTTAAGGGAAAAAAAAAAAAAAAAAAAAGCAATGCATTAAATCTGGTTAGTTTATTTAACTACACACTACTTTAAAAAGTAATCCCCTTCTGGTTTAAAAAAACCTATTTTAGTGGCTGCTCCCTAACACTGAACAGCAGCTCTTAAACACGTATGATTTCTCAAAATAGTGTAGAGAGGGAAACGTAATCCCAGATTTAAACTCTGCTGTCAAAATAATAAATGTCATCTACATAATCTTATCTATAAGAAATATAATGAAAATGACAAATACTCAAAATATTCTGAATAAAATGAACAAATAATTATTTTATTAATAAAAGAGACTGCAAAAATATTTCTGTTTGGGTGCTACCTGAGTGACACAGTCACTGCGTGGCACAGTCTGTGTGAACACAAAATGTTGTAAAACTTCAAAGACCAAGCTGTAGCAATTGCAACCATAATGAATTATCTTGCATTCCACTGATTATCTAGAACAATATAGTTATTAATTTTCAAATAAGCTATCAAAACTTTATCTCATTCTAGAAAATACAGTTCTATAACACAAAAGAGATTAAGGTCTATTAGTTAGAATATATATATGTGCTGTCATGTAATTACACATATATTGTTTAAAGGCAATGAAAAATAATAGAACTGTAAAATAATACATCATGAGCCCTTTGGGATCCTTGTCTTTCATGTTTTTCCTCTGACTGTAGTGTAAAGGCCAGTGTTTAAAATATATCAAAAGCAGTAGTTCCATATGTAAACACACTGGAAAAACACAATATGGTGGCTCGTGCAAATTGAGGATTAATTCTACTCATCTTTGTGTAAAAATTGCTGGGTTTCAGAAAAAATGTGGCCCTTAATCTCTTCTGCTGGAAAGTTCACAAGGTACTCCTTCAATTTGTTTTCAAATGTTTGTGCCTTTGCACATTTTGGAACTGAGTAATGCTAAAACCACACGTACCACAGATACATACACGGATAATGGCTACCTCTATATGAATCACTCTGTGTAAATGTCTAGATACACAGATAGATGGCTAATTTTGGCAAATTAAATCCTCTTCCCTTGATGATAACATATCTGCCAGCAAGTGTGCCGTGTGACAGACATTCACCCTTTCTACATCAATACCTTATAGTTAGGCAGAAAAGAGGCAACGTCATATTAGCATATCTATTTCCCTTTCTCTCCTCTACAGGTGTTAAATAATTAGTGCTGGTTGAATTATTCATTGCAAATAATATTCATTGTGAATTTAGCCGTTTGGTTTTTTTTCCTAAATTTATTTATTTTATTTTGCTTACAAGTCACTCAAGAGGTAATCCTGGATTGTGCAAATAAATTCTAAATTGTAAGTATTCAACAAATACTTGGACAAAGCTCTTTTGACTTAGAAAAACACTGGTCCATAAATTGATTTCTTCAGACAATAATGCATGTCTGGCCATCAAAAGCAGATGCTGTGGTTTCTCATTTATTGTTGATAGCCTTTAACTTTTTAAAAAAGCAAATGAAAAGTGCTAACTAGCAAATAATCCACACCTGTACTAACTCTTATGGCTCGTAATCATTTATGAGACTTGAGATTAGCAAATAGAATTTACAGAGGAGGTAAGAAATTTGTGAATATGCTACCGAGTCTGGTTTTCATTTTGTACTGCCATTATGCAATAGTTTAGGTCTAACCACATGTATTTGGATAATATGAGTTGTGGTGCAACTGTCTCTGTATTTGCAGTAATTGAGTCTCAGCCTAGAAGGCAGCTGTATCAGAAGAAATAAATATAATTGTAATATAATAGAGTAACTTAGATAAAGCTTCTTAGTAGACCTCATTACAATTGAATCAGAAAATTGTGGCTACTGACAAATGCACTTTTTCTTCAGCGTTCTGGATTGGAGCTTGCTATCAAACATCGAAATTGAAAATAAGTGGTGTACGTTTTCCACCAGTATATGCATATACATCATCTATCAATTTAAGCCAAACAGGAACCTCAGAAACTTTGAGCTGAGAGAAACTTTAGCAAAATAAAAGAGATGTAAATGTGCTTATAGGTTCAAAAACTTTACTTCCAAGCTTACTACTAGAATCTTTATTAAAAATAAGTTTTTCTATGATACAGAGTTTACAGACAAATTAGAAGTCAAGGGATGTATGCCAGGTAGGCCATACACAACTTCTGCTAATCAAAAACATAGGAGAAGTGTATCTTAAAATCACTCAGCATTTATATTCATCCAACACAGGAGGGAAAATTATAACAAAGTATATTGCACTTCAGCTTCTTCAGTCCTCATGCATTTTTTTAAAGGCTTCACACTCCCTCTTATACATAAAAATAGGAAAAATCTGCTGATTTTTTATCACAATGGATGAGGAGAAATTCTACTCAGTTATGGACATCCTGCAGGTTAACCCCTGCTGAGTCTATTTGCTGAGCCTTGAGAAGGTTACTGGAGCAGAAATATCACCTACCCTTCTCTACTGGATGACTACGAGGCTTGAAAAGTTAACATTTCAAGATTACACAATATTGAGTTCTACATGCAACCTTCCAACTATGTAAATTCCTCAAATTTTATAAAATAGAATGTAATCAGGTGGTCTAATGTCAGCCAGCATCCAAAGATAATTGCTTTTCTTGAAGAAAAAAATAATATTACAATATTCAATGCAGTGTACTTTATCATTTTCAGCTAGACCAGCTTTGTTTTGAATCCTTGTGTATTTTAATTGGTATTAGAAACATTGCTAAATTGTTTTTGTTCTGTGAGTCTATACTTAAAATGAGAAAATGATTTTAACATTCCTTCTTATTGAAGGCTCTTGTTCTTTTTGATGACAAATAAAAGTAAGGCAAGAGGAACTTTGTGTATTTTTGGGCCCACGGACATCATTAATTATTGTACTAAGGTGTATGTTATTATTTTGAAATGTAAATGCTCAAGTAGCCTCAAATCTCTTTCCAGATGCAAAAGATATACATATAAAAATTCCAACAGAGAATTGAATGTCTCCTGATATGCAAAAGTGAACATCAAAGTACTAATGTGACACCTCGAGCCAACTGCTCCACAACAAAGACTAAGAAGGCAAGATTCGATGGTCTACACCATTTTGCTAAATAAGACAACAGAGGGAATGCAACTCATCTGAAGATGGTACTTGAAAATTATCTACACGAGACTTTTTAGACAAGATAGGAAGCTTCCCTTACTACACACAGAATATGTATCTACATATTTAAGAGGCAAATCTTTCATATCCAGCATTACTTTGCAGACATTTGTTTGGCCTAGACAGCACAAATTCTTAATTGTGTCTTAAGCTACCTGTTGCTATTCTTCCAAAGATGGCTTCATTGTTTATACATGTACAGATGAACTTCCATTTATGTTCATTTGCATGGGAAGCATTAGAATAGTCAGGCTGCAGTAACTGACTGTATTTAATTTAATGGTCTATCCTGTTCCTCTATCCATCTTCAGTTCTGCACAGCCTTTTCCTTCATTTAACCTGTAGTAATAATGAAAATGGTTTGGATCACTCATAATCATTTTGAAGTTAATTTGTTACAGTCAGTGGATGAGAACCTAAAACAAATCATGTGATGATGGAAGCTTCCAGTTTCAGCAGCATGTGCAGTAGCTGAAAGGGAATGTGAAACTGCACCTTTGGGTTTTGGGTGCATATTGGTATAGAGGTCAAATTTTGTGACATTTATGCAGGCTTTGTCCTCGTCAGGCTCAAGAAACTGAACAAGAAGATCCTGCACCTCTGACTCAAGGCATCCTGATGATGTTTCTTATGTAGTAAGGAGCAGTGATATTGTCTCCAGCTGTGCTTAAGCACAGGAGTGTCCAGCTCATAATTGGAACTCATTCCTATTTATTCATCAAAAATTTTCTTTCCAGTTCTTTGATCTCACCAGGCCCCATCAAATGTTCAACTTCATATGACATATTTTACCAAAAGTCTTAGAACTCTGAAATATCTCTTTTTTAATTTTTTTTAACTTCCAAAAAATTTCTGCCTTAAAAAATAGTGTTTTACTTTTATCTAGTTAATTACTGGAAAACTGAATACAGAACTTATGTTTATTGCACTGAGACAGGTTTTTGAATATGATTTCACTTGACTTTTGGCCAGAATAATTTTTTTATCCTTCTCTTGTGATTGTTCTACACTATGAAGCTGTGTGTAGTCTTGTTCTTCTTTGCACGGGCTCAAAAATATTCTATTCTTGTGACCACACAACACAGTTTTGATGTCGATGCTGTTCTCTGTAAGGGAACTTGAAAACTGATACTCCTGGAATGGTGTCATTTACACTAGCCAGAGCTCTGGTTTTAACTTATTCCAAGGCATGCTATTTGCCAAGCAGAGATGAAACTCTATCGAACATAACAATTTAGCCTCTCTATAAATTGCATGTGTATTTCTAATCTTCTGTGTGTATTTTTAAGTGCTTTTCCTTTTCCCTTGGAAAATGGCAATAGTAAAACATCCTCTTCATGTGAGGGTTTTCATATTGTGTATTTCTCTGTGTCCCTAGGCTCTTTATTAAGTTATTTTCTTTTTCCAGTGTCCTAATGAGTAATCTCTTGTTCTTCAGAAGCCAAGAGGAAAAAAAAAAAAA
>JAOWBP010000001.1:110332022-110354204 GCA_028571105.1 Tragopan temminckii | reverse complement strand
AAAAAAAAAAAAAAAAAAATAAAAAAAAAAAAAAAAAAAAAAAAAAAAAAAAAAAAAGAAGAAGAAAGAAAGAAAAAATTTGCTTCCACAACTAGCTTTAATATTCACCACTGGAAATAACAATCGCATACGAAGTCTGGTACTTGAAGCTTACTCTAAAATGTGTTTTATTAGAATTTGCCA
Source organism: Tragopan temminckii (assembly GCA_028571105.1). Classification (NCBI taxonomy): domain Eukaryota; kingdom Metazoa; phylum Chordata; class Aves; order Galliformes; family Phasianidae; genus Tragopan; species Tragopan temminckii. The sequence goes on along the minus strand of JAOWBP010000001.1, from coordinate 110,354,021 downwards.
CGGTGTCTTCACTGCTATCCCAGAACAGAGACATTGTAGCAACTCTAGACTTGTACATGCTTTGGACTTACTTTTGCATGCACAAATATACTTTGTAACAAGTAGCAAGTTAATTTTAATAGATGGTAATCTAAATCCACCATAATCTGTAGGGGATTTGACTGAGCTGCCTTGCTTTTGTCTATGCAAAAGCAAGTGAGAATCATATGGGAATTTCTGCAGTCATGACCATACTACTGTAGATGTAATATTAATCTTTTTCTTCTTATTTTACATATGATTCTTCTTAAAGTTGGCAAATCTAAAATGATTTGTAATCTAGTTAAAAATGGAGGTTTCAGAATTTCTTGACTATGAAGAAAATTTAGGAACAAATTGAAAATCTTCCTATAATCCTCTTCTGGCCCAGTACTTATTCTATACATTGTATTGCTTCCGCTTATTTAAAGTATGAAAGATAATGTGACTATGATTAGCCTTCTGCTCTAATAACTCATTTATATCATTTAGTTAGTTAATAACTTTATGGCTGAACTACTGTTCAGTTGTCCACTGTGCATTTCTTCAACTTTTTTTGGACAATTTTCTACACTCTTTCCAACTAGATGCAACATTTCAAGGAAATATCCATTGAGATATTCTATAGAGTGGCCAGGTCTGGGTCAGTAACATTATACCATTACCAAATGCCTACTGGAACTAGATCCACCTCTTTATTTTGCAGATTTTTAAAAGTCAGATTATCATATTAGGAGTCAGTTCATTGAATTCATGAAATTCAAGGGTAACTTGTGAGTGACACACCTCTAAATCTTCCCAGTTGTCTGACATACTCAATTAGTAGTATACCTGAGAAAAAATGAATTAATAAAAGTAGAAAATAATGGATATTTGGGGAGACATGAATACATCAAGAAATAAATGTTTATAAAAATACTCTCAGGTTGATTAGCTTTCTCCTCACCTGAGTCATTCAAAACATCTCCAGTATCTTGGCTGCTCCTTCAAAAAAAATTTAGTACATTTTAAAATATAAAAAAGTGGTCTACTCGCTGATTTTTATGATTTCAAATTCTTTGAAATAAACATGGAAATTATTCCTCAGTATAATGCAGTAACAGTATTTTTGATTCCACACAGAACTACTAGAGACTCCATGCATAGACTGCAGCAGTCCACAGTTACACATGAGCTTGCCAAGTTACACAATGAGCTTGCCAGCCACTTAGACATATGGTAAGTGCACTTTATTAAATGATGAAAATACAAATGTGAAAGCCAGGTCAGCAATTAGCATGTTTTGTTTCAAAGTATGCATTGTCATATATAAAGCTAAATTTAGGAAATGCTGTAGGTATACAAAAACTAACAAGCTATCAAAACCAGACAATAATAATATTCAGAAGCTGAAAGTGATTATTACAATTAAGATAATTCTTTGTAAATATGTTAAAAAAAAAAAAAAAAGGGAGAAGAAAAATAAGAAGAAGTAAAATAAACAGCAACAACAAAAAGATTATTTTAAACAAATAGGAACTGGAAAATGGCTCTTACAATAAGAAGCCAAATTTCTCAGCCTATTCAATTTATCAAAAAGGCAGATGAGAAGGGATAAGGCAAAAAAAAGATATCAAGGTACATGAGGGTCTTTTTGTTCTGAAATGTATTAGCTAAAAGACGATGTTAAACAAATTCAGTCTTGAAATAATACTCACTACCCCAGTAGAACAGGTAATTACACACTGGAATGGCTTAACAGGACTGAAGTAGAGTCACCACTGCCTGAATTTTTTCTGATTAGATCCTTCAGTGCACTAACATTGGATAACACTTCCACATTAAAAACTGCCTGGGTTTTTTGATTACATGGTTGTGTTTTTAGTTACTCATCCTTTCTATATGCCAACACATATCTGTAAATCTCCTTTTTCATTCTCTTCCTTCATAGAAGATCAGGAAGCTTTGCATTGCTATCAGGACACATTCAGCTTCAAATTAGGACAAAAACTAACATAAAAATCTCATGCTGGTAACCACAAATAGTCTTTTCCAAAAGCCTAGAAAGATCCATGAATTGAGCAGATATATTCCTATGATTGATAGACTTGGCTTGAGTAAATCATTTTTCCAAAAATGCATATCGAGTATTCAGAGGGTTTTTATTACTCTCTCTAGCACAGAAGATGGAATTCCCTGGATATTGCCTTCTGATTATAGAATCATAGAAACATTAAGGTTGGAAAAGACCATTATGATTGTCTAGTCCAATCACCTACCCATCACCACTCTTCCCACTAAACCATGCCTCTCAGTGCCACATCCACACCTCCAGAGACAGTGACTCCACCACCTCCCTGGGCAGTCTGTTCCAGTGCCTAACCTCTCTCTCTGAGAAAAAAAAATTCATAATATTCAACCCGAACATCCCCTTGTGCATCTTGAGGAATTGCCTTTCATGAACCCATGCAGGCTAGGCCGGATCTCCTTGTTACTCTGCACAAACTATGTGATCACACCTAAAGGGATTTGCTCCATAACCTTCTCTGATACTGAGGTCACGCTGACAGGCTTGTAGTTCCCCAGATCCTCCTTACAACCTTTCTAGGGCATCCCACTGCCAAGACTGCAGCCATCTGGGACCTCCCCAGTTGGCCAGTGCTGCTGATTAATGATGGAAAGTCATTTGGAGAGAGCTTCTGTCAGCTCATCTCAGTACCCTTGGGTGGATCCTATCTGACCCTGTGGACTTGTGACAGTCCAGGTGGTATAGCAGGTCATTGTTTCTTCCTGAATTATTCTGCTCCCCATCCCGGCATTCCAGCTCAGGGGTCTGAGTACCCTGTGGATAACCGCTCTGAATAGTAGGGATGGAAGCAAAGAAGTCATTAAGTACTTCACCTTTTCCTCATCATTAGTAATTTTCCCAGTCACATATAATAAAGGATAGAGATCCTCCTTGGCACTCCTTTCATTGCTAATGTATTTGTAAAAACATTTTTTGTTATCTTTTACAAAGGTGACCAGATTGAGTTCTAGCTGGGCTTTTGCCTTTCAATTTTCTCTCTGCATATCCTTGCTATATCCTTGTACTCTTCCTGAGTTGTCTGCCCGTTCTTCCAAAAGTGGTAGTTATAGTATTATAGTTATGGTATTACTGTTTTAACTTAAATATATATGCCCACATGTATGCTAGCTGTGTCCACTATAGTCACTGAAGAATCAACCCACAGAGTTCATGAAGGCCAGGAGGTAGCTTAGCTGAGAAAATGTAGGTAAACACCTCCTTTAGAGTGAAATGAATAGCTCCCTAGACATCTTCAACTGTATGGACTAACTGCATTGCTGTGGGAGCTTGTGTACCTAGCTCACAAGGAGACACATTATCTGTCTACAGTTTGGAGTTTATCCTCACCTTGATAGGATTGCACGAGCACAACACACAGACATACAGATGATTATCTGATATTGTGGGTTTCAAGGCACTAGAAGCCATCTGGTATCTCTATTTCTTTGAGGCACAAAATGTTTCAAGATTTCAGTAAAACTCAGGTTGCTGGACTCAGTGAAGAGACAGTTACAACTCTGAAATTTAATGCTGTGTAATACATAAGACCAAATGATCTCTTCCATCTTTAAATGATATTGTGTCTGGTGAACCCTGAATAGCAGGCTGGTAACACACTTCTTTTTTTTGTCAGAGAATGTTGTTGTCTTGAAAAGAAAATAAAATCAAAAAGTGTTTCTTCTCACATCTGTTTATTTAGAGATGCTGTCAGTACAGTCTGTCCCATGACATGTGTAAACATGCTCTTCCCTTCTTCTAGAAACAAAAAGCTCCTCTTTAGAATGAGTTTCACTACAAAAATTACAAATTCTGAAACTCAGAATCAGCTTATTCTTTGAACTACCTGTCTGAAGAAATGCTTCTTGGAAATGTGCCCCAAGAAACTTCCAAAAGTACTTACTGATACCTAGCATCCACTAGGTTTTTACTTTTTCAAAACACAGTCCAAACCTTCACAGCTAACATTAATTACATTTCTACTTGTAAATTTGCACCATTTCAGGATACAAAAGCTCATACAGCCTGATTTCCATTAAACTCTGAACTATGGGATTTGCAAACCTGTAATGAAAGTACTTTTTTGGTTCCCCAGATAACACAATCCTGTTATTGAACTTTGGAGTTCAGCTGAAGTGTTTCTGAGAGGCTGTTGGCTTGTTTGGCACCACATCACCTTTCATGGGTTGAAGCTCCAACCAAAAGCTTCTGAACAAGCACAGGCACGCTTGTCTTGCCAGAATTGCTCCCAGAGACTTGAAAGTTCCCCATTAAATGCAGTGCTCTTTTCACCTGACCTACCTGCAGACTAGATGTATAAATAGTTCAAAGATATCTATCTTATCAGTGTTGAATAACATTAAAAACATGGAATAATGACAGAATGTCTGTAAAAGGAAGAAAAATAAAATGAAGTAGAAAAGAAAGAGAAAAATGAATAATGAGATAGGAGAAAGTAATGACAAGAATGAGAGAAAACGAAAGGGAGACCACGGCACTGTATCACTGGATGGCTAATCAAATGAAATTTTGTTTGATATAAAATGCGTAAGGTCATCTTCAGGGAGTATGTAACAGAATGTGAGAAGGACTGATGACACTTTCCAAGAGTAAATTCAATCTACATGTAAAATGTGATTTATGCATGGTTAGAAGTCTTTTTTTTTTTCCCCCTTAAAGATGTTCGTTACACTAAAGATCATTAGTTGCAGGAGAAGAAAGGAACCAAATAAATCTCAGAGGACAAATGATTTTTCAATGCCAAAAGTGGGATGAAGTATGAAGGATGAGTGTGATGTTTGCTTTGGCAAGCCCGAAGATTTGGATGTTAGTCCAGGACTCTTGATTCCAATGAACTGAGGGGGGAACTTAAATTAAAAGGTCACACTGAAGAGTTCTTGAAATAATATCTCTGGCTGACACAAAGTTTATAATAATGATGATTATTATTAATGATATTAATGATGAAATCAAGCGTGCTTTTAAAAATTAAATTGTACAAATTGAGTAAAAGTTTGTGTGAATAATAACTGAGACTCATTTCAGGTAGAAAGCTGCCTTCCTAGTGTCTTGCTGTCAATGTGTTCCTAAATTGCTGCTGTTTTGTTCTTTTTTTAATAAGTTTGTTCTTGCTTGGTTGTTGAATGAAAGATATGTGCTAACAGGGAAGATAGTGAAATGTTATATGGAAAGGGCTATCAAACACGTGTTGAGCAAACAAGAAAATTTTCTGTGTCATTTGCAGTTATCATAGAAGTGGGTAGAGCAATTTCAAACAGAAGTGTGGTTTCAGAGTTACCACTGTCCCTTTTATTTCTGTAAGGGGTTCACTCAAAAAGATGCGCTCTGCAGGACTGAGTAGAAAAGACTTCGATTAGGGATGTACAGTATGTGACTAAAGGATTTGTTAACCTTAGCGCTTCAAAGCACACTTGAAAATAAGATTCAAATGGGGTCTTTCTTTTGTGGTTCTGTAGTGATAAACGAGTTCTCCATGCACCAATGCTCATGATTACTGCCTCTCCAATGTAGTGACTTTGGATGAACACTAGATCAGACTAAGTAGTGTCCAGCACATTTCATCCATACTAAATAATGTATGACTTGGCAGACCTCTCCATTTTGCTTAGGAAAGAGCTACAAGTCTAGTCATAGTTTTTTCAGGTTATATAATCAATCTTCAGTACTCCAAAGAACTTTCAAGCTTTTATCAGTAAAGAAGGGAAGGGGAAGCCCAATGGGTAATTGCTTTCATTTAGTTGTTGTTGTTTTGTTGTTTTATTAAAAAGGAGGGAGGGGATATAAAGTAAAATAGTTTACTTTAAGGTTCACTCATAAAATTAGTTTCAAAACCATTACATGTGAATTTCTTTAAGAAGCTTACATCCTAATGGTCAGTTTATGAATTAGTGGAATAATTCATAACATGCCCTTAGAATCAATACCTTTAAATGCACCTATGGATAACATCATTTACATGACTCAGTCCAACATACCAAGTAGAACTATTCAAATACTTAGTTATTCACAGGCATAACTACTTAGCATACCTTTTGCTGTTCGTGATTGAAGTGAAATACCCATTTTGCCACTGGAGACCACCAAATGCATTATTTGTAGGATTCTTCTGATTCTTAAAACAGTACATCATTAACAGTGATAGTTGTGGATATTCCTCTCTCTGTCTTTCCTTCTTTCTTCTGCAAAGATTTACTCTTCCTCAAGAGTGATCACATTCTACAAAAGGTACTGGAAAATCTCTCCCCTTCAAAATTTGCATAAGCCATCACTTTAACTTCTTGTCTGGCCTGGTGACTTACCACTTGAATCAGGACTCTCTAACATGACAGCTTATTTTTCCTTTTAAAGAGCTGACTGATGAGTCCTTCTGTTTAAGCAAAAAAAAGATAGAGCCTAAAAATTTAGAGGTTCGCTGCTACTTGTTAATGCTGCTGTTTCATCTACTCCCCTTGGACAGCATAGTTTAGTCACTCTGTCTATCACACTGACTCATTATTTTCTATTCTCTTCTACAGAGGAGTCTTTACTTATGACTATACACATGCACTAGCACACCTTTGTCAGTACTCTGTAGGAAAATAAACTTTAACTTTGTAGTAAACACACTGGCAACATCTGGGAAACATTTGCATTATTTTTTCTTAGTATTACAATATCTTGCATGCATCTGAATAATATGAATTTACTTCAGTTTATGTAAATGACAATGGTCTCCCTGTATTTGCAGTAATATTCTAACAAGAAGTAATGATGGAATTAAGAAAAAAATATCTGGGCAATGAATGAGGCTCTATCTAGTCTAGAATAGCTAATCTAGTTTTCTTTCTGTAAAGAAAGAGATGATAATTTCTAGAGAATTAATTTAGGTGAATTAGGCTCTAGCACATTAGATTTTTACCTAGTCTTAGTAAATACATTTAGAAGAAAACAGTAGATACAGACAGAAATCAACGATAAATGTACTAAGAGCACGTTTTGTTTCTGTTGGGAAAGAGGAGTTGGCATTAGAGTTTGAAAAATCTTTACAAAGATATTATGCAGGTCCACTGAATCAATGAATCGTAGAATGGTTTGGCGTTTGGCTTGGAAGACCTTAAAGATCATCTAGTTTCAACCTCCTGTTGTTGGCAAGGGCACCTTCCACTAGATCATGTTTCTCAAATCACCATCCAAACTGGTCTTGAACATTCCAGAGACAGGACATCTACACCTTTTACAGTCAACCTGTTTCTGTGCCTCACCTCATAGTAAAGAATTTCTCCCTACTATCTACCATCTTTTAGTTTTCCCATTTCCTAGCACAACATGCTCTGGTAAAGTGCTCCTCTCTAGCTTTCTTGTAGGCTCCTTTTAGGTACTGGAAGGTGGCTATAAGGCCTTCTCTTCTCTAGATTGAATAACTCCAGCTCTCTCAGCCTGTCTTCATAGGAAAGATGTTCCACAGTATCATAGGTTAAGTTGGAAGGGACCTCACAGCCCAACCCCTGCCACGGGCAGGGCTGCCCCCCACCAGCTCAGGCTGCTCAGGGCCCCATCCAACCTGGCCTTGAGTGCCTCCAGGGATGGGGCACCACAGCTTCTCTGGGCAGCTGTGCCAGCGCCTGACCACCCTCTGAGTAAAGAGTTAATTCCTGACACCCAAACTAAACTTCCCCTCTTTTACTTTAAAGGCATTTCCCCCATCCTATCACTACCAGACACAGTACTCCAGGTGGGATCTCAGGAAAGAGAAGTAGAGGGAGACAGTCACCTCCCTCAACCTGCTGGTCAGGCTGTATTTGATGCAGCCCATTATACAGTTGGCCCAGTGCAAACAATACTGCTGGTAAACAGTGGAAGCCTGGAAAGTAAAACAAAGACCCAAAGAGGAGAACTGTCTTTTGCCAGGTTGCAGTATAAGCCATATCTTCAGTGGGAGCAGAACCAAAGCCTTTTGGCAGCTGTCTCAAACCACTCTGTTTAACAAATTTAAAAATTGTTAGTAATCCCGATTTCTCTTCAGACCTTCACTTTGGTTCTCTGGAATAGGATTGTATGGCAACACAATATATAAACTTTCTCAGCTACTGAGAAATGGTGCAATAGTTTGTCCCTCAAATTGAACCAATTATTCCAACAGAAGAATAGCAAATATGCTCTCCAGCTTGTAAGCAGGCAGAAGAATCTTCTATGTTTTGATTTAGTTTTGGTTTCAGTGATCTTTGCTCCCACCTGGTGGGTCTAATTGACAGCTTCTTTACAGAAGCAATATGATTCCAGGCTTTAGCTTTAAATTATATTTTTAAAACCTCACAAAGTTACAGAGGAATGATTTACTCCAAAAGGAATCAGATAAATCTAATGGAAATAGCTATTTCCACCAGTTATAATGGTGATGTAAATAGGAGGATTTCACATAGAGGACTGGCATGCAGCCACTGCTGGGGCAGAGCACAGCATGTTTTCTCTATCCATTTCACTCACTACCTGTATTTAAAACATAGGGAAGGAGAGCAGTGCTTTCAACTGGAACTGCAGGGAGCATTATGCCATCAGTAGGTGCCACATAACCTTGCAGCCTGAATTTTAACATAGGTGTTGGTGACAGCAGGAGAAGGCTTAGGTCTCTGTTACTTTCTCCATTTTGTCCCAGGGAAATCCTCACAGGACAACTTTGCTTGTAAAACTCAGGAACTAAGCAGTGGCAGCAGGTCTCCCACAGCAGCTTGGTGGTATGCTTCAAGCTAGAGCTAATCCTATAAACAGCCCAGCACTGTCTTCACTTTCTTGTGATGGAGAGCTGGCAGAAAGAATTTACAAACTGCTACACCAATCTTCATTCTCTTCAGGACCTGAAAGATTTTGTTTCTTAGAAAGACATCATCTTCTAGCAATTTGTATTTGGTTTTTATGTGTGTTTAGTGGGATTTTGCATGTATACAGATGAAATAGCATAGGCAAAATTATCTGAAAGGATGGCTCTGTCTGTGTAGAAGTGAGGGAATCACTTGTATGGGCAGAAAGGAAGGCATCCTGGTTCACTTTCATACTGGATAAAGAGCAAAACAGCATGGAGGTAAATTGAGGTGCTTGTGGGAAACTGGAGGAATGATTTAAAAAGGTACAAAAATACAGTATTTTCCTGATGAAGTTCCTAGATAGCATGCATATCTATTTTTTTATCAACTCACTGCATTCTCTATAGTGAATGTAGTGAATATAGTGAATATAGTGAATATAGTGAATATAGTGAATATAGTGAATAAGGCTCAGGAGACTGAGCCTTAAACTGCATCAGCTAAGCTTGTATCTGTTCTCCAGTGTTCTATCCAAGAGTAAAAACATCCCCCTGCACCTGTTTTTCTTATCCCTTCAATACAACATCGCAGTGCAAAAGGACCTAGAATGTGGCTGCTAATTTCTACCGGGAAAGTTTAGGTAAAAATTGGCTCAGAAGCCCCTGTTTTAAGCTTGAATACATATATTCCTATAACACCACGTTTCCAATCTCAAAGCAGCAATTTTAAAGAAGGTTCATCCTTCCCTAACAGATGGATTTGGTTTAGTTTGCTCTCTCCCACTGCAGTCTTTTAGATTAGATCATTAAAGAGCTGTGGTCCTATCTCTTCTACATAAACATTAAAGACCACACAACCTTTCTATAAAATAAGGACTGCCAAAACCTCCTATTCGTGAAGTTTTCCCTGCTTGCCCTGCTTTGCTCTCACTGATAGCAAATCTGCTATCAGTACTATCATATACTCTATATATGGCTTTTATGAAGCACTTTGGGATACTTCAAAATGAAATTCTTAATAAAAATGTAAATTATTATTATTGTAAAAACATGTTGGCCCACTGTGCTGAGCAACATTCTCAGGAGCAGCATTCTTTCAAACTGGGATTTGAAAAATAGCATAGAATTTCGTTTGAATCAAGTGGTATTATGTATTTAGTCATTTATCGAAACCACTTGGTAGAAGTTGAGGAAAACATTAGTTAATCTTATTCACAAGGGGGTTCTTGCTTGTGCAGAAATACTCTTTTTTCTCCATTTTTCATTTCTCTTCACTCTCAAAGACCTGTATTGTTTCAGCTTGGAACATTTTCTGCTAGCAACAGTATATGAACCAGTCAAAAAAGACTGCTTAAATTCAGCACAGGATATTCCATGAACAGAAAGGAGCACCCAGAAAAAATAAATAGCATCCACAGCATGAGACATCTGCCTCAATAGGTCTGAATTTAGTTCCCCTCTGAAGCAGTGAATTAGCAATACCTTGGCCCTTTAGTCCAGCCATTAAATGTTTTGTCTGGGCTTTAGGAGAGTATTTTTCCCCCAAAAAGCAACAACACCAACTCTTTCAGGTTGCTGAAATTGCTTGGATCAAACTTTCTGGTACACATGGTGCACATGAAAGGTGAAAATTAGCCACTTTGTGAATGGAAATTAACTGCTGATGAAGTATCTAGTGGCAGCATCAGCTATTTATTATGAGGATAGTCTGAGATACACAACAGCTGACCTAAAGGGGCTCCCATGGGGGTCCATGGGACTCCTACGTTTCCAAGTTAGAGCAATGGCACATTGTTACAGGAACTCTTTTTGTCTTTGTTTTATAGCTATTTCTCCTTTTGATGTTATACATATTTTGTTTAGTTTCTTTTTTTTCTTTTTTCTTTTTTTTTTCAGCACAGTCCATATGAGGCAGGATTTATCTGTCTTCAGAGAATCCCATTCCAAGTAGATGTTTTCTTCAATACTTGATTTTTCAGTGGAAACTTTACAATAGTCTGTATTCACTAGTACCAAAATAAACAGAAATTCCTCACACCTGAAAACCCCAGAAAATTGATTCATAGTATTTTTCATTTCACGAGACACATGCCGCCCCATTCAGATATTCCTCATAGTGATGACACATCTTATTAGAGAGTTTGACTCATGAACCAGCTCCCTTCCCACTTGTGATCACATAGCTTCTCACTGGCAACTATAGCAATTGTAATATCAGGCATGTATTTAGAGTACTTAGGTTTTTACTGTCATTTTCCATCCTGAACCAAAGTTAAGAGACAATATCAATCATCCCGTTGGCCCACTATGATAACCGACTAGTGATTTGTCAACTATGTCTGGTTCACATGAGATTCCAAAGAACAAGGAAACAATAACCTCACCCCAGTGTATGGATTTGTATCTAGAATCTTTGGAGAGTGCTTTAGGGGGCCTACATTTCCTGGGATGCACCAATGTGAGGCCAATTCTCAGAATCATTTGGTACTGTTTTTTTTGTTTTGTTTTGTTTTGTTTTCTAGAATGGCTGTCTAACTAACAAGAAAGGATTTCACTGTATGGAAAGGAGTGATCACTTTGATTAGTTGGGAGTGAAATCTAACTCAGGAAATCTACATTGTATTTCCAGTCTCTGATGTGTCAGAGCAACACACCCTAAGTCAGTCCTTAAAAAGACAAGAGGCTGACATTATCAGATGCAGAGAATACCAGAACAAACAACAGAACAGAAATCCCACTATTCTGGTAGATTGCAGTATTCTATGGCTTCAGTATTTCCTTAGACAAAGGTGATAGCTCTATGTTCATAAGCCTTCAATAGATTTTCCTTCCATAAATTTAGGAATTTAGGTTTCATGACGGAATTGTCTAGAACTGAAAGTTTTCAGAAACAGAAATATTTCTTTCTTCTTCTACAAATACTTAGTTAATTAAGAATTAACAAGAGAAAGAGAAAAAAAAAAAACATAAATAATATAGAACAGTCACGTGCAGTTACATGGCAAATTTCATCAAAAAATTTCAAAATCCTGTTCAGAAGAAAGCAGTTGTTATCCCTACTGTGCAGATAGGCAAAATGAAGAACATAAATATACAGATAATGACCAGAAGTTGTGTAGTTATTAAATAATAGAACTTGGCATTTATTTAAGAACTCAGAAAATGGGAGTTTTTAGGTAAAGAATAAAACCATGAGATAAAAATCCTAATATTTCAGAACTTATGTTGGTGGTGGGGAAGAGTGGAACACTTCCTAGATCCTCTTGTGTCCATTTCAGACACACCCAAACAGACACAACCACTGCTTCATGTTTTCCTGGTTCTCATGCAAAATAAACCCAGATACGAAACACGGGAAGCAGACAGTATGTTCTCTAGCAGATCTGAAACCGAGCAGCCGGAAATCAGGCTGAGGAGTTTCCCATGATTTTCACTACTGGCACAGGTACCAGCTGCAAATGCTCAGCAGAAAATATTTGAGGCCAGATAATAGGAAAGAAGTGGAAATATAAAAATTAATTGCAATATTTTTTTAAAGAAAATGCCTTTTGAAAAGTGATACATTAATTAAGAATAATTGTTAGCCATTTCAAATTAAAATATAATTTCACATTTTCATTCTCCCAAGAAAAATGACCAACAAAAAGAAAAAACACACATAATTTGAAGTGTGAAAATTTTCATTTTGTTTCAATTTTTATTTTAACTATAGAACTGTTTTTAAAAATATGCCTGAGACTTTTTGCCCAGTGCCTGGGTTTGATCACTGAATGAAAAAAAAATCTTATTGTTTGCCCTGTTGTGTTAATGAGTCCCAGCCCAATGAGCATGCCTTTAAATCACACAACCTCTTCATTAGTCTCTCAGAATGCTGGAAAACCTTTAATTCTTATGCTTCTTAGCAGAATATGAAAGCAAGACTTTTTGTATAAGACACAATCAAAATTTTGATTATTTCTACAGTATTTTTCTATGTCATATATGCAACAGCAGTATCAGCAGGAAATCAGTTTGACAGGCACAAATGTTGCGTGTTCAGTGGTTCACCAAATTGCACCAACCATTCTATCACACTGGCCATTCTGGTTCTACAGTAAATCGAGGACACCTAATGTGGCCTAATTAGGACACCTATACACAGTGAAGTAATACTGTCTTAAATCAGGTTTGAGGTGTCATTCATCAAGTCACTTAAGAACTGTGCTAAGCGGATGGACTTTCACACACTTTTATAGGCATTCATGTATTTGAATGCTTTGAAAAAGAAGGAACTAAATGTATTCCGTTATCTTTAAAAAAAAAAATCAGTGGGATTTTTTTTGTTGTTAGTAGTTTTTCCTTCTTTTCTCTTTCTTATTTTTGGGGGGAGGGAAGAAGAGGCCTGCTTTCAAGTGGCATTTTTAAGCACAATATTTAATGTCAAGTTTCCATTATGCCAAAAATATATTTCTTGAGATTTGGCCATACTGTTTGCTTTTTGTTGGGTAAGGTGAAGCAAAAAAGTTTTTTGGTTTTTTTTTGCTTTCCCCTCACCCTTGAAGTGTTCTTCTATAAAAAATTCCATCAGTGAGGACCACAGTGCACAGTGGTTGGTATTGGTGATAAAGATTACATCTTTAAAAAACAGAAGATATAAGATACATCATTAATGCAGGAACTTTAAAAGCAAGGAAGCAGAAATGAGCTTTCAGAATAGAAGGGCGCTTTTTTTTATTATTCCTGCTGAACAGTAATTGTGCATTTCCCTTTTCTTCCTCTCTATTTCGCTTTTTAATATTGTTTTATAGACAGGACTCGAGAAAGTTTTCTCAACTTATGATTACTTTAGTCCAAAGTGCTGCTGACTGGCATCTCAGGCATTTCTGCAGCAATGAAGTGCTTTCAAAATTCCATCCACACACATCTTCACGACAACAAAACAGAAACTCTATAAAAGTATGAAGAAAGGGACAAAACTAAACCTTTAGCTTCACATGGGGTATTATTTTTAGTTGTTTTTGCAGCAGAGCTGTAATTGGCCTAGTGAGATCTGATAAATGTCTTATTATAAACTTGAACATCAACTGATGGTGAAAAAAATATGATGAAACTTGTGACTGAGAGAAAAGTAAAAGGGTATCAATGACTGGCAGTTCCCATTTCTTTACAAGTGTTACATTTCAGTCCCCTGCCACTACCACATGTTTCCTGTTCACAGATAATTTGTACAACATATTTTATCATTCAGTTTTAGACACAGTTGAAAGGCTTTTGCCTAAGGCTTGGAACACTTTGAAAATTGTATACCATTTGCAAGGCTTTCTTCTGCTTCACTGTGCAATTAGGTGACTGCCTTTCTGCAGACACTGGATTTATCATATGTGGAATTGGTTTTTTTCACCAAGGTGAACTGGGAACAAAAATGCAAGTAGTTTTTCAGCAACCCACAGACAAGGGATTAGTGTACGGGTACAAAGCTTGTAGGCTGCCTGTCAGTCCCAAACTGGATGCCGTTTCTTCACAGAAGGAGTATTGTGAGCCACGATTTCAAACAAAAATGCTCTCACTGTCCCCACACTTGTATACCCTGTATATATGTGATTCAAACTTCTACGGTGCAAGAAAGCCACCGGAACAAGAATACATCTTTTTTTCTCATTTGCTAACACGACTCTTTATAGCACTGTTGGTTCTTTCCTCCCTTCCTCTGCCTTCTCCCCACGCCACCCCCTGCTCTGTCTTGACTAAACTTTGCTCTCTCCTGAAGAAGTGTGAAGACAGATGTGCTAAGAGCTTCCCCTGCTGGAAGTTCCTAGCAAAAGGTGCTGTAGCCAAGTAGGGATGGATCTGGGACTAGCTCCCAGTTCAGCTAATTTATGTGCTCTGTTCCTGTCGAACAGAGAGTACATAATGTGACTCGAGATGCTGATTAAATTTCATGTGTATTTCTATGTTCTAAATAAACCAAATTTTAAAGTCAGATTTGAGAGATGGTAGTTTATAAACCTCATTACAGCAGTTTGTATTTTTCCACTGAATTATGTGAGGGAAAGGGAGACAAATTCAGTCCTTTTGTATAATGTAATTATGTGCTTTTACAAGGTCATCTTCCTTTCCAGTAGAGAATTTTTTGAAAGCTAAATTTTATCTGTAAGAAATGTATCATTGTCTAATGAAAATGGAATTGTGAGTTCATTATTTGTTTTTTCAGGAATCCTACTTGGTGAAATAATGTGTGTGTAAGTGCATAAGTCAGATGCTAGGAACTCTGGCACTTTATGGCATAGTCTCATCTGAATAATAGTGTGTTTTCTCGGACTACAAGCAATACTTGCCAAACTATATCAATTATCTCTTCCAAGAACTTCAGAAAAGCTGAATTTCTGAAATCCAAACAAATAGAATTTTAATCAATTTTTTAAGCTATCCATATAAGAAAGATCCAGCAGCAAATTCCTCAGCCTCTTGAAGGTTATATTTTAAAATAATATTATTTTTTTAAATAATGTAAGCTAAAAAATATACTTCTAGTAGAAGTGGGAAATACGGCTAAGGTCTCCTTGCACAATATGACCTGACCTGCAAGAACATCTTGGCCATGGTGACAGTTTTCTGCCTCCTCACAGACCAGCAGTGTGACATTGAAGCAAACAGCTTCAGTGGTCAGCCCATTTCTGTTGATTTCATTTGACTGTATGGCTTTTTGGCCATGTACTGGCTACCCAGTTTATGAACACCCCAGAGCTCTGAAGTAGGGGATATGGAAGCTAGGTTAGCATGGCTGGGTTAGCAGCCCCTGAACTGGTTTTCCTTGACCAGCGAGGGTTTGCAATTTGGCAATTTAAGAGGCTACTTGGAAGTGTCCCCTCTGCCAAAGCATCTCTTCCCCAACCTGAGTCACTGGACTAGATTTAGGGACTTATTTAGCAACCTACTGAATTTTAGTCATTTTGGACAGTATAAAAGAAATGTCACCCTCTCAAGCTGCATCCCAAGGAAGGCCGAGTCATAGCAGATTTGGATTTTTGTGTGTGTGTGAGTCAGCGAATATTTGAAGAGCTCTAGATCTCCCATCATCTGATCACATGCAAATACACGAGTATGGAAAGCTTCCAAAGGAAGTTCCCTTTCAATCCTCACAAAATCCCTTAGGCCCAGCCAGCAACCTGAACTTGATGCGAGAGGAACAGAGGATCTCCTTCAAATCTTCTACCTGGTTTAAAGTAACACATTGCTTGATAGAAGACCAAAGTAAGCTGGAAAAAATAAAAGCACAGGATCATAGGATTTCCCAATTGAAACATAATGGTAAACTCAGACTCCCAGACTGACTCTCTTCTTTCTGTGGTATGCATTGTGTTTTGTCCCAAATGGGAAATACGGTTTGCCAATGCAGAAGCAGCATTTGCTGTAAACAATGACAAGAATGAAGCTAAATATTATGCATATTCATTCCATTCAATTCTAAACACAAATGTCCCTGCTGAGTAAAACAGAAAAGCTTCTCAGTCTTTTTAACCTGTTTTTTTTTTTTTCTCAGTTGTGAAATTTGCAATAACATACGACAGTATTTTTCTTGTTATATGCAAGCACTCTTTAGGTTGAGTCTTCTCATTGGTACAAATTAGCTGCATGATAATTTCTGACTATTTTAAAAGTACTATTTTCTCATTACAGTTCATAGTAATGACTCAATTTTCCAGAAGCAGCAGTACAATAGCTCTGTATGTGCACTTTAGCATTTCCTTTTTTAACTTCTCTGATCAGCTCATCCAATATACGATTCACTTCCTTTTATTGATATGGACGGGGCAAGTATTGGCTCATGTTCTCCTTCAGAGTTGTGACAATTTTGGATTTTATGTGAACTGGACCTTGAATAGTGCAGCAGTGCTGCCCATACATGACATCTCTAATTTCACCCAAATTCTTAATGATGTAACATTGGAAATATTTCCAAATTATGATGATCTCACTTACAGGTTTATTTGTCATGCTTAAAATAATTATTTTCTTATAAAAACTGAGTCTCCATCCTGAAGAGTAAACCAGTGAAGTCTATCAATAATCTCATCAAATAGAACTAATTTCTAGGACTGTAAAACCCTAATCATATCCCTATGGAAAACAGCTCAACCTGACCCATGAATTTCTTAAAGCAGTTGGTCCTAAGTAAGTCTTAACGTATCAATGTTAGCCAAGATGTTTCATTCCACAGCCAAAAAAATGCTGCCTACTGTTGAAGGAATGAACTTGCCTGTGGCTTTACAATGAAGTCAACTGTGGGTTGGATAAGATGGTAGTAAAAAATAATAATTCTGTGGCTAAAAATTTTTATGCTTCATTTTTCCCTCATTTAAAAAGCAAAACAAAATACAATCATTTTCATTTTTTTATAGAAGTATTGTTCTTGATCATTATCTTAGTATGAAGTAATTCAACTCTGTGAAACATAGCGCTAGCATTCAGCAGCTGGCATTTGTTTTTCCTGGTTTTGTTTTTTTGTTGGTGGTGGGTTTTTTTCTGGCTAAACAGCATAGAGTATATGAGAAAATACTCAAATATTTATTTGTTAGAAGGAGTAGGCACGCATACTCAGAATTCTGGTTATTTAAAATATTAAGACTGAATAAAACAAATTATATCTAAATTCTCCATGCTCCCAGAAAGAACTAATGTTTTGCCATTGTATTATTGTACAATTATTTGCATTCGCTTGAAACATTCCTGTAATAATTCTGAAATGAGTTTCTACCTTGCTGATGCATGAATATTTGAAGATAAAACTATAATTTCTGCTATTGCATTATTATTATTATTATTATTGTTATTATTGTTATTGTTAATGTTATTAATGTTAGCTATTAAGAGTGCCCTATCAGAAGGATACTCTTTGGTCACAGTCAGTATGGGAACTTAGACAACAAGATGTAAAATGTGTAGTAAGAGTAGAGTTAAAGAACAGGGTGAAACATATGAAATAATAAATGAAGGCTAAAACTTTAATTATTTAATTAAAACTTTAGACTAAAACTTTAATCATTTAAATACATGCTGTAACAGGAAAACAAAATATTACTTGAGCATATGTATTATCGGATCACAAACAGTGGCAGCAAGGAGCACTTTACACTGGATAAGAAGTGAATATTCCAGGCATGACTCGGAGCTATGAGCTTATACATGATAGGTTTACTACACCTCCGGAAAGCAAGCTCTGAGTTTGTATTTTACATGGGTATCATGACAACAAAACGCAACCTGCTCAGAAGCTGAGAAGTATTCTTTTGTATATTTATGCTACCATTGCTATTTTGGATCTTGGCTTACACTGGTCTCACTAAAAGGGATTTACACTTTAATAAAGTGTATGTTTTTATTTGCATAAATAGAGCTGGTGTGGGAGTGGTCCCATGGTTGGTTCTATCCCCAAAAGCAGAAATCTCTGAATGAGCCCTGTGGCTACAAGGCAGACTGCAGAGAGGAATCTATCTTCTTTACTGCGCCTCTGTATCTTTCCCAGCTCAAAGCTGTAGCTGCTCTTCTCTGGGTTGACTGTCCTGGTGTCACTGTATGACAAACTCAAGCAAATATTCAGACTTCAGGTTTTTCATTAGACAGTATTGTAGCTCTCTAGCTAGCCCAACTGGAGCATGTTGAAATACTCATGCGTGGGCTGAAATTTTCCATCACTGAGGTAGAAGTCTTCACAGTTTGAATGAGCTGCATTTCGTTCACAATAATGCATTAGATAATTAATCTTGAAGAAACAAAATTTATTCTGGTTTAAAGCTGTTACAATCAGTGCCTACACTGCCTCCCACTGCCACGGGCAAATCTGTGGGAGGTGAGAAATGCAGGGCTAACAGAGTTGAGAACATTTGGAATAATATACACCATTCAGAAAAGGAGAACAACCTCCCTTTTTGCACATTTGACTGAATCAGGTATGCACAGTTTGATATTTCAAACATCTTTCCATCATATGTGTTTTGAGCCATCTTTGAACATGAGGAAAAAAAGTTTTCCCTTGTATAAAACACTTCTTTGGTCTTCAGAATAACTCCCTACCTTAAATGCTTCAGATCAGACATGGAGATTTGGCATGAAAATAGCTTATTTTGAGAAGCAGGCCGTAACCTTATTCTGAATAAACTGATTTTACATGAGCAAGCTGGAGATTGAGAACATGAAGATTTTTTTCCACTAAGTTCATGCATACAGTGGTGAAATGATGTGCAGGCATACAGCTGATTTAAATAAAGTGAAGAAGATTCTAAATGTTGCATCTTTTAGGTGTAACGTGTGATCTTTTGCATGTGCCAGAAGTAGTCTACAAAAATCATCACTATCCAAACCAAATTGTGATTTCCAATTAGACTATACTCTCTTCTACAGCTTAAAGAAAACCTCTGTATAAAAATGATCTTTACAGTTGTGTACAGGACTTCTCAGCATAGCTGGAGCCAGCAAGCCAATTGTTCGCAATGGGGATCAATCTAGCAAGTGAGCACAACTGAACAGTTCTTCAGAGCTGGCAAGAAGAAAACTACATGTTTTCTAAGAAATTATCAAAATGCTTTCAAGATGAAGCCACTTAGGCCACTGCATCAAGATCACAAAATTCGATAATGCACCATAAATGGATAAGTCCAACATAGCCCAGCTGTTCCCTTCCAGGCACTTCTGGAGCTTAGACCAGATGCTGCCTAAGAGCAGACAAACTAATGAAATGAGTTTTCCTACAGATTTTGTCTTTTGGCTCCGCCTGAAATAACCCAGTTTTCCCTCACAGTCTCTACAACACCATCCCAGACAAGGCACAGCAAAGCTGCTAGACAGAATTTCACTGCTGATCAGCTTCAGGCTGCTGCCAAATGGAATACATGAACTGAACTCTACCTGCTTTCCTCTTACAAAGAGTGCTCTTTTACTCAGCTGCCAATATTTGCAAAAATATTAAGTACTTCACTTACTTGGAGGTATCATTTTTTGATTTTGCTTCCTTCAAAAACCTGGTTGAACTCAACAAGTTCAAAAATCATTAGCAGGGGAGTGGGTGGTAGGCATATAAAAGAGGAAATACAGATGCAAAAAATATAGGAAAAAGGGAGAAAAGCATATTACTTTATGGAAATACGTTCACAAAAAATCAACAGCCTGAAATGAGCTGGCTAGTTATTGCCTCAAACTGGCTGATTTCTGGCTCCAGAAGGAAGTCTGAGATCTTTTCAATCTCTGCAGTTGTTTTGGAATCCAGGTAAGGGAGAGGTCTCCTTTTTTCTTCCGTATTTTATAATGCATTATGTGCTGCTGAATAGGTCTATTAAAGAGAGAAGTGGAATTCCCTTAAATTCCACTTCCCTTGATTGTAAATGGTTCCTATTTAATGAAGGTCAACATGTGGGACAAAAGCTGTCTATTTTCAAATTTTGAGGATTATGGATGAGATTGCATACCATCTTGATTTCTTGCCTTCACTTGCAATCATAATCTTATTTTTCTCTTCTGAGTCATGGAAATGCCCCATATGTATAAAGATAGGTCTTTGTAATATTGCTTTGTATCAGCTACCTGCAAGCTGGCCGTCACTCTGCGTGGCTCACAATGGCTGCCTGTCTCCTAGAGAGTTAACCAGTGTTTGGGACCAGTCTTGGGATTATCCATGATGCTTAATTGCTAGTATGCTTTGGCACATTTTGGACCAGCTAGCAGTCTCCTCAGGCAGTAGAAAAGAATTTAGCCACATAGACATGAGTGTGCCACCCATAGAGTGTTTGAGCATCCCTGGTCATCTTATTCACTGTAGCGTAGACTAGAAGATATAGCCACACAGGGTACTGTCTCAGGTACTAAAAGCACGCTAACCATGTTATCATGAAAAGCTCAAATTCAAGGCGCAATACTACCTAGAAAATTACAAGTAAGCAAATAAATAAATAAATGCAGTTCTTATTTCATACCACACTTAAAACCAGAATTGAGGCATGACAATACAACGGAAAGGTGTTCCCATTCAGCCAGTTATGTATACCTCCATCTTCAATAGCCATCTTCAATTCGGTTGAGCCACCCACTTCCATAGCTAAAGCAGAGCCACAGTGCTACCCATTTCCGTGCTATCAACTAGAAGGGGAAGCAGGATAGGAGCAGCTGTGAACAGTGACTCTGTCTCCCTCAAGGCAAAGAAAATGTTCATCTGTCCAGATCTACCACAGTTATTGGTGCTTTGTTCCAGCAAACGGGTACAAAGGCCAAAGAGTACATCTGAATTTAAAGTCCCTCTTGTTAAGCAAATGCATAAGATAATTCGATTAATACTGAATGTGCAGTCTTGGCTCTAGCATTTGGATGGTTCATAATTTTTAACTATAAAGACTACCCTTTATGATGAGTGGATATCTAAGTAATACTATGTCTCTGTATACATATATATTTACTCTTGGGCTGCTAAACTTTTTTTTTTACCTGGAAGATATTTTTAACAAGAAATAGACTTCCTACATAATGCGTTGATTACTGAAAAGATAAAAGAAAAGCTGAGAATTAATTTGGCTTAAAAACAATGCTTAGATTTCCTTCACTCCTTTTTTAAGTGTGTTTTGTTTTGCTTTTGAAAGAAAAGGCATTCCACCTATCCCTTCTTTTATTATTCTGGTCGATGTCACTGACATATATGGCTTTGCATTTTTTTTATTCAAGAAAAACAAAAAAGCATGGGGAAAATCAGAGGGGTAGGGAAAGAAGAAACAATAAAATTTTGGTATTTCCCATGAAAACAAAATTACCTCTCCAGCCAGCTGAAACAGGCACCTAGGAACATGCTGATGCTTTTTAAATTGTAGTAGATAGATGTACTTAATCACCACTTTAAGTAGGAAATGGGCACCAAGGGAATTTTTCATAGGGTGATTTAGCTATACGCAAATCTGTTGTGCACTGTTGTACTGAGACACCTAGGAGCTGAGCACTATGTAGAGTTTATCAAGGGATTAGGTAACAACGAAAACTTAAGAGAAAGGACAAGGTTGGTGTAGGTGGGGGCTAATATCCTGATCACTATATCCACTGATGTAGACAGATAGATAAACATGTAGATAAAACTTTCCACAGCAATGTTCAAGCAAAGTGCACCACAGGCAAGGAACTGAAGAGAAACTCC
>JAOWBP010000001.1:110286700-110306184 GCA_028571105.1 Tragopan temminckii | reverse complement strand
CTGGCTGGTTACTCAGGATATTCCGTCTTTTCTGTGGCTGTTAAATCGCACCACACTGATAAAATGCAATATATGGAATTGTATACAGCAGAAGCTTTTAAACAGCAGTCTGTATCACCTTTAACTAATCACACAAGATTGTCTAAAACTGTTTCTCAACTTAATTCTCACGTAAAATGTAGCTTGCATTTCCATAAACTGTTTTGATTAAGAGATGAGATGAAAAGTTAACAGTTATCCCCAAAAGAACCTAACTTTATTGAAGGAACAACTATTTTAAGTGAACCTATTCGTTGATAAAAATGCAATTACTTCTGTTAGAGGCAACTTGATCTGAAATGCTAAATGTGTTGATTTAATCCCTTTTTCCTGTTTGTTGAAATACAAAACCTTCAGTAAGTCGGGGCAACAGTATGTAGCTGACTTTTTCCCAAACTTTTCCAGGAAAGCTCTTAAATGCAGTACCTCAGGGAGTGACAGTGGACAACACTGAACTAGCAGAGTCCCACAGATACAACCTATATTTTCAAGCCTTGTATGAAAGGCTGCTCATGGACAAACCAAGGTATTTATAGTTGGAATCCCTGCACATAGCAGGGGGGTTGAAACTAGATGATCATTATGGTCCTTTTCAACCCAGGCCATTCTATGATTCTATGATTCCATGATACAAAAAGAGTGCACAATGACAGTGACAGAAATGCCAGGTCTGTGCATACCACCTCAGCTTTATCAGTAGCGTTGCATCCCTGAGCTCATGTTCTTACAAGTCTTCAGACTGGGCATTCATAGTACACATGCACATGTGTAAATCTCATGCTTTACTCTTAATATTGAATAAATTCCATGCATGCTATTCCATTAACTTATTTTTAATGAATTAATATTATCAAAACCATAGCAGATGTTACATAACTGAGAAAGCCCAAGTTCTAGAACTGAGGCTACACTCCTGTTTGGATAAGTATACAGATCTTACTTCATTTTCCTTTCCATGAAAAGAAAAAAAAACAACCCATGAAATCCCCAAAGACTTCCTGACCTGATTAGCATTTATTTAAATTATAGGTGAAGCAGTACTGTGAAGAAGTGCCAGATTTATCCCAGACTCAGACAATCATGAAGATATTTTTCACAGCAAACTAAGGCACATCACCCCTAAAGAAATGCTGTCAAATATTTTCTACTGTTTGGTTCATTTAAGGATGATTAATACCAATCTAATATGTGAGTGAGAATATCAGAAATATGCAGATTATACAGGTTTAAACCCTAACACGGGATTATATGAAAGCACCTGCTGTCACAGCTTTTGCCACTGACACAGCTTCATTGAGATAACATAGCTGCAGCAGCCAAGGACACAACACCTACGACCACGTCAAGGAGGGGAGGAGAAACAACACAGACAAAGCAAATTTGTGTTTTACTGAAAAGCTGAATTAGCCCAGAATGCACATGCACAAAAATCATAAACTTTCAATGTGTGCTCCTAAATTGAACATCCTCCAAACACAGCTCACAGTGCAATGCTCTTGACAGGAACTGAAGAGGGTGTTTTTGAGGTGATGTGTGGAAGGAGTAATAGACCATTTATCTGGGCTTTTATGGCTGGCACTTACGTAACAGAAATAAAACACATTTGGACATATACCTCTACACACTTACAAGAATACTCTTTCACCAAAGAGGTCTTGTACTACGTAGTACCCTTTGAAAAATAACTCTCCTTAATGGAACTGAAGAAACCCAAAAATAGAGGGTAAAGATTTGTTTCCAAATCACTAAATTAAATGGATAATTTTTGTAAACTGGCAAAGCAAGAGTTAAACTAATTCCTTAAATCTTCTTATAAAATGAAAGTTCTTTGAGGAACTGCACCTTACTTATAGCTAATGATGCAAGATGCAAGGAAGTAGAGAATCAGACCCATTTGACTCTAATCCTACTGAGTAAAATACATATTTGTACATTAATCAGAGTGTGCACAGAAATACCTATATAACAATATGTAAGGAAATGAACAGATTAAAGCACGGAAAACTCCAGATGCTGGAAAAGATTTTGTGTCTTTATTTTTAGCAGTCAGCATCAGCAAGTTTGTCTTTCAAAGGAAGGAGAGAAACTGACTTCACAAAGACGCTTGCATTTCAGGTCAGCAGTACTTAGTGAGTATTTCTGATCCCAGATGGCTTCCTGAGTATATTTAGAAGACGCAAGAAAATAAATAAATAAATATATAAGGACCCCTGTGAGTATTTCCACATTCTCTGCATTTTAATCTGGACACAGATTAAAAGGAGGTGCTTCCCACTGCTTGCATAACATCCACTGACCCAGCTCACACTGCAGTGCCTGTCTGAATGAATTCTATGCCAAAAGGACCAAACGCATTTGGCCCCAATGCCCTACTAGAAAAACTACCAAAACCCAAAGGACAGAACATACACATCAGCACCAAGAATCAGGCACACGTTATTGCCAATCTCTGTTATTTACTTTTGAAATACTTTACACAAGCAACAACAATGTACAATGATCTGATAAACAGTAATGTTTTTAGTTGTTGTTTTTGTTGTTTTCCTTTCAAGGTCAGTTCCAAGAAACCTTTGCTAGAATCAGCTAATTAATTTTTGGCCTCTTTAACTACAGGGTATTTGAAGCCACATGTTATGAATCATTTTCAGTTGAGATATTAAAATCAGATTACAAGAGAAAAGCCTTGTAAATATTTGCTTTCAAATGAGGCTAAGAATAAATATATATTCAGTAATTCATCCATATTTAGCAGATATTAAAGAGACAAAGCATAGCTTTAAATTCACTTATCATTTTATACAAAGAAAGGAAATATGAAACTTGGCTTGATTAGCTTGTTTCTTCCTATGCTTTGTAATACCTTATTAAAATTTGAACTTTGAAATTGATATTATCAGTCAAATAATGTCAGTAGAAATATTTAATCTGTGGTTAGAGCTTTATTAATAGAACTTTTATTTGAAGTGTTTTATATCCAAAGGGAAAAATAATAAAAAGAAAGCCTGAAATGGACTTCGAAGGTTGATTTTACATCACTGATTTCATTTTGAAATACATAACTTGCTGCTAAAGAAAACTTAATCTATCTTCTCCATACACATAAACTAGATTTATTGATCAGGGGTTGGAACGGGCTGCCCAGGGAGATGTGGAGTCCCCAACCCTGGATATGTTCAAGGAATGTTTAGATATTGTGTTGAGGGACATGGTTTAGTGAGAACTATTGGTGACAGGCAGATGGTTGAACTGGATGATCTTGTAGATCTTTTCCAACCTTGGTGATTCTCTGATTTTATGATTTATAAGATGACTGTGCTCTCACTGGGGAAACTGCTCTTTTTGGACTGGAAAGTATCCAGGTCTTCATGCAACTCAAGGTTCAAATGGCCAACTACAATATGCAGACAAAGACTAGGCTGTGGTGTTCACTGGGAAAGACTAATAAAAGATGTGTTCCCTTTCCTCCCCCAATGATAACATTTTAAGAATTAAAGAATGCTTACATGGTATAGAAGTGAAACAGGATAATTGTTGTTTCTTACCTGTTTTTTTGACAAATGAGTAGTGTTAACTGATCCAAACCCCCAAATTAAATGTAATTATTCAAAAGAAAATGAGGATGACATTTCAGAGCCTCCAAGGGTGACATTAGGAATAAAAATCACTTCAGAGTTTTGGCTATAGAGGAACTGTATTTATGGAAATCTGAGTGACTGTCATTTGTAGTATTTCATTTTGTGCTATAGTCATGTCATTGAAAATAGATTTCAGTTTCCCTGTAAAGTATCTTTTCATCTTTACTGACACATGCACCAAATACTGCAGAGTGCACCCTACAAAGAAAAACATATGAGAGAATCATGAAGTCTTGCTGTGCATTCTTGTTTTCCCAGTAAATATTCTGGTTGTCAACTCTGTCAGTTATGAATTTGCAGTGATAGGATTTATCTTGAAAATAGCTGAAAGAGAGGGAAAAAGAGAAGATGAGGGAACGGGGAATGGAAAAAGGAAGAGGAAGTGAGAAGGGAAAGAAGGGAGGGAGAGGAGGAAGGAAGAAGGGAAGAAGAAAAAAAGAGGAGAAATGTGTCATATCAGGCAAAATATAATGAGAGTGAAGGAAGAAAAATACAAACACTGATTTCACAGACAATCTGATTTTAAAAGTGTTCAATAATATTTAAGTCTTTCTAAAAAAACCCAGTGCTTCCATTTATTAGTTTGTTATCACCAATGTAATCCTTTGGGTGGACAAAATAGAAGAAAGGCTGCATAACATCTACATAAACATGTATCAGATTTTGTCTCTTTTATTCCTCACATACGTAGGTCTGAATGTTCAATACTTAAAAATGTGCAGGTCAAAAATTTAAGGAGCAAAGAGGGAAAGAATGTTTGCCCCTTTTGCATTGTTATAGTCAAGCTTTCAGGGTGAAACAGTGTGTTTCAGCAGGCTACTATAGAGTGATTTCTAACATCTTACACATTTCATTCTGAAAGTAAATGCCAAGTACAGAGTTCAAAGTCCTGTCTTTAATGCCTGCCTTCATGAACTTCTCACACTGGATGAAGCTGTAACATCTACTTATAACACGGATTATTACCAAAGCCAGACATTCACAAATCAGCCATGAGGCAGAGATCTAAATGATATTTCAATTTTTATATATATTTTTTTCATTTTAAATAAGAATGGTTCTGCCTTTGTAGATATCCCCTGGTTTGAGACTTCAAGAGCCACAACTGAAGTCTCCGTATATAACAAAAAGAGCTAAAGAAATTGTTTTTCCAGGACTATGGAAGTGAGGATGAGAAAGGGGATGAATAGATATTATTACAAGCATGAAGTGTTAAAAGATGTGTGATAAAATCACCAAAGGTTGTAGCAGGGAAGGTTTTATTATATTGCTGGGGCCATTTCACAGCTGGTTGGCTTGCAGGAAAGGAAAACCTGTGCAGCTATTACTCTCCCCCGGTGATGCTCCTTTTGCTCCCCCAGCCCTGCTGCAGGTGCCTTCTGTGTGCAGTCCAAGGCAGGAGGACCTTGCCATCTGTGGAACACCCTCCTCAGGAGCCCCAGCAGATCCTTATAGAAATTCACTTGGATTTTTATTTCAAGCAGCATTCCCTGTTCTAAACTCCCCAGCGATAAAAACAAAAACAAAAACAAAACAAAACAAAGTTCTATTCAGGTATGGGCAAAAATAGTAACAACCAGAACCAAGGAGAATACAGTTCTTGCTAACCAGTTGCAGGGCAGAAGCTTTGGATCCATCTGCCCTTGAATTTAAAGAGAGAGCTTTTTGTGCCAAACAGGAAAAAAACTAAAATATTCAGAAGTGAAGGCTTCCATTTTCTGCATCCGCAGCCTCAGTCTTGATTCATTTTGATTTTAGCTGGCTTTTTTGTTGTAGCATAAGCATCGCAGAATGCATGTAGGTGTTATTGTTTGTAGCGTTCAGGCTGCATGATAGCAGATAATTTTGCTGTGCCATTATTAGTATTTGCCCCTTCTTATTGGATCTTGGCCATGTGAAATTAATGATATGCTAAAGCAAGCTTTTGAATTTTAGTGCTTTCATAAATGAAAAAAAGTGCTACCAGCTTTGAGATTGGTCATAGTGATGAAGAAAAGGGCTGATAACTGTGACAGGAGAAACATTCATTCCAAATGAATGTACTCCAAATATTTAGAATATTGTTTAGTTTAATTCATTTCCAAATGCCAAAGAGATGTTAAACAAAGTATTCGTGTTTACTTTGATATTCACAAATTTGTCCTTAGCATAGGACAATTTAAAAACAAGTTATCTTAAATGGAAGATTGTAGGAGGGAATCAGGCTGAGGATTCTGAGTGTCACTGCTCTTCAGAGGAATTTCTGTCCCAAACAGCAGTGGGAGCTTCTCAGAGTCCTGCCCCAAAGCGATGTGAAAGGCAAGTATTGCATGATTATGTCATCACTTTTTGTATTTTCTCTCCAGCGCATATTATCCTGTATCATTTCAATTCTTCCATTACAATGGAGGCATAAACTAGCATGAAAAGATGCAAAATAACACTTAATCCTTTTTAACAGAGGGACACATTTGTGATGTTTTCCGTAGCAGTGTGATCTCCTAATTAACTACAGTTGGTTTAGCAGGGTTTGTATGTGATGATGATTCTAGTATGTATCTTTTGGGCAACTAGCTGGGAGTATCAACCAGAAGTGTGCATTGGTCTCTCCCCTGGAAGTTACCTGCTGTCAAACTATCCTGTTTTCTTGGACACGCAGGGCATGCCAAAACATGTGTTTGGCTGCAGGGGAGCAGTATCCCAACCTTAAAGAGGGAAGGACCTGGCCTCAAAGTCACTTCCCTTCCCCTTTCACTGAGTCCATGACAGGAGCCAGTTAAGGCATGCAAAGACATCAGGTTTGGAAAGGTGTGGCAGCGAATCCTGAATGATACAGGAGAGGAGACTGCTGATGTAGGGAGGACGGAGAGTGGCAGTCCAGCAGGCTGAGCTTCCAGTGTTTGTGAGGAGTAGAGAAGGCAGAATGCGTGCTGTTCCATTACGCATGCCAAATGTATGATTGCTGCTGATGGAGAATAGAGTTTCAGCAAAGAAGCTGAGATCCCCATTGTGATGCAAAGGAGATGTTTCCTCACTGAGGAGCTGAGAGCTCCAGCTCAGTGGGTGCATGAAGAGGAGAGAGACATCCCAACACATCTGACATAACCCAGCTATCAAGGTAACACAGCTGTACAGGCCTAGAAAGCTGGCTTGGTGACTTCCCAAGAAACATCATACAGAATTAGTTTCTAAGGCTTTTATATTTCCAGCTTAAATTTAAGTATGTGGTGACTCACAGAAAGAAAATATCCTGTAGTTGCTCATGCAAACACAGCTATGACCTAAGCACTTGAAACAATAGCTGAAATACATTTTAAGAAAGAAAGTAGCAAAGCCACTCACTTTATTACACAGTTCAGACAAAAATATAGAGTAGCTGGTATCTTTTTGGCTTGTAATACCATCTACATGACTGCAGTGTAAGTTTCACTCTGAGAAAACCATGCAATGCTTGGACTGCAACTGCCACTGAGAAACATTCAACCCCCCCGAGGAGACATTTTCTTGTTTAACTGATTTAAAATATTTCTACTCAGTACCAGTTTTTCAGTTTTCCTCTTTGATGAGTGAAACCAAAGGTTGGAGCTCAGCTTTTCAGCAACTCACAGGACTCACTCTACAGGAAAACATTATTGGTGGCTGCTGTGCACAGCCTTGCCCAGAGGGTGAACAGGCAACCTGCCTTGATGGTGGAGCAGGCCACAGGGAGGGCCAAGAGCTCTTCAGTTTTTGGAGCAACGTTTGGGGGCACAACTGAAAGCAAAAGTACTGGCCTCTGCAGAGAAAAGAGCAAGAAATGTGAGGATAAGACTGATTGAAAATGTTACACTGGAAGAATTTTATTTATAAGACCTGTTGTACCAGGTTTATGTGGCAAGGTTTTGGTACTGTGCTGCCCCATGTCAGATCAGAGCAGATCCAGATGCTCCAGAGGGACCCACTACTGCCAGAACTGAGCTATGAGTGACGCTGACTGTGCTCTGGGAGAAGGGAATTAAGGAAGGGAAACAATGCTGCTCTACAGCAGCTGGGAGAGAGGGGTGAGAAATGTGAGAGAAACCGCCCTGCGTCCACAGAGGTCAATGCAGCAGGAGGGCAAGAGGTGCACCAGGTATGGAGCAGCAGCTCCCTGAAGCCCAGGAGAGGCCCATGGAGGAGCAGACCATCCCCTTGAAGACCAGGGGCACTGTGAGGGCCGATCTCCACGTGAAGCCACAAAGGAGCCCATAGGGCAGCAACAGATGAGACCTGAAGGAAGCATGGCCCATGGAGAGCCCCACAGGAGTAGCCCAGGCCAGAGCTGCAGCCTATGAAGGGCCTGTGCTGGGGCAGGAGGGGAGGGGGAGCTGCCTTCTTTGGGGACCCATGTTGGTCAGTGCCTGTAAGGGTGGACCACATGGTATGGAGGCATATTAGGGCAGTGCTCGGAGAGCTGCAGCCTGTGGGAACCCTACACAGGATCAGATCAGGAAGGATGGCAGTGAGGGAGGGACCCACATGGAGCAGGGGCAGAGAGTGGCGGTGGAGGAGCAGCAGAGATAAAGCGTTATAAGCTAATTGCAGTCCGTATTTCCATTTCCTGAAGTGCTCAGGGCAGGGGAAAGTTGGGAAGATGGATGTGGGAAGGTGTTTTTAGTTTGCTTTTAATTCTCACTGCTCTAATTTGTCACTGATATGACTGAGATCTGTCTGTCCATATCTCAACTCATAGACTTTCTTCTCATTACATTTTCTCCCTGTGTCTTTCTGAGGAGAGGGAATGAGAAAGTAGTATGGTGGTACTTAGCTGCCCATCAGTGTGAAATTACCACACCTGTACTTGCAGACATATGGGCTCTGTGATGATGGAAAGGCAATTCGACCCCTGTAATACTGACCTGTAGCAGCAACCAACTACCAGCTTGTTTTGTGAATGTAACTGCTTGTAACCTCACACGTGCATTCATACTGTCATATCATATTAAATGAGCTATAATTGTAGTCTATTAGAGTGCAATAACCTAAAAGTGATAGTGCATGACAGCACCTGTCAACACGTCATGGAAGATTGTATGGGATGCTGAATGATACCCATTTTATACCACATTAATGAGGCAGTTCATTCTTACCCAGTCATAAATAAACAGGTTTCATTTTCTTTATACACCATGAGAAGCTTTATTTATTTATTTATTTATTTATTTATTTAGTACACAGATCCACAGAAGTCGTGATAATGTCTGGAGAAAGAGTATCAACAGTGTGGCTGTTAATGACAATGATGATGTTATTTTTATCATTATTAAATGCTCTATGAATACATATTAATATGACTCTTTCCATTTTATGGAGGAGAAAATATGGAAAAACATAAAAAGAAACAAGACTGACCATGTTTAGTAAAGATTTAATATAAAATAAATGAATTGCCTGATTGCTTCAGCAGCACTCAATGGAAAGGCCATTATGGGCAGATGTCTGCTCCTCTTCAGATCAGTGGCTGCTCTGGGCCCTTGCTTTCATTCACAGTTTTTCTATCTGAAATGGATGTAGTAAGAGAAAAGTGGGAAATGATGGCAGAAAGAGGAAAGACAGAGAGCAGGAGGCTTTCAGAAAAATCAAAAGAAAAGCAAATTTATCAAAGTGTATGTACAATATCCATTATTTTCTGTATCCTGACAGGATCAAAGTGCCTTGCTTTTAAATATCTGCTTAGGCCTCAGTCATAAATAACCACCTATGCTCTTTTGTAGGGCCCTGTGCGGAGGGGTCAGTAGAGTCCTTGGCAAGCCCACATTTCCCCTCCTGGATAGTGTCAGATGTCACCCTCACCACCAGGTTGGACACATGATGCTCAGTCTCTAACTGGCTCAGCAGCACCTTTCTTTCTTAGTTTAAGCTGAGAGGTGCCTTTAAAAGAAAGAAAATATCTCTCAGTATAAGTTAAAAAAAAAAAAATAGAATTGGAATGCAGGAACATGCTACTACTAAAATGATCACTAAATCCTGGGCAAAACCTGTTCCTTTGCCAAGAACCTCCTGAAGTGCCCATGCAATGGTCATCCTTCATGATCCAATTAAACAACCTCTGTTCCTTCTTTAATCTTTGAACTATTACAAGAATAGATAATTTGAAACCACAGCCCACGAAGACACACCAGCTTCTTCCTAAGGAGTAAAAATGAGTGGTTATGGTCTTGGGATCTTCCTGCTCCATGCTGACACCTGGACAACCAGTATGATCAAACACAAATATTGTCTGACTTCAGCTCCATACAGAACTACGGGGTCACCCAGAAGACCCTTGTTCCATAACAATTTGCTGCCAAAATGATGACTTAACATCAATGCAAATTCATAACACTTACCTGAATACACTGGCACCACATGCTATTTTGTTCTGTTTTATTTCTCAGGACTGGTAATTTATCAGTACCAGTTTTGATGTACTGCTCAAGAATAGCTACTTTTTTCATTTGTCAAGACTTATTTGGATATTTTCGTATTACCCTGAAAAAAACTACAGAATAGCTTCATTGGAATATTTTCTCGGTAATCTTATTTTTTTCCTTCTTCTTCAAGAGAAGTGAGTTAAAATTTCTCATTTAAGAATCATGTCATCATTTTCCTCAGAAGTTTTTTAAAACAGTTATTTTAAAAAATGCACTACCTCGTGAAAGGTTGAAGGATGAGGAAGACTGAGAGTCAACATTCACTAGACAAAAAGATCGGGTGAAAGTTGTTCCTAACTGGCTTCATTTGGCCAATACTTGTGACTGAAAAAAAATATTCCAATAAAGAGAAATTATTTCCCTATTTTCACAGTATTTCAAACTTTTGTTCAAAAATGATTGTTTTAAACTTCTTGAAATAAAAGAAATCATTTAATGAGTTTTTAGATTCCTCCAACTAAATGAACTATTAAGTTTGACTTCAACCCCAAATATTTTCTATTTTTTTTTCCATTTTGCCAAGGAAACCAACACAATTTTATGCTTCAGATCAACCCAAAATGCATGTGTGTTTTTTTTTTTTGTTCAGTTTGACCTTTGACCTGAAGAAAGAATTATTCACACAAATCCACTTTAAAATGGCTTGGATCTAATTGTGCATGTAGGCACTTATTTGCTGTATGATCTTACTACTGTTCTCTTACTTGCTTTACCCTCCTAATTGCTGTTATGCTTTATTCTAAGTCAAAACGTAGACTGTTAGGGGCAGACACTATTCCTTCCTGTATATCTGAAATGTGTGTTTAGGGCAACTGTCTTCATACCAGTGGTAAATATATGGAACAGAGCTGTGTTCATTACACATCCATCAGCCCTTCCAACACCTAGACACCATCTTTGTTACTATGAGTAATCTTTCCAGCATGCAGGATTCGTTGCCTTCTATTTTTTCCTGAAAAGAATAATTCAATCTTCCAAACTAATCAGTTAGCCTTTCATATTGGTCCTGTCTACAGCCGTGTGAACTGGAAGCCAACTCTAGTAAAGAAACACAACAGAAACCTTGCAGATTTCCATAGAAGAGGGAGAGCTAAGTGTTTGATTTCAAAACTGGAAGGCAGATGAAAGAAGCAGCAAATGGCAGAGAAGGTTGGAAGAGCCTAATTTTTGCCTGCTCGCCAATGTTGGCAAAGGAAGAATAGATAAACAAATGAATGCCTCTTGGTGTACCTATAATTACCAGATCATTCAAATACATCTTTATCTTTCACTGTCTCTTCCAGCATTTTTGTTGTTTGGTTTGTTTGTTGTTTCTTTCTTTAAAAAAAACAAACATGCGGTACTGTTTTCTGGTCTCTGTTTAGACTGGTCTTAGCTTCTTTCAGTGGACTTATATCTCATTTACTGTGCAGGAACAAAGCTTTTTTGCATCCCAAGAATAATACTTTTAATAAGATGAGATGTGCTATAAAAATGTTTAATTCTTCCTCAAAACTGAACAGGTACTTCACTTTGACCCAGACAATGGCAGATCCTGCCAAATCTCACTGTAAGAAGCAGAGACAGAGTGGAAAGTAAGATTGCATTCAACAGTAGCATACAGAGTAATCCCAATCATTCATAAATAACTCCTGCGTTTTTTCAGGTTTTTTTTTTTTTTTTTTTCTGAAATGGCTTCTAGTGTACATGCAAAGTTTCATTGCATCCCTCTTCACCCTATAACTGGCAATGCAGTCGTCACGAATCTGCTTTCAAACAACATGATACCTAGTCTGAAAAGCATGATTCTCTGTGAAGGGAGGCTCACAGGCAGCTTCTAAAACAGGCCCCCTTGTATTTGCAAAGAATTTTCCATACATCCTCTGTACATATATGTCATAGCTCAGTGCCTCTGAGCATGAGCAAAGGTGATGCGGAATCTCTGCATTAGACCTCTGCATAATGTTTCAGGGCATTGAAATAACACTGGTGGGGAAGAGCATGAGCAATGGGCATGAAACTTCCACAGAAAACCAGAGCTCATGTATGAGATGGACCTCTTTCTCTTCAAACAACAAAGGACCATGGCTGCAGATCTTTGGGATCCTAGTTTGAAGTCCAAGTACCACCCACATTTGTCAGACTGTGCTCCTGGCTTTGCAGATTCCATTAAGACCCTGGGAACAGCCAAAAAAAGCAATAGTAAATAGATCTAGGGGCTTTCTTTCCTTTTTGTTTTTGTTTTTTGTTTTTTTGTTGTTTTTGTTTTTGTTTTTGTTTTTATTTTGTTTGTTTTATTTTGTTACTCCTCTATGCTAGTGGAATTTAGAACGATCACTGCAAACAATACAGATTTCTGTAACAACATCAATTTTAGCAACATCCGAACTGTCTATAGAAGAACTTTGCGGTTTAATTAGAATTGCTTACATCCGGCAACTGTTTGAAATAAACAAAAATTAGAGCATAGGAATGTTGTGGTTTTTTTTTCTTTCCTAATAGTAGCTCAAATAAGGAAATGAGAGAATTTAATTACACTCACACAGAGTTTGTGTTAGAAGCACACTGTCAGGTCAGCAGTTGGAGGCCAAGAGGAGTCCCCACAGGTTAAATTAGATGGGATGTATGTTATCCTATGTGCTAGTGGGAGAAAGAAGGGATCAGTATTAGGCTGCTCACCAGAATCCTTCTTTCTGTGGTCTTAGCTCTCCATAAAGCACAGGAAATTATATGCAAAGCTTAATTTTCTTCATATGTGATTTCCTATCTTTTGAACTCTTCTTCTTGCTGAAAGTATCATGGATAAATCGCATTAGCTTTGATCTGAGCCTTTCCTAGCTCTCCATAAAACACAACTTTGTGCATGAGGGCACAAACAATGCTGTAAAATGAGTGCACAGAAGGACAGGATTTTATGGATTCATCTGCCAAGCATTTCTTCACAAGAGGAGAAAGACATCACAAGTCTCTGAAGATGCCAAGACTCATCCTCAAATGGTTCATTGACATAAAAATATCAGTCCAATTTG
Organism: Tragopan temminckii; assembly: GCA_028571105.1. Lineage (NCBI taxonomy): Eukaryota > Metazoa > Chordata > Aves > Galliformes > Phasianidae > Tragopan > Tragopan temminckii. The sequence goes on along the minus strand of JAOWBP010000001.1, from coordinate 110,293,092 downwards.
GTGCTCTCTACAAGCTATTTCCAAAAGAACTGCATTATCTCCTACATATATACACATATATTTTGCTGTGCAACCAGTTTTTTTAGTGGATGCATCCCATTCCATTCATGCCGTAAGAATCGTGGTGTAGGCTTTGTATCTTCCCCATGATTTCTGATGGTAGGCTCGGCCTTGTAGCTTTCCTATCATAGCTTGACCTAGTTTCCACGATTTCGAGCTGAATCTGAAGCAATCACTGAGGCATTTGCTCTGAGGAAGCACCTCAGGGAAAGGAGCATAGTAGGAAATGACCCCACAGACATGGACTTATGGAGTTATTTCAGTTGAAAGGGATGTTTGGGGGTCATCTTGTCTGACCACCTCCTCAAGACTGGACTAGCTTTGACACTAGTAAATCAGGCCTGCCACAGTGAGAGAGTTCAGTCATGGAGGAGAACATGATTTTTAGATCTCTGGCAGAACCCTGACTCCTGTCACACTGGAATAGCCAGGAGTTGCCCGAGTCCCTGATGGGAAGTCAGGCAGAGACAAGCAGCCCTGTGCAGTGCTCAAGGTGCTGTGTAGTACTCATCAAAACTTACAGTTGATTGGAATAAATCTCTGAGAACTTGACTGGTCCCAACATTCCCAGCAAGTGAAGCAATGTGATCTAGGCACAATGTTTGTGTCTGTAATGTGTCCAGCCCGTGCCACGGATAAGCTTTCCGAATCTCCCTCTTCCTCTTCATGTAGGCTGTGCTGTGTCATAGAAGACACGTTGCCCAAGAGTACTGTGGGTTCAAAACATGTGTGAAATTTCTCTAGATGTGTGTCCTTCCCATTGTTTCCTGTTCCCACCTGTAATCTCTTCCTTCTTCCCTTCTTGCTTTTGGTGGTGTGGAGACTTCAGGTATTGCCTGGGAGAGGCAACCATTTAACCTCTGCCTCCCCAGGCCTCCAGACATCTTCTCAGCTGCAAACACAAGAGCATGGGCGAGTGCTTACTGGAAGGGCCATGGCCTGGGGGACTGTTTGAACAGACAAAAGCTCCTCCCGTGCACCTGGGCACCAGCGCAACCTGACCACCCAAACGTTTGTGCAAAGGGAATAAAAGGAGCAGCAACGTGATCAGATGGAATCGCTAGCCAGCTTTAGTAAACATGGGCTTTAATTAATTTTTTCCTCCTATTGTTTACCCAGCTTTGTATGTAACTGAGAGCTGAACTGGGCTTATCAGTAATTACCAACAGTTCTGGAAACTTTACACGTCATTGTGCTGTGTTACTATACGAAGCAGCGATCCATGAAGAAGGGTGTCTTTTCATTCATATATATATATATACATATATATATATAAAAAACAAACAAACAAACAAAATAAGACAGAAAACTCCTCCAACACACTGTTGGGGTTTCGAGAGTGGAGAGACAAACATGGGGAAAGCAGAGGGCAGCAGCACCCCTGTTTCAGATCTAATTAGGAAACTTTCCTGGCTGCAGCACCGTGGTACAAACGTGGCACTCTGGTGGACGCGCTGCCTGCAGCCAGGCTCTGCAGCAGCTCTCACAGCCCTCGAGTTGCATTTTGCCATTCCATAGTGACACCTGCCGGGAGCAGCTGAGCTGATCGAGCAGAGACTCTCCCGCTGCTCTGCTTGGCAAGGGGCTGCGAAGTGCAAAATGAAGGGGATACAGCAATCAGGCAGATTGATTCTCCTCCTTTCCTTCCAGATTGAGCCAGGCTCTTAGCAGAGGGAAAAGGGATCTCTGTGCTTGATTAGCGCTTACAAATGCCTGATGTGAGCAGCCCCAGTGGCACTGACGTAGCAGCTGATGGGTGCAGGAGAGGGGAGTGAAGGAGACTGGGGGCTTGTTCAGATGTAGAGGGCCAAATTCAGTCCACATGAAAATGAGATGAAGGCAGAAAGGTGTCTGTCCCCTTTGCAGAAGCTGAAAGGTGACTCAAGAGGAAAGGTCATGTCACGATTGCTGTTTGCTGATAGTTTCTCTGTAAATATTGACTGTTGTAGGAAGACAAGATCTTGGGCTCTGTATTTTTAAGTATCTTTGCTCTGATTTGATACAGCCACTCTTAGAATAGTCTGAAGTGTGGCTTCTCTCTACTTTCTGTTCTCTTTTCCTCCCGAGGATTTCACTGCTCCTGCTCAGCATTTAGATCCTATCACGCCTGCAATGTGGGCTGCAACGCATGCAGGCAGCAACTAGGGAAATAGAAAAATCTGGCCCCTCACCCTGCACTTCCCCTTCTCTCACTCAAAGCTGAAAGGAAAAGACAACCTAGCAGGATAAGTGCCAAAATGTTTTAGACATAAACGACAGATACCAGAGTCATCACACATTTTCCTAGGTGGGATAGTAATTTCTGTAATGTATTTTTAACAGTGAGGAGTGACAGGAGGGAAGCCACTTAAATCTAATGCAAACGGAGGATTTGTCAGTTACGTAGTTTGTATAATGTCATACCTAGAAAATGTTATAAAAATGGAGGGATTATGGGGACAAGAGGCATTTCTAAAATTGGAGGCCTCCTTTCAGGGCTTTAGCCCCCTCGCTCTTCCAGATCACTGGGTATGTTTCTCACCGAGGAAGAACAGGAGCCTATCTCAGACCCATGACAGCTCCCCGGGCTGTGTGCTACTTAAGGAGCTCTGCTCTCCTGTTGCACCTAACTCTCCTAGCTTTTGCCAGCTGCTGCTTTGCCTTATTGCAGTTCTTCAGTGATCCCCAACTGTTCCAACCACATCAGGGCAGTTTCCAAATGCTTTCAGGCTGTTTTCTCCCTCCTTTCGAGGCAGTGGGAGCTTCTGTGTCCAAAAACCTTATCTAATATGGAGGCTTCCTGCCGCTTTGGTTTTGGCTCCAGTCTTGGCTTAAAGGTGTTAGAGACAGGACTGTGCGCTCAACTGATGCACAGTGACAGCAGTCTGGAAGCTCTGCAGTGGTTCAGCAGGGTTAATTGTGCTGACCTCATTTAAAAAGCACTTTGAGATCTATGAATGAATGCGATTGTTTAAGTAATAATAATAACAAAAAGATGTATTGATGTTATTCATATGTATTAGCAGCCTTTCAGTATCTAAAGGGGGGCTATAAGAAAAAAGGGGACAGACCCTTTAGTAACATCCGTTGTGTTAAGACAAGGGAAAATAGTTTCTAACTAAAGGAGGGGAGAATTAGACTAAATGTAAGGAAGTTTTTTACAGTAAGGGTGACGAGGCACTGGCACAGGTTGCCCGGAGAGGTGGTGGATGGGGTCCGTGGAAACACTCAAGGTCAGGCTGAATGAGGCTCTGAGCACCCTGATCCAGCTGTAGGCGACCCTGTTCATTGCAGAGGAGTTGGACTAGATGGCCTTTAAGGATCCCTTCCAACTCAAACAATTCTAAGGTTCTGTGATTACTCTCATGGCTAATTATTTAAGGAATAAATGGTTGAAGTACCTGTTGGTAGTAAAAAGGAGAGCACTACTCCAGAAATAGGATTCTGGAGGGCTATAAGGGCTTTTAACAAAAGATTTGGGGCTGTCCTGCCCCAGAAGCAGCCTTCATTTTTATTAAGGTAACACAATGAAAAGGATAAGTTTTGCTGAAGTGCCTTTAACCTGAACGGTGTTAAGGGGGCAGAATTTATGAATCTGGAATGAACGGGATAAACCCGGCGCTGGAAGCACAGCCTCCGCGAGGGAGGGGGAGAGCCAAGCGCTCCTCCGTGCGAGGCGGAACGAAGCCCCCCGGTGGCCGCCGGCCGCCCTGCAGGTCCCGCCGTCCCCTCCCGGCTTCGGGAACACAGCCGGCAGGATTTCCAGATTACGGTTTGCAAATGGACGTTGGCTGGGTTTCCTTTCCTGCTAAGCAGAAAGTAGAAATCTCTATCGACGTGATGCAGGCTGCAGCTCTTTCACAAAGAAATCAGTTGGTGGCATAGATGACTTGTGAGGGGAGTGCTTGCTTGTTGGTCTTCCACTGGAAGATCAGGTAGTTCTGGAGCTCCTGTGCTGCACATGCCCTTTTCCCACAGGCAGTCAGTGAACAGGCGATGTGTGATTGCACTGAAGCAAGGATCTGACCAAGTAACCCAAGTGCACGACTGGTCGAAGAGTCTCAGATCCCAAGATATAGTACATTGGTCTCTAACTGAGCCTTCTCCTGTGGTCTCTCCAGTTCATGAATTTCCTCCTTCTCCAAGCGCTGAAGCTCCTTATCAAATTAAGGAGCCCCTCGCTGACTCACGCACAGTCTTCATGGGATATGCTCACTGGTTGAAGCAAAGATACGGACATAGATTACCAGGGGCAAACTGAAGGGTTTCACTGTCCTTGAAATATGCACAGAATTTGTTGGGGTTCTTTTCCGCAGCAGAAAAAAAAAAAAAAAAAAAAAAAAAAAATTCGGACGTGCCTTTTTATAGAAATTAAAAATTATAATATAATTACTTAATATTTAAATAAATATGAATTATTAATTAAAGCCTCTTACAACAGAAAGGTTATCCAAATATTTTCCTATTGGATGAATCACAGGTTAGAGCTATGAGAGGGTTTCATGTACTAGAACCAGCTGTCACCGACCTTTGAGTGTGTATGTCGTTGTCCTGTGACACAGACTTCTACAGGGTTGTTTCTACAATAGAGTGCTACTAAGGTTCTCATTAGCTTGTAGGAGCTGTTTGTTTCTGAGCAGCCTAGAACATTCTTTCTGACAGTGATGAGAAGCAGGTACCTCCTGTGGATTGCATTCTCTGTAGACACAAAGAATCAGAAGTTCATCAGAAATATCTTCCAGTGAAGTATGAAACTCTGCTTCTGTACACATGAACCCAGCTGAAGAGTCACAACCTACCCATACCATTCAGTTCTGAACCCCACCAGGCTCATCTCCACAGGCACAGCTGACTCTTGACAGAGAAGGGTCAGGGTAGATATCGGGAAAAGATTCTTCACCAGAGGTGGTGGAACAGGCTCCCCAGAGCAGTGGTCATGGCATCAAGCTCGCCAGAGATCAGGAAGTGACAGAACAATGCTCTCAAATGTACAGTCTGATTTTTGGGTGGTCCTATGTAATGCCAAGAGTTGGACTTGATGATTCTTCTGGGTACCTTCCAAGTCAGGACGTTCTGTGATTCTATGACTTGGGAGAGCCTCACGTGAGCTGTGTGTTGCACAACTCCAACACACAGTGTTGAAAAGTGATTGCTATATAAAAAGCTGGAGCTACATGAATGAGAATATGATGCCAGCCCACTGTGCCTTCTTTCAGTTTTATGCACATATTTTAAGCTACATCCATATCCTCCTATTTCTCATTGCCTGTGTTGGTCCTGGCACATCGAGGGCTGCTGTATGTGGTGCCCAGAGAAACTCAGTGCTTTCCTCCATAAAGCCTGCTCCTTAGGGAAGGCTAAATGTGACACTCTTCAATTATGTGATGTTCACACCGAAGAAACAAGTTACTGAATAACCTTTGCACTAGTCCAGGAACATACATAAATACACTTTTTCTGTTGTTTTGATTAGCAATAGAAGTTGCTATTTGAAGCTCAGGGCAAAGCTTTAAAGCCTGAAATTGTACAAGGAGAGAGAGGAGATGGCAGAACATCAGAAAATAAAATAATCAAATAAGGATTACATTCAAAACTCCAACTTCCTGGCCAAATGGTGCTTCTGGGTATAGCACTACCTTATACTTCCTGAGATGTTAAATGCAAGCTGGACACCCCAGCTCCTCAACTGAATACATATCTATCAGGGTCAACAGCTAAGTGGGTTTGAGATCAGTCACTTTGTTCCTGTGAAAAATTCTCCTATTCTCCAATGATGAAAGTTTCCTGCACTGTAAAATATTTGTTGGTTAATTCTTCCTGGGAGACACTCATCTTGACTTTGTTCAATGTTTTGCAAAATTCAAGATTTAGGCTCATTATATTAAGAGCAGGATTCAAGTCTCTTCCAAATCTCACAATGACATCCTCTCCTGCTGCATAGTCTCATCCTGGCTGGACATGGGAAGGCAAAACTAGTCCTTTTCAGGTCATCTAAGACCGATGACCGTCAAAGCATTTTACCTGGGGAAAAGAAGAAAGGCCAGATTTCAAGACAGCACAGACAATCAGTGAGACTGGGATGCAGGTCGAATTTTTTTAAGTCATTCACAAATACTATATCTACCCTTGACAGGTCATTTCATTCTATTTAGCAATTTTTATTCTCTGTGGTTTATAAGCTCTTAAGCAAGTGTAAGAGGGGGAAAAGCTAAGGTGTCTGATAATACACTACATTAGGCTGACAGCCTAACTGGATTTCCCCTGTGGTACTAGGAAAACACCGTTCAAAAAAAAAAAAGTAATAATGCATACAGAGAAAAAAAAAAAAAAAGGGGGGGGGGGGGGGGAAAGAC
>JAOWBP010000001.1:110252543-110276617 GCA_028571105.1 Tragopan temminckii | reverse complement strand
GGTTGGAGATTTATGATCCTTGTGGTCCCTTCCAACCCTGGCCATTCTGTGATTCTGTGATTCTGTGATTCTGTGATCACATAGTCACAGAATGGCTGAGGTTGAAGGCACCTCTGAAGGCCATCTGGCCCAATCCCTGATCCAGCAGGGCCACCTAGAGCAGGGTGCCCAGAGTCCAGGTGGTTCCTGGAGATCTCAAGGAGAGGATCCCACCACCTCTGGGCAGCCTGTGCCAGTGTTCCATTATCTGCAGAGCACAGAAGTGCTGCCTGGTGTTTGGAGAAAGCCTCCTGTGTTCCAGTTTGTGCCCACAGCCTCTTGCCCTGGCACTGGTCACCAGTGGGAAGAGACTGGCTCAGTCATCACTGCATCCTCCTTTCAGGTATTTATAGACAATTATGAGATCCCTCTAAGCTTCCTCTTTCTGCCTGCCTCAATATATGTGTAGAGAATACAATATTTTTGAAGAAAAATCATGTATTGCTAAAAGTTGAAAAATAATCTATTTCTTTACATCATTCCCAATCACAAGATTTGGACTGAATATCACTGAAATACAGCTAACTCAGAAACATCAGCCATGCCCCTGCAAAACTAAGGAGAGATCAGAGTTAGACTCCTTCCTGCTGGAGAGTATTTTCTTACATAAAGTTTATGCTGCTTGTGGAGGGCAACAGGGAGAAACCTTTTATTTATATAACTACTGCTATTCCATCCTTCCTCTGTATCCACAAGTTTGCTTCACCAGCTTGTCTCTTTCCTTCGGAATATTAGTCATGCCAATAGAAGTTGAGTAAGCATCCACTTCAATTTTAATAAGGGATGCTTGCTCATTATGAAGGAGAATATGCTAAAATTAGTATATATTTATTCTGGGAAATCTATCCTTACACTTTTGCACTTGCTATCATGAATGTCGTGAACTCTCATAGCCAAACTCTCAGGCAAAACTGCTGAAATTAAACAAACAAACAAACAAAACAAAACTAAACAAAAAAAAAAAAAAAAAAAACACCTCAATTTCAAAAAGCAGATATTTTTAGGAACAATGTGTACTATGATGTATTTCTACATTTTCAGCATTTAGGCCTTTTCCATAGCATGCAGCTGTCCATTTGCTCTTGGCTTTTAGTGACTATAAAATAAAACAGCAGTTGCATGACTCAGGAATGATGGGGGAAATTATTCCTAGAACGTGAAGTATGTCTGAGAGAGATTAAGACAAGTAAATACTTCCCTCCTCCTCCCTTTTCTTTTTTTTTTTCCTCCATTTTGCATTTTTTTTAAGAACACATATGTTTGATACACAGCTCTGTGCAGTGTGATAAGACATGGACTTCTCTGAGGTCACTCATTTCTGTCTTTTGCTTTTATTCTTTTGAATTTGTTTCAAACCAATACTTTTGCATATTGCAGAAGAAAAAGAATATAGAACCTTTAGAAATGTTTATGAATTCAAGAGGCAGTTTGCTGGCCTTTACTACTTATTCTTCCCACGTAGAAATGCCTTTCACTTGTCAATGATGAATGGCTGTTTATGGCATGAATCTTTTACTATGCAGACACGAAGACAACAGGTGCTGGAAAGAATGATGTGAGTTTTAACTTCTGCCTAGAAGTTTAGAACTCTCATTTGAGGAAAACTTGCACAACTATGTGTATGTATATATATTTCAATTAATTTTTTTTGTCCCTGTCCTTATTATAGATCCACTTACTCTGGCCTCTTGTGACCTTTATTTGAAAAATACTGTTTACATTCCACTCCAAAGTACATGCCGAGGATCCCACTTTAGAGTTATGGGAGTTGGTACATATGTCTGAAGACAGATTTTGTCCTCATCTAGGAGCTAAGATTGAAGGTTTTTTCTCTTTTGGCAGGAAGCAGAAATTTGTAATCTTGCATCTTCACAAGGGTGTGATTCTCTACTGTTCTATGCACACCCTGAGGTCTTGCTTTCTTATCAGTACAACAGGAAAGCCCTAACTGTCATCCAGACATCTTGCAAGAACAGCCCCAGAATAATCTGGATTTTACTGAGAACTGCTCTAAGTAATAATGTTATAGGAACTTTCTCTTCTTTTCCTATGGCATTTGAAGAAACCATAGGGCTTCTTACAGTTTGCACTACTGTAGCTGCTTTTGCTTCATCCTTTGATGTTGAAGATATGGAGATGAGTTTGCAAAGAGACTGCTCAAGTCATTGACTGTGGTACTGTTGAACTAATATGTGCTTTTTTTTTCCCACTGGCATAGCATATCTAGTTCCACATGCAAGCTCAGGTGAAATTTGAAAGCTTAACATGGAAAGCTGCTAGTCAATAAGCTGCCACAAATACTAATTGTGTGTGCTTCTTCATTTAGTAGTTCAGAAGCACTGCTCAATAAAAGAACCTTGAAGACTTTCTTAATGATTGAGGTGATCAAAAGGCAGATCTGTGACTCTGCCACAGATCAGGCAGGAGAATTTCTCTTTGAGTAGTTGTCCGCCTTTTCTGAAGCCTAGATCTATGACACTGGAACAAAAGCTTCAGAGACTGCTTTGTTTTGGAGTATAACCCCCTTGCAGCTCATCCACATGGGAACTGATGATGCTGGCAGTGAGACCTTCAGTCCTCAAGTGTGTTCCTAGAGAGCACTCAGAGCGAGAGGTAAGGGCACGGGTGCCCAAGTGATGATGGTCTCAAACCTGCTGCTCAAAGACTTGGGCAAAATGCGGCATGCACTGTGCATCAGCTCTTGCCTTTGTGGTTAGTGTTGCAATCAGGGTTTAAGCTTCTGTATCCATGAGACCCACTCTCAGAGACACGAGGACTACTGGGATGAGAGAAGATCCACCAGGCAACTCAGCCATCTCAGAATCTGCTATAAGGGCAACACTACAGAGTGCAAGCAACACACGAAGTAGCTGGACTGCATCAACAATGACTTTTTCAGATGTGTTTGGAACAGACAAACTAATGCAAGAAATATGCTGGACTTGTTACTCAAATAAGAAAAAGCTGTTCAAGGATCAGATAGATGGTGCTAGCTATGACTATAATGGCCATAAAATAGTTAAGTTTAGTATCCTAGGAGAAATGCAGCAGTTAAACAGGAGATTTAAGAGCCAGAATTTCAGGGGAACTGACTCCAGCCTGTTCAGGGAATTGGTAGGCAGGATCCTAAGGGAGATTATTTTGAGGGGCAAAGGCTACCTTGAAGGACAGAGAACTAAAGAACTAAAGAACTGGCTGTTGCTCATTGGCAATTCCCTTAAAGCACAAGAATGATCCCTATCAGCACGCAAGATTTTAAGCAAGGTCCAGCAAAAAGAAAAGTCAAGCTCATACAGAGCCGCACTTAATAAAAGCACCATCAGTAGCTCTGAAAGTACTGCTATTGCCCTTTACTCAGCACTTGTGACAACATACCTGGAACACTGTGTCCAGTATGAAACTCGCTAGTGAAAGAGTGATACTGTTAAACTGATGACTACCAAAACGGTTTCTAGAGGGATGGAGGACAAGAAGAGGCTCATCCAGCAAGTCTTAGTCTAAGGAAGAAAACAGTCTTTATCTTTCTAAATGGAGGTATAGAGAAGATAGGAGATAAAGTCTTCAGAGGAGTGCACAGTGAAAGAATTAGACACAATGCTTACAAGTTGCAGCAAGGAAAATGTCAGGTGTGCACGTGGAAAAAAATCACAAACAAACTGGTCAAAGTAGGACAAGTACTCAAAGCTGTTGTGGATTATCAATTAGTGGATATTTTCAAAACTTGACTAGATACGGCTCTGTGCTGCCTTATTTTTGAAGCCAGCCCTGCTGAGAATGGGAAATGAAATGTGATTGCCATAAGAGGTTTTTTACAACTGAAATTTATTCTGTGTCATTCAGGATCTCTGCTTGGGCTCTCTTCCACAGGCTCTGTCAAGTGCTTTGTAAGGCAAATCATTCTTCTTTAGCAGAAATTAGGTGAATTGTCCGTATCCATTTTGTCGATTAAGATTGCAAAAGGATACAAATACTTCAGTCCAGTAGTAGCTATTAAAATTGCTTCATCTTGTATTCTTCTTTGAAGACATACAAAAGTAAGAACGTGACCAATCTTCCTATCTTCTGCTTTCAGACTTTCACAGAAAAAACTGTGGTGACTAACTTCCTTCTCAATAGCCTACTTCCAGTGTAACTGCTAGTCACACTTTGGCAGCAAGATTTGGACATGTCTTAGACACCTTGGTTAGGTGAGTATGCTGACTTGTGAGAAGAGCTGAGAGCATTAAACTTTTGGGTTTGGTTTTGTAGATGTTCTGAAGTTTTGAATAGGATAATGATATTTACAGTAAGTACGTTTCCCAAACAGCTCTGTCCTACTGGTATGATGGAGCAGATGCAGAAGAGCTGTCAGGATCTTTACCTCCACATCCAAGCTAAAATATCTTGTGCTAGCCTAATGGGTCCTGTACTCTGTTGTCACCACTTTCTTTTGGGAAATCATAGCAGGATTTTACTAAATGCTCTTGCTTTTCAACAAGAAAAACAGTAATATTTTAAATAAAACAGCTCTGCTCAATGAAGCTGGTAAAGGGACTAGAAAACAAGACTTAAGAGGAGCAGCTGTCATCTCATTGCTCTACAACTACATGAAAGGAAGTTTCAACAAGGAGGGTATTGGTTTCTTTTCTCGGATAACAAGTGATAGAGTAAGTTATGCCAGCAGAAATTTAGATTGAACATTAAGCAAAATTTCTTCACAGGGAGCTTGGTAAAGCACTGGAACACGCTGCCCAGGAGTGTGGAGTCTGCATCCCTGGAAGCATTGAAGAGATGTGTGGTTGTGGCAGTAAGTGACAAGGTTTAGTGATGGGGCTTAGTAGGTCAGGCTGATGATTTGACTTGGTGATCTTGAAGGTTTTTTCCAACCTAGACGATTCTATGATTCAATAGTATGTTCATCTGAGCCACCTTCAGAATAGCTCAGCCTCTCCTCCAGGATGAAATTAATTGTCAGCTGGAGAACTTCCTAGCTAAAGTTTTGACTTTTAATGACTATTGTTATTGCCTTCAGCAGGCCTCCTAGGTGCCTCCTCAAGGGTGACTAGCCTAGACTTGTGGAATCTAACTTGCCTAAATTAGGGCAGACTGACCCAGAGTGGAGAAAGCACACTTCACTTCAGAGGTCTTCTTGCTAGTTCCTGGTGTCTTACCATTTCCTCCCTTACAGTCTCTAACACTTTCTAGAGACAGCAGAGGTTTTCACAGATTACAAATGTAGCAAATGAGCAGGATTTACAAGAGCTTTTAATTAGCAAACCAGTGACCAAAAGTAACGAAATACCTTAGAATTTCCAACAGATTGTGAATATTTTTACATGTCTTTTAAAAGTGTGGAAGAGTAATTCCCAAAGGAGCAAGTGCAAGTATTCCAGAGTTTTTTCAGCAACAATATTATAAAACACTTCACATTTCACTGAAAGTGTTTTAAGAGGAAATTATGATCTTATTAGCATGTGTATGCACATAAGCAAGATGAAGAAGGTAAGCAGGTTAGTAGGTCAATAATGGAAGTAGAAATAGAGTTCAAGCCTTTTGATTTTGGCATGAGTGTTCCGCCCCATAACACCAAGATGCATACAAACTAGGATGACGATGAGCACATATTGTCATTTATATCCTAAAAAACTATTTTCTTATACATCTTTCCAGACTTGTCAAAGTTAACAGAACAGTGACCCAGAAAGCTGGCCGTATCAGCTCAATCCTGGGAGGATGCATCCTGCAAATTATGTGTAGGTTATGAGGAAAGAGAAAATTCAGTTATTTACTGTGTTTCATTCACAGAAGTTTAGAGCTTCCACTTACTCATATTTGACAACTATTTTGTGTACTCCAATCACATACAAAACACATCTCCTGTACTTGTCATGTGAATATGCTGTGTCTTTCAGCTTCTTTAGAATCTGCCATTACCATCTTCATTGCCTTTGTGTCACTGACTAAAAAAAGCTCCTTAGCAAAAGTCCTTGAGAATCCTACAAGGCAGCATCCCTAAAGATAAATTCCTTTTCCTGCTCAATAAGTAGATTGAAAATGCCGTGATTCCATGAATGGTCCTGTACTTCTTACTTTTTTATTGTAATCAAAAGGTAGTTTTATGAATGGCTTCAGATAACAGTAGAAAGAATTGTACCCAAGGCAGATGCTCCACAAACCAAAGCACAGAGGCACAAGCTTCTTTTTTTTTTAACCATGATTGTATAATTTTTGTTACAGAAAATGGGGAGAAGTATCTCATCCTCTCTATTCTAATGCCTTAGTTGATGGAGCAAACAATATACTCACCAGCAATAATGTAAAAGCCTCCTCCTGCTTTGTACAGAACGTGGCTGGCAAAAGGAGCTGCACAGATGATCAGGAAACTAGCCATCACAATGGTGATCACTCCCAGGAGCATAAGAACTGTCCAGAAACCTCGATAAACTGGAAAAAAAGGAAGGAGAATGCATATTACACTTTTTTAGAACTTAAACAAGTTACGTATTTGTCTAACAAAGATTTTTCTTTTGCACTTTTCCACTTATTGACAAACCAAACATTCATTCCATTGTGCATGTACATTATATATCACATGGATCAAAGGAGATTCAGAATCCAGTTCCTATCTCGTGATTATGGAAAACAGGGTTTAAGTTACCTCAAATGAAGTCCACCTGCTTAACATTTAGACAGTGACTTGAAAAACAATAACTTGACAAAATTTATGATGTTTAGAAAATGGTGTACTGAAGTTGCAGCAAAGATTCTTTGGGAGAAATGATTGAACTGGCTGGATCTAATTGTTTTACCAAAATTGACTGGGAGAAACAGAGAACTGTAACATTTTGACTTTCTCAGTGCTCAGATTCTATCACCAAAAGCAATCTGTAAGTTCTCTATAATTTTCAAGTACATAATTCTTATTAGTTTATATACAAAAGAAGGAAATCTAAAGCAGGAAAGAAGAGAAACTTAAAAAAAAAAAAAAAGATAACTTGAAAAACAATTTTTAAACTAGGCTGTTTCCACTCTAAAGTTCTTTTTATTTTATTAGAATTTGATGTTTCAGAAGTCCCTGCTAGACAGTGCCAAGCAGTGCTTAATTAATGGATGCAGCTGGTGATAAATGAGCCGAGAGTTTTGTGACATACTCTGGCCAAAAGAGTCTTTCTAACAACTATTTTTTAGCTGCTTAATTGCACATCCATTTAACAAAGTCATCATTTTACAAATGCTACAAGACTGACATAAATTTCTCCCATGAATTTAAAAATTGGTACATTAACAGAACCCATTAGTAAAATTATGAGTTGCAAAGATCTCCATCGTCAGTTCTGAAAATCTTGAAGCACTGACAATTCAGTCAGTGAAAAACATTTCCACCCAACTGAGGGAAAGCACATAAGCCAGCTGGCACGTCAGAAAAAGTGAGTCACAAAAGAAACTGCCACTTATCGTTTGACAGCACCTACTTACTGTTATAGCAAAACACAACTAAGTAACTATTATACTGGTTCATATCCTGAAAGTTTCAAATCCATCCTGCCTGCTAAAGCCAGCTATTCTGGAATAATTCAGGTTTGCTCTCATCTAAAATCTGAAGGTGAACTACATGTAATCAGCTTGTGCTTCCCATCAGTATGTTTCAAAAATCCACAGTTTTCAACTTGACCAGCTTAATTCATGTTAAAGTATACATCATCTTGCTTATCTCAGCCTTGTATATGTATGTGTTAGTTAGATCACATTCACTACATCACATTAGCCACACTTTTAAAATAACGCCCTTTTTAATCCAGGCAAAGACTCAGAGACATAATTTTCTGCCACACTGATCAGCAGATTTGGGCATAGGGAAGATGAATGTGTCTGAAATTAGCTGGCAGAGGAATAAAACTGTTTTTTGGTTCATATCCAATACAAGGCTTCCTTCTATGTAAACAAATAAATAAAGAAATAGTAGGTGAGAAATAAGGCTCTGGTTCAGCAAAGCAGTTAAGTGTGTGTTATGCTTTAAGTACTCAAATTCTTAGGGGATTTAGGAACCTGTTTAAAGTTAAACACATAGTTTAATGATTCACTTGATGCAAATGGACAGTGAATGGAGGCTAGAGAAAGTAAATCTCTTAAGTCCTTCAGTCTTGGGTCTTTGAAGCAATTTCATATAATTTTACTCATGGGGCTACTTTGTTAAGCTCCATTGCAGTCCCCAAGTCCATGGGACATTACTTCCTCATTTAAAACCTAATACTGCTAAATCAGCCTATAACCACCCAACTCTTTTACATGGATGGCACAAGGTACTTCAAAGTCATGCTACATAACAGGGCACATTGGCCAAAATGAACTTTGAAAGGGCTTACTTCAATATCATTATGGTCTCTCACTGAAGTTATAGAGCAGCGTTTCTAGAGATGGAAGAGGACATAAGCTTCTACAGCATAATGAAATTAGTGTGCAGTTTCATTATCTACTCTTGACATTAGCTTTTAGTGAAATTTTACCAGAAAAGCTTGATTTGCTCAAATATTCCTGAAAAATAAACACAAAAGGAGTACAAATATAATTGATGAAAAAATATTTAAACCTCTTTGTGACTATACAAGAGACAAGCAGTTTCTCTGCTTCAACAGAATAACTTTTATGCACTATAAGTGAAATACTGATTTGAC
This sequence comes from Tragopan temminckii, assembly GCA_028571105.1. Taxonomy (NCBI): domain Eukaryota; kingdom Metazoa; phylum Chordata; class Aves; order Galliformes; family Phasianidae; genus Tragopan; species Tragopan temminckii. The sequence goes on along the minus strand of JAOWBP010000001.1, from coordinate 110,267,927 downwards.
CTAGCTATCTTCTGGCATAATCTTCCGTTGTATTCCTCTATAAATAATTACTTTCTCTATAGAATTGTGGGGATGTTCTGACAGTCCTAACAGTTGTTTATCCAGCAACTCCATCATTAAACATCAATTAGAAAATAAAGAAGATAGGTAAAAAAGCCTGCAGAGTTCCCTAATCTATCTTTTTATGCAAAATCCCACCCCCACAATCTACAAGGCATTAAGATCCTTTGTGGCACAAGTCCAAGGAAACATCTTAAAAAGCCCTGGAGCATGTCCAGAGAAGGGCAATGAAGCCGTAAAGGGTCTCAAGCAGAAATCTCATGGGGAGAGGCTGAGGGAACTGGAATTGATCAGTCTGGAGAACAGGAGGCTCATGGGAGACCTTACTGCTCTCTACAACTGCCTGAAAGGAGGCTGTGGTGAGGTGGGGTTGGCCTTTTCTCCCAGGTAACAGAGATAGGACTAGAGGTAATGGCCTCAAGTTGTGCCAGGGGAAGTTCAGGTGGGATGTTACAAAAAATTTCTTCTCAGAAAAAGTGGTGAGGTACTGAAACAGGCTGCCCAGGGAGGTAGTGGGGACACCATCCCTGGAGGTATTTAAGGAAAGGGTAGATGTAATTATTAGGGACGTGGTTTAGTGAGTAATACTGGTGGTAGGTGGATGGTTGGACTAGATAATCTGAGAGGTACTTTTCAACCTTAATGATTCTATGATTTACTAAAGGAGTCAAAAGGCAACTGTTTTTTTTTTTTTCAAAGTAGACTTCACTTACTTCATATTCAGACAATTTTTGCTTAGACCAGTTTCCCACCTTCTCTGTTTAGATGAGTGATTTCCAGGGGGCTAATAATTCAAAATTACAGTGTAACCCTATTTCTCTCATTAGCTTAGCTGGCATAAACAGATGAAGAAAAAAGAGCTAGTTGAAATAAGCCTACCTAATAATGAACTTTCTAAGTCAAAGGTTTCACTGCTCTGAGGCTGAGGTGAACCATGACGGCTAAAAAGCAACAGAAAATGCTGCTTTGAATTACGGTTCTTTATAGCCCCTGAAAAGGAATGATACTGTGATCCAAGCAGCCTGCTTCAATAGACAGTTGTTCAGTGCACCCATACAAGATGTTAAGAGAAGTCTGCGCCATTTCAAGTATTACTGAGGTAGTTCATAAGACTGCCCATTTTCTGGCCAGACAACAAGGAATTTGCCTCTGCAAAAGGTAGTAGACACTAAGTAAATTTACTTCACAGGTATGTCAGAATTATCTACCTCAAGTAGGTAGATTATTCCAAGTATTTCCTGCAGTGGAAGAAATACAGTATAAGCATTACCACACAGTTTGAAATAAACATATTTGCAGTGTTAACCTTAGGTATCATTGCTCTATGTTGCAAGAGTGCTAAACAGAGAGATGTGTAACTCGTCTTGGTAAGCTGTCCCTTCATCAGGGTACAACATTTGTCTTGATAATGACAGGCAGGCCTAAAAATAAGACAGTACTTAGAGGACAACGGGAGTACAGCTGGTATGCTTGTCTTTGAGCTCTGCACCTTCAACCTATATGCTGCAGGAATAGTACAGCTCCAGTATATTCCTTCAAAACTGCATGACCTGTAATTCTGCCTTGCTACTGCTTTTCTCCAAAAACATCCTAAGTCAGATTCTTCTGGAGACTTCTGCATCATTAGCCATAGTATTGGGTTTTGAGCAAGGGAGTGGATTATAGAGAAATAGTTGGGTTATGAAAAGGCTCCTTTTGTGGATCCCAGATCCACAATAAACTCAAGCCACAATTTCATATTTTAAGATGTTACTGGTGCATGATGTGAAAAAGAAGCAATAATACATTTGAAAAATTACACCTAAAAGGCATGACAGTTTTTATGTGGTTGCAATTTACACCTCAGACGTTACATATTCAGCTATCCAGGAACAAGCTTAGCTCATGACACCATGTGGCACACATCTACTACTAGAGACACTGATATCAACCTCACGGAAACATATCACATATTTTATTACCCTTGCTGGCTTCAGGAGTTTCAAAATCTCAACAATGGAAAAGCCTTGGCCCATACATTTTCTAAACAAAAAAATCTGCTTAATATTGAATGCACATTATTAAGCCCTACAAAGCTGAAAATCTTTTTGAAGCATGTTTGTGTGTGAGTACAGTGCTACATTGCTAATAAAAGTTAAAATGACTTGGATAACTTGCCAGTAAATTTAAGTCCTAAAGTGAACCTTTCCTGTGATTTGACTATACAGAGTATTTTAGAATATGCTTACCATTTAATGTAAGAGATATCAAAATTCTTTTGACAACAGGCATCAAAATGTCACCCACAATATAAAGTACAATGAAAGGTAAGTGCCTGAGCTGCTCTAAATCAGAAGCATCTTCTCTGCGGATAAACCACTGTAAACAACATCACAGCTCCCATCAGAAGCGTGAGAGGCAACACAGTAAACCTTGTAAAACTGTCCCAGTTTCACTAAGTACCCTTTACTATCCCTTAGTAGTAATAATCTTTTTTTTTTTTTTTCAAGTAACCTTAATAGTAAAACAAATATAATATTTGCAGTATGAATATATTGCTTTTTTAAATACTTCCTGCTTCATTACTGCTTGGTGGCTGGGGAGTTCTCCCTCAGTAAATGTACTTTGTTACAATTTCTATGAACAATTATATGACCATCTTACATAACAGCATTTTTTTCCCCTAAAAATAGGCTACTTCTAGTGTTTCACTAGACAATTATTATTTTCAGATTTCATTGCTGATATTTTCTAGATTACATTAGGTTAATTTTAGCCTAGTAACAAACATGCCAATAAATTTGATAACACTATTATAGATGCAATAGTTGCTGAACCAGAATTTCTCTTCAGTTCTATAAACATTCTGTACTGCACATCATATTAGGCACTACTTCAAACACTGGCAGCATGCCCAAGACTGGACAAAATAAGATATAAAGGCAAGGAAAAATGTACTAGCAGCTACAGATCAGAGTATTAAACTAAAGTGCCACAGCACTCCATTAAATGACTCCAAATGTAGCTTCAGGCAGCACTGAGGCAATTTACAAAGTTAAGAAACCACTGTTTATTTCCAAATAAACTTCGGAAAAAAAAACCACCCCGCAAAAATAAAATTAATGACCTGAAGAAGTGCTAGATCTTGCACCTCTTTTTCTTAGAAATTATCACACTTTAGACAAACAGGACTACTTGTATGAGTAAGGACTTCAAACATTTTTCAAAACAGTTCTAATATTGTCTGGTAGTACAAGAGTTTTTTTATAAAAGTGTGAGAGCTTTGAATGTCACTGTTAAGTAAACCAGTGATGTGATAGCACTAATTAACTTAGTTTTCAATGAATTTTTATTTAAGTACTATACTATTATGTTTTCAAAATAGCATGATGAGATAACTGATCTAATTATGATTATACATATGTGTATGTAGGTATATTTTAGAATGTTATATTTCAAATAAAATAAAAGATCACTATTCTGGTACTTTCACTGTATGGTCTAACATTTTTATTTCTAGCTTTCAGTCTGTTTCACTTATGTTTGTGAATCATCATAGAAATGAATCTGCTGGTGATACAATGAAGTGCTGTCTGTCTGCTTAATAGCTGCACACTGGCATGGCTCTCACCATAAACCATTGTAACATCACAGAAAGCCACTGGAGGCAGGATTCTCCCAACTTCACTTAGATTCCTATTTCAGGTTAAGACAAATGGCATTGCCTGCAAATTTCTTATAAGTTCATTAACTGTAAATAATGGCTAGCACAGCTATTGATTGAAGCTTACACTGCAGGTAGGTAAAGTCCTCCTCTCTCCACCACAGTACTTAACAAAACTAGAGCATGAATAAAGCCATAATAATTGAGATTAAGATACAGAAAACTGCAATTTCAAGTAAGTCCTTTCTAACCCTTCCAAGCGGATCATGCATCTGACAGTAACGATGAAAGCAAACCTGAGACATTAAAATATGCATTTGAATAAAACTATAATTCTTGACACCAAGAGCTCATAGTCTAAGTCTCCTCAATAGGTTGAACCAAGCCTTTTGAGTAAAGCATGCTAACACTTTAGACATTGAGGTCTTCCATGTTTGAGTCTTTTGAGATCTGTCACATACACACCTTAAAACCAATATATGAAAGGATGTAAATAAATTAAGAGAGGATAGATGTAGCTTCTTTTTAATTATGTCTTAGAAAAAAAATCTGAGCCAAACTGTTACTAATACTAAAGCCGAAGGAGTTCTTGCAATAGAGAACTTGGTCCACTCACTGCACTCAAAACTCACCCAAGATTTCATGGTTTCTCGGGAAACTTATGTTTGCCTCAGCTATTCTAACTGGACGGTAACATAGCATTCTGGCTACAAACTATGCTTCTGTTTGCACTAGGGGCTTCAATTAAAGTCAATTTGCTCTGATAAGGTCCCACTGCCTCTTAAGCCAAAGTGTCTATAAAAGAATTCACACTCCTTTTCTTGCTGAGAAAGTTCTCTTAACAGAAGGCTTGAGTTTTTAAGAAAATAGTGTTGTACATACACATTTGATTTCTCTAATGAAATTTAAAGCTTTTTATTCAGCTGTTTATTTTTCAGCAAATTGAATATTTTTCAGATGACAGCATATTTCTTCTTACACACTCCTAATTAAAATAAGACTTGAGGGTCTCTCTAAAAACAAAGTGAAAAATCATTCTGAAGAACTAAGTGTGGTAGACTTTTTTTATCCCCAAAAGTGAATGTTTTGAGAAAACTATGATCCACAAAAATGGAAATATTCTATCAAGATACAGTAGCAGAACAAAAAAAAAAAAAAAAGGAACAATAACTCCAATTTCTTGGTAGTGCCCTTTCATTCTGTGCTTTTTTTATTTTTTTATTGAGATATTCTCATATGAGAATATTAGATTCAGCCATGTGGATATACAAATAGTTGACAAACTGTTTTTCTGTATGAAATCAAATGGAGGGTTTTCACCGTCATCTTTTACAGAAAAGCGTTTCCTTCACTGTGAATCAAGAAGGCAATAACTCTCAGTATTTCTTAATTTAGTAGCTATAGATTCTGTGAGGTTTTAAAAAGCCAAATATAATGGGCAGGCCTGTCAAAGTACACTAAAAGAAAACTGAGTGTTTGTATTAACAGAAGAGATGATGATATAACTTTCTTAATAAAAAGTTGTGAAAGATTCTCAAACAAGTATACCTGCTCTGGTAAATAACTCCGTTTGGATGCTGAAAATGAACTGGAGGCATAAAAAAAAAAACCTCTCTAGTTTTAATGAGATCTAAAGCAATCCAACTGTATCTATTTATACAGCAGGAATGACTCTGAATATTCTCGACCTGTGCCAGCATCTATAGTACAGTTCTGCCTATTTTTAATCTCCTAATATGAAATATAGATAGGAAAATTATATTTGAGCAGTGTTCTTTTGGCAAATATTAACTAAAATTAATTAAACTTTTGATGATATTCCTTCTCCTTTCTTTTTCTTTGTTTGTCCACTTCTATGTAATCATGCAATATGATTTGAAGATCCTTTGTGAATGTATGAGTGCATGGTTGAATACCAACTCCGTCTAGATTATTAGGAGCAGATGGCTCTGTCATTTTCAAATGAAAAGATAAACTGTTCTAGATGTGCTTCAACATTACAGATTAGATCTCCGACTCTGAATGGTAAGGTATGAATTCTCCTGAACAAACAGTTCATAATTTCTAAAGATTAACAGAACTGTTACCAATACAAATTCTTTTCCTTCTCATTTTTGCAGCATAAAAAAATGGATTAGAAAGACACTTCAAAGTTAGCAAAGGTATAATTACAGCTTCAGGGATCACTTAAGTCGTTGAGTCAGTAGGCTCAGATACAAGCAGCATTCATACATCACAGGTTATTTTAAAAATTATATGAAATAATCATCAGAAGCGATAGTCTTAAAAATACATTTGCATAAAGTCCTTGATCTGATGAAATGTGACCAATTTTTTGAGCTGAGTAGAAAAAACAGAGCTTTCCAGAGCTTTCCTTATATATTCAAACACAAGGTTTTCAGTGCTCTGTATCTTACATACATACATATGTATGTATGTATCCCTGTTACTGCACCAGAGTTTCTTGGTATGAATATCGCAGCTTAACATAGTAAATATTTTCAAATACCAGAATTTAATTCACAGAACAATACTTCACACTACTACAGTGTTAGTTTATATTATTCATGTATGGCACATGATATTCAGTGTCAGTGTCAGTGGAGAGAAGCTGGTACCTCCAACATTCAGTGCAGTATATCTGAGTTAGTTGAATAAAATTAGACTGTAACAAGGCCCCTCTCTTCATTTCTCATAAGGTAAAAATGCAATATATTTCCACGTGTGATTTATTTATTTAACAAGAAACAGTTTAATTGGAATACATGAGAAGTAATTGTTTTAAGCATTCATCCTAAGGAAGATACTTTTTATTTTGATGAAAAAAAGCATGAAAAGGAAGTGTTTCTGCTTATAGAAATGATTTCCATTCTGCCATCATACTTAAAGCTACGCATTCATTTAAGTGCTTTGCTAAATAGTGTCTTAAATATGCACGTTGTAAAAGTCTGAGGAGTACGAAACACCAAAACTGTATTAATTAAACTGTGTGGAGAGATAATGCAGTTCTGCACTGAAGCATCTGAATTGTTTTCTTGAAATTATGGGCGTTGTATCCATTTGCAGACAAAAAAAATACTTACTGACTGCAGAGTCATAAGAAGTTGAGTTGTGTTCATCTCGGATATGAGGAAATGGTGAGAGGTAAGCATGTGTACAATTCTTAGAAGGTGACTGATTGGCTAAAAGAAAAAGAGAGATCATTATTAATATTTTACTGCTTTGAGAATTTAATATCCTAAGACTGTTCTTCAAACTGATAAACAGAGTTTCATAGGTCAAGATTCAGTGTTCCCTCCTAGTAGCTTTACAGTGGATTTTGCTTTCATAAGAGACAGCAGCCTTGATCTTCTGCCAGGGATATTCCTTAAAGGGCAGCTCAGATTTGTACTACAGGAACAGTAAAGCAGCCCGGTTGAAGGGAAGAATCTGGTACACTGCAACATATGCTTTTTTACATGCATATGCATTTTTCTGTTGCGAGGGTTAATTGTTTCTTGCTCATTACAGCATATCCAAGCAATGTATTTACCAAAATATAGGTTACTGAGGTTAAAACTGTATGAAAGCACCTGTTTTTCACTAGGTTTGTAAAACTCAGCTATAAGGTGAGGGATAACTATATCTCACAGGTTGGGTCAAACACAAGAAGGTAAGATTGCAACATTTTCTTCATTTGAAATTTTGGTGGCAAATACTGTCTTCCAGAATCCTGGCACATACTGAAAGAAAACAGGTCATCCACACATTTAGTAGAGTTTTTTCTCTGAAGGAAATGTATCATACACCATTCTCACCTACTCATAGAACTAGCTGGAGAAACTGCAAGAAAAACTCATGGACCATCCTAACCATGAGGCTCTTTTTCCCTGCTTTATGGAAATGAACAGACCATTAACAACATAGCAAGAGACTGTCTTGATAAAAATGGACTCTCAGTTAAGACGACAGGCTACTACTGAAAGAGTAAGCTGATAGTTAAACATGAATGATTTTGTCCTGGGATATTCTTTAGTACAGATTTTAAAAGTGTTTGTTGCTTTTGAATTTATTTAAAGATAGATTAAGAACCTGATCACTGAAGAGACCAACTGAAATTCAGTGATTCATAAGCACTAAGAAAAACTCCACAGCTTTGAGATCCAGCTGTTGTAGATAACATAAAAAGAAAGGTATTACTTACTGTACCAGAACTTCCACATGCTGGTGTTATGCTCTCTTACATTTCCACTAAACCAGCACCTCCAGAAGAAACCTTCATGATGAAACGTGGCCTTCTCAGTCTATGAAAAGTAAAAACAAAAATGAAAGCCTTTATCATGCTATTTTTCAAACAGCTGAAAGAATAAAGTTCAAGTGAAATTAAGATATTTAGGTAAAAAATAACACCATCACAATGACACACAGCCTGTCTGAACATAGGTTAGCTATAGCCTGTCTATACAGTTATGGTTCCTTTGAGAGAATGTCAAATTACAAAAGTAGTATCATAAAAAATGAATTTTAGACTTGATTACAGCTGTTTACAAGAGGTTTTGAAGTAGGCTTATAAGCCTCCAGAATGCCAACATGAGTATGTTCAAAAAGTCATACAAAATTGAATCCCTAAGAAATAAATAAATCCAAGAAATTATAAATAAAAATCCATACTAACCCCAACATCCTCAGGTGCTTTTGAACACCTTCCTAATTCCGTAGCAAGAAGCCAATAATCAGTTCCAAACGCCACCAAAAAGAGCAAAACTCCTAGAGCTGCGAATAAACCTCCAAAAAATATCCCCACACTCAGTTTCATTATTGAAGTTATCTTCAAAAAAAAAAAAAAAAAAAAAAGCAATTTTTTTTTTTTTCTAGTTAATTAAGAAGAAAAAGAAAATTATTAGGCAAGTGGCTAGAAAGTAGTTTGGAGAGTTTGGAGAGTACAGCTCATATCTGAAGAAGTTTCTCTTTGCTTGACTTTCTGCTGTGTTTCCCAACGCCCTGTGAATTGATTTGTGTCTCCTAATTTGTGTTCCGTGTGGCTGGCTCAAGCCTGACAGATGAAAAGGGCCATCTATTTTAGGACACTGATGGCAGAGCTTCATTCTGTTTCTCTGTCTGGGCGAGGCCAGTCAGAAATAGCTGACCTTCCCCTAAATAATCAGGGATTGACTTGAAATATTATTGCAGCTGGTACATCAACTTCAGTGGAGCTGGAGCTGCAATAGCCTTGTCAGTCCATGCAAAACATGATACAGAGTGCAGAGACGCAATAAGGACTTCTAAGATCCAGTACTGGTAGTGAAAGGTTCCCTGACTACTAGCAGGGAATTAAGTGCATACATCACTTTGGAAGTTACTAGCAGCCACTTTACTAAATAAAGGCTGAGACTTTTTTATGGAACTTCGAAAACATGGTAGCCAAATCATAGAGATGCCTTTGAGAAGTCCTGATCTGTATTATAAGTGCACTTAGTTTTAGAAATTTACACCCATACCACACTTCCCTACACTTGGTACAGAAACATTAATCTTTTTTCAAAAAGAAGACACCTTTCCACATGTATGCTTTGAACATTTTGGAAGGTGATCGGGTGATCTAAGGACTCACTGCACAAGCAAAAGGCTTTTCCAACAATTTCTTGTCATGCCAAGCAGTCCTTCCTTAGCATCTCCACTAGTGGACCACAGAGCAAGCTCCTGTAGAAATTTGTTTACACTATGAGTTTACACTATGCACTATTACACTGCAGTCCTTACCCGGTGACATTCCACTGGCATTATCTATCAGTAGCGTAAATAATATTCCATTATCTTCCTATGCTGGGAAGTGCTTGGATTGAGAAAGATGAAGTCAATTCACCCTAGAAAATATTTGCCACAGATTTTTTTGCAGCAGACTTAGCTCTCCAGACTGGTATTCCTATTGCTGATATCTGCTTGGGCAGTACAGCAGCGTACTGAAGAAAACTAACAGAAGAGACTGATTCTACCCTCTCTAATATCCAGACAAATGAACCAGAGATGTGTCCTCAGCGTTTTTATAACACTACATCATCTGCCTATTGCCATATTTGCAAGTTACAATTCATATTCTATTCAAATTTGATACTATAGTAATTTAACACAAGCATTTCTGTGATTTTTTAGACACTTTTGCACTGCATAGTTTCAGTGCACACAAAACAGTAAATCAATTTCCAGTCAAACAAACTTTTTTTGTCATACTTGCTTTCCCTGATGTAGTACATTTTTGCTATACCTTAAGGTGGTGATCTTTGGAAAGTATGCTATTAAAGAAAAATAAATAAAAATGTATTCAGGAAAAGAAGAAAAATATGTAGAATGCCCAAGGAGGAGGTGGAGTCACTGTCCCTGGAGGTATTCAAGAAATGTGCTGATGTGGCAGTGAGGGACATGGTTAGTGGACATAGTATGGATGGGTTGATGGTTAGACTAGATGACCTTAGTGATGTTTTCCAACCTTACTGTCTCCAGGATTCTAAGAATGCGTGGGAAAATAATGCATATTTTTGAGCATGTTTTTAGAAAACAACTACTTGCCCCTTAGAAAAAAATTTGTAGAAAAAAAAACAAACAGAAAAAGAACAGAAAAGTCAGACTCAATGCAGGACTTACCTGTCCAGATGTAAACAATTTCATGTGAGGTACATATCTATCCATTACAGTCAATATAACTCTAGTAAATACAAATGGTGGAGCCTGGAGAGAGGTTTAGCATGATCCAAAGAACTCATTTCAGTCCCTCACCTAGACATCTAGCTCCACTGATTTCTCAGGGTATCCTACTGGATTTCAGCTGCCACTCCGTAGAATCATAGAATCCTTAGAGTTGTAAGGAACCTTTGGAAGTCATCTAGTCCAACTCCCCTGCAATGAACAGGGACACCACAGCTAGATCAGGTTGCCCAGGGCCTTATCCAGCCTCGCCCTGAAAGTCTCCAGGGATGGGACATCAACCACATTTTTGGGCGACCTGTTCCAGTGCCTCAACACCAATTGAGAGAATATCAACTGGACAAGGTTTTGTATAAGTGCTGCAAAAGGCACAGCAGAATTCAATGAAAATAATACAAATGCTTTTATTATGTGCTGCTACTCATAGGAAGCGACAAGGAAACTGTGGCACACAATGATAAAATGCCTTTTTCAATGTTTATCTGGAAAGAGGACTCCAGTGTCCTGACTGCCAATGAACACAAATAATGAAAGAAATAAAATGGTTGGTTTCATTCTTTCTGCACCCACTTACCTCGAGGTGACTTCAGGTCAGACAAAAGAAAATGCATCAGTGACTCCGTGAATTCATTTCTGCATGGGAGTAACTTACTTTCATGTGTAGCTTCACAGAAATCAGCCTGTATGAAGAGTTTCACTGTATTCAAATGACAGCTGAAGCTCTGACTATGTAGTAAAAGTATTTATTTTTAATATACCATACATGCATTCTGGTCTCAGTATAGAATGTTCTTCCTGAGAGGGTCTATTTTAATTATTCTCTTTTATGTTTATGGCACATTCTCTGGCAGCACTACCTTCCGAATAGTCTAACATCTCCAGTGCTCTGCCTGACTATGGCAGGAATGAATCAGGAGACATACTCATATCTGTTATATCATCATAAAAATTCACCTTTTACACTACTTAAAAGCTCACAGAAAGTCCCAGGGTGCATTTTCTTAAATTAAATTAAATTCCAAATGTTCCTCTACAGAATATAAAAACGTTCAAGGCAGTGAAAATTGGGCTAGGCTTATCAAATAAAAACAATCATTAATATGATTCTTAAACAAGTTAATTCCCCAATTCCTTCCAACACTCCTACAGAATTTCTACAGAAAGATTGACACTTTAAAATCAAAGCCAAATTTATCCCAACCATAATGACAATGATATAATTAAATCAGTTTTAACATACAATCAATTTGGCCAATTACACCCAACAGCCATTGATTTTGTTGATTCATAGCTTGAAGATTGAAGACTCTCCATAATGGATATATTCCAGTCTCATTGAACAAAGCTGGCAAAAGTTTTATGATTTTATTTCTGTTTAATTTTCTTTTGCAGATAAGGCTAAACTAATTCCTAAATCTGCATATTTTTGTTTACTTACGTATCTAAATGGTTCCAGCATCAATATACTATCTGAGCCCCTCCTCGTATTTAAAAATAGAAAAGAATTAAAAACAAAACAATAGCAGGCTATTTCTTTCCTCCTTTTCTATCTGAAGGAGAAAAAGCTTGATTAATTTATGGGAGGAGGGGGCTGTTTATTTGCTTGTTTATGTTTATGTGTGATTGAGTAAATGTCATGTGTGTACATTTGCAATTGGCAAGCAGCTTCTTATCTGTGCTGGCAGATATGTCCATGATCTAAAACAGACTTTTAGAACCGTCTGCATGTCTCACTACATACCAAAAAACAATTTCTCTAGCTGCCTCAGAACTGGGTCCTTCTGAAACCTTGAAGCCCATTTATTGCTGAAGAAAAACATTTTGAACATTACAGAATATCTCATCCACTGATTCAGATCCTCATCCTGTCCATCCTTCCCAGCTGGGTAGCACATTATACACTGCACCTACAAGATCAATTGTCAGCAGTGTGCTAGGCAGACATACAGAGTATATAGTACACCTTGTCAATTAAGTCCTTGGCTGGGATTCATCTTACCTAATACTAAACAGCTGCAGTGTAGCTGCCTTCAATTAAACTTGTCACCTCAGTTTTCCTTTACAGTTACACTGGCACTTCTAGGACACAGTCCACCTGATCTATTTTTGGATGACTACTTCAATGTGCAATGAATCACACCCTAGATGTGCATTTCTTTATTTTTTTAATGACTTTTTTCTCCACTGACTAAAAGTGGGCCTGGAATTATTAGTTTGAGATGTGATCACTTCAAAATTAATACTATAGTAAATCAGGTCACTTATCACAGAATCACAGAATGTTTGAGGTTGGAAAGGACCTCTGCAGGTCATTTGATCCAACCCCTTACTCAAGCAGAAACATCTAGAGATGCTTGCCCAGGACAATGTCCAGGAGGCATTTGAAGATCTTCAAGTTGGAAGACTGCACAGCCTTTCTGAGAAACCTGTGATAGTGCTTTCTCATTCTCACAATAAGAAAGGATGCCCATTGTTTCCTGTCCTGTCACCAGGCATCACTGAAAAGAGCCTGGCTCTGTCCTCTTTGTACCCTCCCTTTAGGTATTTATATAGAATCATAAAACCATGTAGGTTGAAAAAGACATCCAACTATTTACCTAACTACCAAGTCCACTGCTAAACCACAGCCCTAAGTGCTATATCCATACCTCTCTTAAATATTTCCAGGAATGGGGACTCCCCCAGTTCTGATGCCTTACCACCCTTTCCACGAAGAAATTTTTCCTGATATCTGATCTAAAACTCCCTTGCCTCAACTTGGAAGATGTTTCCTCACATGCCATCCCTTGTCAGCTGAGAAAAGACCAACACAGCCCTTGCTGCAGCCTCCTTTCAGGAAGCCTCTTCTACAGAAAAACCGACTTCAGTTCCCTCAGCCACTCCTCATAACTCTTGTTTTCTAGTCCCTTTACTAACTTCATTGCTCTTCTCTGTGCATGCTCAACTAACTCAATATAATTCTGGTAGGGAACAATCTAAAACTAAACACAGTACTAACCAGTGCTGAGTACTTCCCTAGTCCTGCTGGCCACACTACTTCTGATGCAGGCCCAGTTGCCATTGGCCTCCACAGCCACCTGGGCACACTGTTGGCTCATGTTCAGCCATCTGTTGATGAGCATCCCCAGGTTCTTTTCTGCTGGTCAGATTTCCAGCTGCTCTTTCCCAGGGTTATACCACTGCAAGAGGTTGTTATTGACACAGTTTTAGGAACCAGCATTTAACTTTGTTGAATGCCACACAATTGTACTTAGCTCATCAACCCAGACTACCCAGATCCCTCTGCAGAACTTTCCTACTCTCAAACAGATCAACATTTCCTCCCAACTTGGTGTTGTCTGCAAACTTACTGAGGAACTGCCTACAATAAACCAATGTTGACTGGATCTGATCACCTAATTTTCCGCTATGTGCCATGTGATGGCGCTCAAGATGATCTGTTACGTGACCTTCCTGGCACCAAGATCAGACTGACAGGCCCGTAGCACAGATGAAATCCCCCTGAGCCTTCTCTAGGCTGAACAGCCAACCTCTCTCAACCTTTCAGCACAGGAGAGGTTCTGCACTGTCTTATTTATTTTTCTTTTTGTGGCCCTTTGTTGGACTCTTTCCAGTATGTTCATGACTCTCTTGTTCCTAGATCTGGACACAGTTCTTTACATGGTGACCTCACCAGTGCTCAGGGGAAGAATCACCTCTCCAGATGTGCTAGCAACATTCCTCCTAATGCACACCAAGATAACAACAGCTGCCTTTGTGGCAAGGGCACATTGTTGGATCACATAAATCCTGAGTAGAGATTGTAGAGCAGAAGTTATCTACACATGGATCGAAATCAAGCCATTCTGAGGCTTTGGCCTCTTCTCCCAGGCAACAAACAGGACCCAAGGAAATGGCCACAAGTTGTACCAGAGGAGGTTTAGATTAGACATAAAGGAAAAACTTTTTCTCCCAGAGAGTGTCAGGCACTGGAATGGCCTGCCCAGGGAGGTGGTGGAGTCGCCGTCCCTGGCAGTTTTCAAGAAGTGTCTGGATGAGGAGCTACCAGATATGGCTTAGTAGCTTCTGGAAGCAATGGCAATGGGAGGATGGTTGGACTAGGTGGACTTGTAGGTCCTTTCCAATCTTGAGATTCTACAATTCTATGATTATATCTTATATTATACTTATTTACTGTGTGGGAGGTAAGGAAAACTCCATACAACGTCAGTGTAAATACAAGTGGATCGCTGTTTCACATATCGTACTCTGTAATATATTGTACATTATATCTACAGTGGATAATACAGGTAAACAACGTGGGAAGGTAGAACAGTTTCAACTGAGTTATAGTACTGATTCACGTTCTGATGAATCTATGTTCCTGTAAGTTGGACAAGATAAGTAGAATCATCAAAGGTACATGAGGGTGCATCTGGTTTACCCACATCCTTGATGAGTGCTCTAATCTTAAAATACAGGAAAGCAGGGACAATACCATTACTAGTTCCTGCAGTGCTGTAAGGGAATGACATACGTCTGCATGCATTTTTCTCAGATGTGAGTGAGTTACCTAATTTTAAGTGTTCCAGGCAGTCTCCCATGGAAACAATCATGTGCCTGCACTCCAGAAATGGTCAGACATGAAGAGCTGCCCTTTCTTCAGCATGTCCACTTCTGTCTTACATGGGTCTCTTCACAGCACGAAGCTGGTATGAAATTCACCTTGAGGCAGTAACTCCTACCATCCACTGCACAGACATTTTTTGTTTCATATTTTAGGATTTTACTCAGGAAAACTGAGAAAACATCCTCCAGTCTTTCCTGTACATTTCCATCTTTGTGGCTCCTGAGGCTTTAGAAATAAAAAAACCAAACACATAGGTTGAGGAGGAGTGAAATTTCGACACGGTTGAAGGAAGGGATGCCATCCAGAGGGACCTTGAGAGGCTAGAAAGGTGGGCCCGGGTGAACCTGATGAGGTTCAACACAGCAAAGTGCAGAGTTTTGCACTTGGGCCGGAG
>JAOWBP010000001.1:110200470-110248139 GCA_028571105.1 Tragopan temminckii | reverse complement strand
CCATGTTTCCGCCGTTCCCCGGCATTGCGCATGCCCAGCACTGCCGCTGCGGGGCTCGGGGCCGGGGCAGCCGCCGGCCGGATGGAGGAGGATGGACGCCGGGGAGCCGCGACTAGCCCGGCGGCGGCACGGCGCTTCGTGCGCTGTCTGTACGCCGTGGGCTTCCTGGTAAGCGGCGAGCCGGCTGCGTGGAGTGGGCGGCCGTGACGGTGAGGCTGCGGCGGCCCTGTGGCTCTGGGGCCCTCTGCCGGGGCTCCCGGCCGGGGCGGCCGTGCTCGCGGTGGCGGCGGTGGTGAGGGAACGGCGCCGGGCGGACGTTGGTTCCCTCAGAATCCGAGGTTGGGCAGAAAACGGCCCTGCGGTCCGATCTGGGCTTCCCCTGGGTTCCCCCTTAGCAGTACTGATGAAGTTACTCGGTTTTAAGGCTGTGACTGCTTTCTGGGGCTTGAATGCTTGTTGCGACACTGTAGTGTAGTAGTTGGATTTGCCCTGTGACCTTTAGATTGGGTGGTGGAAACGCTCTGGTCGCTTTCAGTCCTTGGACTATCATCCGGGAGTGCTGCGTCCAAGTGTGCAGTCCTCGGTACAGGAGAGACACGGTCCTGTTGGACTGCATCCAGAGAAGGGCCACAGAATGGCCAGGGTTGGAAGGGACCTCAAGGATCATGAATCTCCAACCCCCCTGCCACATCAGGGCCACCAGCCTCCACATTTAACACTAGACCAGGCTGCCCAGGGCGCCATCCAATCTGGCCTTGAACACCTCCAGGGACGGGGTATCCACAGCCTCTCTGGGCAGCCTGTGCCAGCACCTCATCACTCTCATTGTAAAGAACTTAAATGAAAATGAACCAAGGGATGGAACACCTCTCCTATGAGTACAGGCTGAGATAGCTGGGTCTGTGCGGCCTGGAGAAGAGAAGGCTGCGAGGTGACCTGATAACAGCCCTCAATATCTAAAGGGGAGCTACAGGAAAGAAGGGGACAGACTCTTTAGCAGAATCTGTAGTGATAGAACAAGGGAAAATGGTTTCAAGCTCAAGGAGGCTAGATTTAGGTTAGATGTAAGGAAAAACTCTTTTCTGATGAGGGTGGTGAGGCACTGGAACAGGTTACCTAGTGTTGTGATTGATGGCTCGTTCCTGGAAACTTTCAAGGTGAGGCTGGATAAGGCCCTGAGCAACCTGATCTAGCTGTGGATGTCTATGTGTGCTGCAAGGGAGTTGGGCTAGGTGGCCTTCAGAGGTCCCTTCCAACTCAGGATTCTACTATTCTGTCCTATGAAATAATGTAATGGACAAGGTGCATAGTAACAACTTTAGTGTCTTCATACCTCCTCTGTGATACCTTGACATAGAGTATGTAATACACTCTGAAAGCCAGCAAGAAATTAGTGCAATTTTAAAGGTTTAGATTGTGGTGAAATGTAATAAAGAGCAACATGTTACCTGTTACACAATCTTCCTGTAGCCTAGCAAATGCAGTGTCATTATCATTTGACATAAGAAATTTTAAATGAGGTAACAACCTATTGCAGAAGAATGATTAATGGGTCTTGCACAACCTGCATGCCTGTGACAAGTCGAGTACCACCAGTGTGTGTTCTGAGACCTGGACTTTTTAATATCTTTATCCTTGACCCGAGCAAAGTGGCTGACCCGCAGTCTCTTCAGGTTTTCAGATGGTGTTTCAGTATGGGGTACAGTTAGGACACGGGTGCCATCTAAGAGGCACCTATGGCAAAGAAAGACATGGTTTAGTGGGCATGGTGGGATTGATTGATGGTTCGACAAGACAGTCTGAGAGGTCTTTTCCAACCTTAATGATTCTGCGATTCTAGGCAGGCTGAATAGATGGGCTGACAATAGCCTTATGAAACTCAACATGGACAACTACCATGTCCTACAGTCAGCAAGAAATAACCTTTTCCAAACATGGAGGGATGCCCTGATTGAAAGGCAGTCAGCAGCATCTTGAGCTGTACAAACAAGGAAATGCTCTTCCCTCACTCAGTACTTGTGAGAATGCATCTAAAATACTATGCCCAAGGAGGAGTGCGCTTTGAAGGGTCACCAAGATGCCTAGAGATGTTGCCCTGTGAGGAGAGGCTGAGGGGGGCCTGACAGCAGCCTTTCCTATATGGGTAAGGAGGTTACCAAGAAGATAGAGCCGGCTCCTCAGTGTTGTGCATGGCAAAGGAAAGAGGGACAAAGGTCCTGTATGCAGTCAGAACCTCTCAGTGTAATTGCAAGAAAGCCTGCATCAAAGAATCATAGAATTGTTTGAGTTGGAAGGGACCTTTAAAGCTCATCTAGTTCAACTCCACTGCAATGAACAGGGACAACTATAGCTAGAACAGGTTGCTCAGAGCCCTGTCCAGCCTGACCTTGAATGTCTTCAGGAATGGGGCATCCACAAGCTCGCTGGCCTGTGCCAGTGCCTCACCACCCTCACTGTAAAAAACGTTTTCCTTGTATCTACTTTAAATCTCCCCTCCTTTAGTTAGAAACTGTTTCCCCTAGTCCTGCCACAGCAGATGATGCTAAAGGGTCTGTGTGCCCTTCTTTCTTATAGCTCCTCTTTAGATAATGAAAGGCTGCTATCAGATCACTGTGGAGCCCTAGCTTTCAGCCTGTCCTTGTAGTCAGGTGATCTATCCCTTGGATAATTTTTGTGGCCCTGCTCTGGATGCACTCTAACAGGTCCATGTCTCTCCTGTACTGAGATATAGACACATCTTTTCACATGAGGACAGCCAAGCAGTGGGAAGGGTTGCCAGAGGAGTTGTGCTGTCTCTGTCCTAGAAGATTTTTAGGACAAGACTGGATAAAGCCTTGGGGGTGTGTATTCAAAGCTTGCCCTGCTGAGAGCATGACTAGAAACCTGAGATCCCTTCAGTGTGAATTATTGTTATTCCATGATTCTATATACTAGCGTATGGAATAGCTTTTTGAGCCCTGGTGCTGTTTTACTAACAATTTTAGTAAGTTGTGTGGGCTTTTTATTCATGCTAATATATTTAATGTCCTAATTTCTTGTTTCCATCGTAAGGTACTTAGTGATAGACTGTAAGAATTTAGTAGCGTGCATTGTTACAGTTACTCTGACTGTGGGTGTGCTATGAACAGCTAGCTAGACTGCTGAAGCTGCAGCAGTCGGTGATAAAAGGTGATCTTGCTTCAATAGCTCTCTTCTGTAAGGTTCAGCTCTGATAAAGGACTCATGCCGGGAGCATATAGTGAAGGAACTATTGGGTTAATGTGGCTAGCTCAATAAAAGATAAAGTGTCAAAAGAACTGAGTAGAAGATTCTTGTACCTTTCAGGATGGGTAGTGTCCTTTGCCCTTATACAAAAAGTTTTCTACTTACACTTCACGATATTTTTTTTTAATGTTTCTGTCCTTACATTTCTGAAGTTATACAGAAAGACCAACTTTGAATAGGTTCAGATCTATCTTCTTCCTCTCTTCCTTGTCCTGGTTGATAGTGAAAGTACTGTAGATTTTCCTTCTACCTAAGTACAGAGTGTTTTAGCTGACTGAAATAAAAAAAATTATTATTTAGATATATATCTTCAGAATGTTTGTATGTGCAGGAAGGAGGAGTATTGATGTTATAATTTTCACTCCTCTGTGAGGCAGACCTTTTCTTTATCTTCCTGTGTGGTTTTAATTTTGTCCATACAGGGTACACTGTAGAGGTTGTGACATACCACATTAGCCATGAAAAAATTTCTTTGAATCTTGTACTGATATAGAAGTCATTTAAAACTTCTGAAATGCAGACTGACTGCTTTTAAAACAGTTTGCTACCATCTTTGTAGAAATAATCACTTATTAAAAATCTTCCTGCCTTCTTTTCAGGATTTATTCGGTGTGAGTATGGTTGTTCCTTTAATGAATCTTCACATCAAATCTCTAGGAGCAAGTCATACAGTTGCTGGAATAATAGGTGAGTTGCAATAATCAATTGATTTGCCAAAGAATAAGATGATGAGAACTGAAATGTACCTTCCTGTCAATTGGATATTATAGCATAATTCTTCCTTGCTAGTAGCATAATAAAAAGTAATGCCAAATTCCAAATAGAAATGTAAGGAAAACCATGCTGTGTTTGATGCAGAGAGCTATCCAAGCTCACAACCTGTTGGTTGCCAAAAGCAGATACCTGAGAAAGTACATTTTTTGAAAGAAGAAGGAAGTCTTACAGTACTTGTACAATACTTGTACAGGTGCTTTTCCAGCTGACCTGGTTTCTTCAGCATCCAAGAATTCACATTTCAGCAACCTTGGGAGCCAGAGCTGCTGGTTTTATTTTTTATTGTTATTTGCAGGCTTTGCAGACAATATGTCTACAGCTGGTTCTCCTCAGCTTTCCAATGCCCTTGATTGCTCCCAGTTTAATTAAATTCCTTGCAGGTACCTTTTAGCAAAGATGTTTGTCATCCTTACAGACTTATTTATCAGTAAGTTCTGAAGGTTTGGAATTCTGTCTTAAAATGAGATGTTAAGATGAAGTTCCAGGATTCTAAGGATCTTGTTTATATATTGTAGTACTGTTTATGGTTTGCTGTGATAGAATTATGGTATTCTTCTTACCCGCATGTGGTTGGGCTTTGTTGTTCTTTCTTTATTTATTTATTTTTATTTTGGATGGGAGCAGTTTGGGAAATAACTCTCATTCTGCTCTGAGATGGTGGCAGTATTTTAAGCATTGATTCATCAAAAATACATTTTCATCTGCTTTGATTTAAACTTGCAAAAAAAATAGATTTTGAGGTGTATTCTTCTAAATGAAAAGGTTTGGTAGATGTTTCTATGTGCTTCTCTTTTCTGCTTCTCTTCTGTCACTAACTGCAGCTAAACTCAGACTCCCAAATGAAAGAGTAGGGTGTGTAGTTTCTTCAGGGTTTCAGTGGTGCCTTGTAATAGGTTGAAGAGCTGAGTGGAAAGTAATTACAGCCTCCCAGTAATGAAATTCTCTTCTGATTCTGAGAAAGAAATCACAAATGCTGAGATCTCTTTTGCTTAATGCACCACCCAAAGCAATGTCCTTCTATGTTATGTAGTTGTATAAGTTTGATTAGCAGTTGCTTTATTATGGGCTTTTTTCCCATTCCTTAAATTATTTTCCTTGTTTTTTAAGCTTCATCATTTCCTCTTCTTTTAGTAAATTATTCCCAGAATTACTTTCATTTTTTCTCATTTAAAATTTCATGCAATTTTCATAAAAGAAAATAATAATTTTTACTGTTGGTATTTTACTTGTTTGTTTTAGGATCTCTCTATGGTATAATGCAACTATTTTCCAGCACGTTTGTGGTGAGTTCTAACACTGTGTTTTTAAGTACATTGTCATTTCTGTGGATTTCACTGGGGAGATGAGAGGGGGAAAGGAAGACTTTAATAGCAGCATTTCTTGAAAATTTGAAAAGGTTCATGTTGTTTATGTAAGTGGTTTTGTTTGGAGGATCCTGGTTTTAGTTTGCGTTTTCGTTTCACTTGTACGGAAGGATCTGAATATTCATAACATTACTAAATAGAATGCAGAATTTAGGTTAAAACTAAGATGCAGATTTGGGATCAGACACACATTGCTGAGCTAATTCTCAGTCAAACACAGTTGTCTCCTTGTTTGTTTTTGTTTTTTTTGTTTTGTTTTGTTTTCCTGGTTTAGTGTCAAATGTGGAGGTTGGTGACCCTGCCTGTGCCAGGGGGGTTGGAGATTCATGATCCTTGTGGTCCCTTCCAACCCGGGCCATTCTGTCTCCAATGTAAGCGCTAGTAAAACAGTTCTCTTAATTCAGTAGCCCATCCAGAAAGCAGTCTTATGAGTCAGCTCTTTGTAAGCCTGTTATATAAGAGCTTGCTTTCCCTGCTTAATAAGCAGTGTCTTGTAATCTCCCATACGGCCTAAGCTCTCATGTAGTGTCTTTGAACTTTGTCAACGCCAAGCATCCTGAAAGCATGCTTTACCTTTCAATACCATAGATTACCCTGTATTTAACCAGGAAAACCTTTAAACCTTTAATTTTATCCTGCTATCTCCTGTCTCTCAGGAGAGCAGATTTTGAGCATCTTGTGAAAAAGCATTTCAGAGTTTGTCCTACAGGACACCTGGGATAACTTGCTTCTCTAAAGTGACATTTTCCTTGAACTGCAAGACCATTACCTACTTCTTTAAAAATCTACTTGCTGCTTGGAATCAAGCTGTTTTATAAACATACTACAGCAAGTTTGCTGTTCTCCCTTCTCATATCTACTTACTGCTCATCTGCTCTGGGATGACTAACTCCTCCTAGCTAAGATTGTTCCTTTTAGGATGTTCAGCAATTGTCTGAGCGTAGCTACCAAATATTTGTGGTTGGTTGTGCTAACGTTCGGAGTGCTAGTAATAGTAGTATTTGAGGGTATTTATTGCCAGGATTGTGGTTTTTAAAGGGAGGAAGTATTAAAAAAATAATAATAATAAAAAAATCTGTATACATGGCATGAAATAGAGTACAGTTTCAGCAGGTGCACTGCCAGCAGGGCAGAATTCTGCTCATCACTTCCAGCCTTCATGCACTTAGCAAAGTTGTGTAATAAGCTTATTAAGCTTCTGCTAACAGTCCTTTGAACTGCTTTCTAGTTTAACTTAGATAAACTGATTGTTCATTGTACGTAGTTAAATGCTATAAAATGTTTTTAATTTCCTGCTTTGTGAAGGGCTGCTGGAGTGATATAGTAGGAAGACGGTACTCTCTGCTTGCTTGTATTCTTCTCAGTGCACTGGGTTACTTCCTTCTTGGAACATCCACCACTGTGTTCCTGTTTGCCCTTTCTAGAGTGCCTGTAGGTGAGTAAATACTTGGCCTTTTTTCCAGCTTAAATTTCATGTTGTCTCAGCTTGAGAATTACTACTAGAGAAGTGGTGGTATATAGGTACCAGCATGGCATCATCNNNNAGCACCTACTGGACTATGGTAATAGAGGCATCTCTACAGGTTAAACATTCTTATGATTTTTCTGACAATTGAAATATGTACTCAAACTGTCAAAACTTTTATACCACTTTAAGTGGCTGAATTTTGTAGGACTGGAATGCAGCAATTCCTTGAAAGTGGCTGTTGTACTGTTAGTCATTAGAAATACGTGGTATATCTGCTGGAAATCGTAACCTGCACTCACAAGGCAGAATGGAATTATGAATGAACTGGTTCATTATTGATTTTCTCTTATGCTGATTACATATTTCAAAGTGATAACTGCAAATGCGGCTGAAAGTTTAGGTCAGCACTTCTACAGAATATGTATCAAAGCAAGTGCGTTTGCAACACTGAAACTAAGTTTGTGGCAAGGTTTGTATCAATTCTTACAGTAGCTGAATATTTATCATGTATTCTGATATACCACTTACATATTCTGATATAATAAGCATTGCCTTTACTTGGAACACATCTACAAAAGGGTACTTTTGTGACCTATGGTCCTGGTCTAGGAACTCTTCATACTGTTTCTTTACTTAAAGAAAAACTGCCAATGAATGATTTGGTTGGTATTTGATTACACAGTAGAAGTAATGCTTTTTAATTCTAACAGTACTGTGCCTGTGATGGATAGCATTGCTCTGGTCAGAGTGAAGGAATATAAAAGTTTTGTGTTATTGCTATTCCTGCAGCACACTTGTCTGCCACACCAGTCTCTTGTAATGCCTTGTAATCCTGGAAATCTCCATATTCAGCAAAGTTGTTACAGAGCTATGTTTATGAACAAACAAGCCATTTCTACTCCACCTTTACCCACAGGATCTTATTTTAGAGGCTATGCTATTCCTAGAGTGCTCCAGCATGAGCTATTTACTTATCCTTCCAGTAGGGTTTGAGGAATATTCCCTTAAAACAAATGCCTAAATAATTTAGATAGCTATGTCCAAGTCCTTGAACAACCAGGACAATGATTGTGGCTCAACACACTGCATGACTCTAGCACAGAGAATTTTTTGTGTGTAATATTAATTATAGGAATTGTACAATTTTAACATTGATGCATCAGATAGCTCATGTGATTTTTAATCTTTTGAATTAAGCAAGACACAT
Organism: Tragopan temminckii; assembly: GCA_028571105.1. NCBI lineage: Eukaryota > Metazoa > Chordata > Aves > Galliformes > Phasianidae > Tragopan > Tragopan temminckii. The sequence goes on along the minus strand of JAOWBP010000001.1, from coordinate 110,240,062 downwards.
TTAGGTTTTTATTTATGTTGCAGGTATTTTCAAACACACACTTTCCATCTCTAAAGCCCTGCTTTCTGACTTGGTTTCTGAGAGAGACCGCCCTTTAGTAATGGGACGTTTCAATGCAGCTTCTGGTGTGGGCTTCATTCTGGGGCCTGTTGTTGGTGGCTACCTTACAGAGTTGGAAGATGGCTTTTATCAAACGTCTTTCATCTGTGCCTCTATCTTCCTTCTGAATGCTGGTAGGTTTTGTGTCTTTTTTTGCTCCACTCTTGTGTATTTATGCTGTTTGTAATACTTAGAATTTGTAGTATTTCTTATAATATTTGGCATACATGTTTTGTATTATGAATACAGGGCTGTTGAGAAGAATAGGAATTTTGAAGCAGTTAACCTCAAGTTGCTTCTCCGTTAAATTATTTATATTGCTTTTACAAGCACGGGAATAGGAATTCAAGTGCCCAAAGATGACAACTAAAAATCAGAGTTTTGGCTTCAGCCCTTAGGTTTATATGCTGTGTGTTGTCTTAGTGCTTTCCTTCCTTGCTTTCATTGCATTTAAAGTTGAACTGTGAATAACACTATATGTAATCCTTGTAATTTTTTACAGTGATTTTTTAAAAAAGTAGTTCAATTCCTTTTTAAACTTTGTTTTTTACACTCTGTAAACTGTTGCCATCAGACTAATGGGAAACCATGTAAAAATTATGCACTTAAATGCAATCAACTAATATTTTTATCTGTATAGGTCTTGTCTGGATGTTACCCTGGAATGAAGAAAACATTGTCGATAAGAAACATGAACATGGCAAAAAAAGGACAGACAATTCCTCAGCAAAAAGAGATTGTGACTCGCATTTGAAACCAGTAACTAATGGAGCTATGGCAAATGATAGTCCTTTCCAGTCTCCGTGGGTCCAAATTACAACAGTGCTGAAGAGGATTAAAGAAATTGCATCGTCTGATTTGTGGGATATATTTTTAATACGGTTACTGATGTCTGTTGCTATACTGCTGTACTATAGTAATTTTACTCTGGCTTTGGATGAGAGATTTGGGGTGAAACCCCTGTTCTCTGGATACCTAATGAGCTATAGCAGTACGCTGGGAGTTCTGGCTGGTTGTCTTCTTGGACCAATAACAAGACTGTATCAGCACAACACTTACAGACTTCTGTTGCACTCTAGCACTTTTACCTGCGTGTTGATTCTTCTGTATGCATCAGCACTTGACATGTGGATGGTCATTTTGTCTTCCACGTTCTTAGCCTTTTCAACTACTATAGGTCGTACTTGCATCATTGACCTCGAATTGACCATTGGTGGGAATGAGGCCAGCGGTACACTCCTGGGTGTTGGACAGTCTGTGACATCAGTGGGACGTATAATTGCCCCACTCCTTTCTGGGATTGCTCAGGAGTTCAGTCCCTACGGCCCACCAAGTGTGGGGGTTGGCTTAGCTCTAATAGCTATTCTAATAATGAACATAAACAAGCAAAAATATTGTAGTAGTAGAAATGTTAAGTTAAAAAATCAATAATAGCTGCAAATTTGGATTGCATGGATGTATTTTACAGAAGAGGCACAGTGAATCAACCAGGGTTGACACATACACCTGCCAGACCTGTACAGTAGTAACAGGATCATTTAAGAGAGCCAATTTTGTTCTTGCAGAGACAAGTGTATATATACACACATAGAAATAAATGCTGCAGGACAGTTGTCTTTCTGAGCTGGGACCACTAGAATTCTTACAAGAGGGACAAGTGTTAATGTATAGTATTGGCCTGGGATTTTTTAAGAACTTTTAACCTTCTTGGAGGGAATAGAAGAATGACTTAAGTACACAGATCCTGTTTGTAGCTGATATTTGAAACAGAATTTAGACTGATATCTTGTAAAAGGTGCAGACAAGTTAATTTGTGTTATTTAATCAGAGGTGAGCTTTTATTATTTTATCAGGAGAATCTGGAACATAACTTACCAGGCTTAATTTCTTATGCTGTTGTCTGTTGCCATTTTCTGCTGTGACAATAGATAATTAACAAGACGTTCGTTTATATGATTTTGTTGAGCGTACATTGTCTTTAAAATTTATGGTAGCTATCTGGCCCTGATTACCAGTCTTTCTCAGGCAACAGATTTGGATATTTGCTAATTTTGTATTAGCAAGCTTAAAATGGACAATTTGGAAATAACATGGAGTCATTGAGACTGAAACTGAGACTGAACCTAAGCTTTATTGAAACTTGAACTGGTAGTTCGTATTTAGTGATAACTTCTACTGAGCAACTTTGTCATAAATTATTTTGTAATGCTTCCTGTGCAGTTTTTCTGCCTTCATTTTAAGAATAAATTTGCTTCTCAAGTCTTTTGATTGACTGTTAAAGATGTGCTGGAGAAACTAGCAAGAGTTCAAAGGTGACTTTGAGTAAATGCATTCTTTCTCATCTCTGGAGGCATAGGGGACGTTTTAGTGACAAGATGAGAAATGCTCCTTTATTTGTATTTCAGTCTTTGTCTGAACTGCTTAAGTAATGACTTTACCCTCAAAACTGTAGTGAGAGTTGTAGTACATTGCAACTTTGCTATTTGTTGTTCAAGCACATATTGCTTACTAGTCACTGTTTGAATTTGTTTTGAAACGTACTTTGCACTGATGATGTTCCATGCACTTTTTCTAAAACTACTTGAAACTACAGTCCACTATGTCAAATTTTTTATTAATAACCATTTAGCTGTCTCCCTGAACACATCTGTGCAAATGATGTTGCTACTTCAAGAGAGTCACAGGTAATGTTTTGCACTTATTTCCTTCTTTTTCCAGTGCCTGAGATTGTCTAAGTCCTTGTTGAAACCTCAGTCATTTCAGTAATGCCACCATGAGAATATAGAGAGAACCCTGAGTTAATTTTATACGTTGACGTAATAAATGTTTTATTACTGCTATGATTTCAGTAGCTATCATCAGAGATAATTACTGTAATGATCTATGTTGAATCTACTGGAGGAACTTGAGGCATTTTCAAGTATGTTATCTCCTTGCTTTGCTTGGCAGATGCTTCAAAACATTCTCACCCAACATTTCCTATCCTCTTTCCATCTATGTTTTCAAATAGTTAACTAAAACTATCCTTCTGTAAATCAGGTTTTTCTGTTTTGCAACTGTAGCAAAAGTTAAAAGGGAAGGTGGAGAATTCCTCAAAAATTAACATATTTGAAATATTTAGTAATTTTTATTATGCTTATTGATTATACTAGGTAACAACACTTTAGAGTTGCTGCACTGTTTAAAGCTAAATTCTGTAAACACCATAAATTACAGCTTTACTGTAAAACTACTAGAATATTACTTTTCTGCTTATAAAAGCTTCAAAGCCTACACATTAAATGTTTTTGTTTGAAAAGTAGGTCTTAGTATACACTAAATAAAAATGAAATTAATATTTGCATTGAGAAACCTTTAGGAGGTCGTGATCTCAGGGACATTACAAGTAACGCTACAGAAGTAAAGGTTCTTAATTGTAGGCCAAAATGAAAGTTTGTGCAAACATTTCTTTGGAAAGCCTCAGTTACAGAAAAGTTGCACTATTTTTTTTATTATTATTATTTTTTATTTTTTAAGGAAAAGTAATAAAATGCTATCTACCTTTATCATTTTGTCATTGTTTGTGTTTTTTTTTTTTTTCACTCTTCCTCTGCTGAAACTGTGGCATGAAATACAGATGGTCAATTTAAAGAGGTGCAAATTTTTTTCTTTGCGGTCTAATTGTTACTTATAATAATAAACTTTTCACATAAAAGGTGAAGGAGCCCTAAGATTCAACCAGGAAGTCACCTGACAGTGAGTGGAAAAGAAGAAAGAAAGGTAAAGAATGAACTCACCAGTTTTGAGATGGGATGCTGAAAGCTACCATTCCTAGTGTGTGGAAACCATATTTAAATCCCTTGTGTTGTCTCTTGGTTGCCATGATAAAGTTCAGCAAGTAAGATGAGTAAGTGAAATCCCTGGAGAGATTATGTGACTCCTCCCTTGAAGTTGAGGGAGGAGGAGCTGCAGCTATTTAGGGCTACACTGAATTACTCAGCAGTTTCTTCAATCCAGTTCTGGTATCTGAAGATTCCAAAGCAGAGATCTAATTATGGACTAAAGGTGTGTGTCTTTAGGGGGAAAGTTTCAACCTTGAAATAACTGCAAAATGAGATTTTTCCCTTGCTCACTCTTACTTTGAGTTAGTTTTCTCGGATGTGTTTGTTTTGTTTTGTTTTTTATCATTTGAAATTTTTACTTTTTTAGCACTTATCTTCATGATCAGCTGACGCTGAAGAAGCTGCATATACAGTGCAATGATTTTTCTGTAAAATAACTGATAGCCTATGATAGATACTCAATTTGTTACTTTTACACAATTACATAAATATATTTTGCATTTTAGTTACTGTTTCATACACTCCAACAGATACTTTTTGAACGCTTACGAATAGCTGTGCAGGAATCTTGCAAGGCAGATAATTGTGGTCTAAACTTTGAGAATCAACCTATTTTGAGAGGAGCTCAGATCTCTTCCCTATGGAAATAAACCAGCAAAGGGAGCTTTTTTTTTTTTTTAAAGGTAAGTCTTGAAAAACTCGTAGTTTTTCCTCCTACAAGGAGGAATTAAGATACATTTTTAGTTATTTTTAACTGAATATTAGCATCAAGGAGTTATTTTTGGTAAAAGCTTTGGAACAGGAACTGTTCTTCTATCAAATGTAATAAACAGAAGATTTTGGAAATAATGTAAAATAATAATGAAATAACTTGGAGAATTTAAAATGAATTTACCTTCTTGCTTCCAAAATTTACTTCTTGAAACAAAACCTTTTGGAATTAGAATGCTGTTGCAACTCACAACACACAAATGTAAAGCCCAGCACATTTCAGATAAAGAAATGGAGCAACCTCCATAACTGTTGTATTCCCTCCTGCATTGTTACTCACTGATATCCTGTTGAATGTTACAGGATAGAGAGGCTTCCAGAGCTTCCACAGTCAGTCCTGTGTGCCTGTACAAGAAATGCATCAGTGCTTGTCTTAGAAATGATGCTAACCCAATATCCCATTGTGTTGTCCTATTAGAAGACCTGCCAAGCACCTGCAAGAGGAATTCTGATGGAGGTAACTTTCAAGCAGTGCAGCACAGTATCCAAGAGAGAGACTTATCAACCCCAAATCTGATCAGCTCCCAAATGCTGAGGTATTTTCAAATGTTTGCAGGAGAATCAAGCTGAAGCTGCCATACATTTTTATTAACAGTTTTGATTTTTTTTTTTTTTTTCAAGTAGATCCCCATTTAACTGGCCATCTAACAAGCCAAGAGGGAGATTAAACCTTTTGAGTGTCCTGAGACAGCTTCCTCATGGTGGTTCATGTAATTGACAGCGTCAAGCACAGCTACAGCTTTATCTAGAAAGTACAAATTACATCATAGTATGCTAAAGTGAGGGAGAAAAAAGGACTGTTAGTCCTTTCTCTCCAGAATTTAAATAGCACCTGAATAAGGTGAGTTAGGTAGCCTATGACTCACCTCTCTACTGTCTCCTACTCTTTGTACTGCCTGGACTTGATACCTCCTGCATTTTATTTGCCAGGCTACTCCTCCAATCTATTGTTGGCCTGGCTGCATGGTGTACAGTAGTATTACAATACACTGTGTATAGTATTAAAACACAGCCAGTATAGCTGTGTTGTCAGCATGTTCAATAGCATAGTTTTATATAACTAGAGCTCTTGAAGTACAAAAAGCACTCCTCCAGCTGATTTCAAGATCTTTCATCTTCTCTTCAGAAGCTGAGAGAAGCTGGGAGAACAATTCTGAGAATGGTGACCAGCTGAAAAACTTCTTGCAGTGTCAGCCTTAAAATGTTGCTGGTGTTTGGAACTGATGGACTTGGCATCTCTTGAAAAAGCTGATGCACTGTGTTTACTTCCAGAGATCCTAAGGCACTATTCAGAACAGCATGCATGTTATTTTGGCCAAATTTTCAACCTAGTTTGTTACCCTATGTTATTTATATGCGGCTTCAACAGAGGATGCTCTCAAGTTGCTAGATCGTTAGGCAGCATGGTTATCTTGTTTAACAGAATACCTGTGCTTTCAGTGGACCTTGTATTACACTTTAGTGCCAGGTAGCAAAGCCCTTAAAATCTGATCTCTCACAGCAAATTATTCTTGTTTTCTTTGTCAGATATCTGCTTAGACCAGGTAACTGGGTGTCTGTCTACACTCTAGCCTTTGTTTTACCAACTTTCTTATCCTAATTACTTTCAATTTCAAATTCAGCAGCTGAAGGGGAAAATAAACTCTCAGAAAAGGCTAACACAATGTATTCTCTACGTTCTCATCCCTAAAACTGAACAGCTGGACATTTACCAAGGCAGTAAAATATTGATACTGCAGAGTTTACTGAGGAGTCCATCTGGAAACAACAAAAAACCCAACCCCTGTGGGTTTGGCAAATTTCCCAGTCACTGCTGAAGATGTGTTTTTTCCAAAGCAAAAAAACGTCCCCAGTCAATACATGATTTTCCCCATCAGATGGTGCTCAAGGACAGATTTATTGGGCATCTCGTTCTCTAGCAGAAAAACTTTTCTTTGCTACAACGTTAAGGAAAAATCTCCTCCACAAGCTAAAGCTTGATGGGCACTTTAGGAAGAGCCAGAAGTGCTACTGAATTGTTTTCCTTTTGCAGGGAAGTAAAAGAGTAAGGAAGAGACAAACCTCAAACATGAGACTTAAATGAGAGCAAGAGCTGAATGAGATGGGCTACCTGGGACATAGCCTATCTCACTTGCTGTTCTCTTTGCTACTGAAAATTCAAATGCCCAGGGAAACAGCTTCTGGAGGTGCCAAGCTCTGGACCAGCAGCTGCAGAAAAGAGCCTGAAAAGGGTGTGATAACCAACAGAGAGGAAGGGAGAGGGTACCTGGGAGGAGACCAAGTCTCAGGAGACCCATGATTCTGCTTCACAGTGTAACTATGCTGGAGATTTGCCTTACTGCTCATCTTCTGTGGCTCTCAGTGTTTTGAAAAAGTAACAAAATACTGGTGTGTTTTGAAGCACCAAGAGCTTAGGACCCTATTACATCAAGCATCCTCCAACTTTGTGCTTTTACTAACCTGCATTCACTATTCAAAATTATGCCAACAAATCCAACAATTTTTAAAATAAGACATCTTTCCCCAGACAAAAGTCAATTTGTCATTAACAGCACATGAAGGAGAAGCTCTGCAGGGAACTAACTGAAGGTTGATGTGCAACATTTTGTATTTATTTTGTCAGGTTTCAGGTGCGTCTGCTATAGGACACCTAACCTAAACAGTCCAATCTGCAAAGAAGTTTCAATAATAAAATCCAAATTCAAGGCCTTCTTCTTATTCAATCGTTCTATCAATAACACAGTGACAAAGTACTTGCTGACAACTTTACAGCTGAAACATATTTTTCATGTAGAAAGGCAATCACATTTGATTTTGAAGCTTATTGGCTTTGTTTGAGCCCAGTTTTATTCCCAAACAGGAGGTGACCATTAAAGGGTAGATAAGTAATGCTTTACACAAATTTTTTTTTGAGAATAGCCATGAACATCTGACCGAGATTTCTAGGACTGACCTAGCCATCTCTCCACAGCTTAAAGTTTGCATTTGGCAGAAATTACATACTTTGAACACAGTAAAATAATTAAAAGACATCAGTCAATAAAAGATGTTAGGCAAGTTTGGCGTTTCAAATATATACATGAAATGAATATCTTGGAAAAGCTGTTAAGTCATTATCCCTTTTTAAGCTCATTTACCATCCCAGCCCACAAATTTTTTCAAAGAAATCTACCTTGTGATTTTAAAAGCAAATTCTGATTTTTAATAGTTCTTTCAAAACAAGCTTAAATAAAAAAGTGAATCTTATTGCCCACAGATTTAGAAATGTGCTAATGAGAAAGAAAAGTTATGATTTCACAGTGTACATTCTTAAATGAAAGTTACCAATTTTGTAACAAGAAGAATTAAAATAATTTTTGCATTGTGCTGAAATGTGTATCTGTGCTGAAGCAAGCTCAAAACTTAGGATAAAGTGGGACAGAAAGTGCAAATTCCTGAGACCTATTAAGTATCATTTATTTTAATGCATCCTTCCTATCCATATGTTCTTAAGTGACTGCTATTTATGCTGGGATGAAGAAATTCTGTGTTTCTTATGGGCGTTATTAAGGTGCACAGTGACTGCAACTGATTCCAGAGCCCCTGGAGTGCTACTTTTCCGTACAAACAAATCAGTGGGAGAGAAAGAAAAGACATTCCTTCCCCTTTTATAGATGAGGAAATAAAATAATTTCACCAGGATCACAAGCACGAGGGAAGGAACTTTCTTGAGTCTCAGTGGTCCCTGACTCAAGCAGGACACTGCTCAGTTTTCTATGTGCAGTGCTCCACAACTATTCTACTGCCATGTTTGCACTGCAAAGAAGATGCTAAGGTGCAAAAAGCAATCTTGAACAGGAGCACTAGTTATCTACTTGAAGCTTTCTATTTTTAGGGCTTCTGGTATTCCTTTAGGTACTCTCAGTTCTTACTGACATTAGTGACGATCAGGGTCATTTAGATTTCCCTTGGTGATTTTCAGTACCTATAGTACTGAAAATTTTACCTGTAGTAAAAGCTACATATTGGCAAAAATTCAGAAACTAAAAATTCAAGCTATTCAGGTCTTGTCTTTGTTGCAACTTCTATGAACTGCACATGCAATTCTCCTCCTACAGCTTGTTCCTTCTCTTCTTTCTTTTTTCCACATCATGGCTCTTCAAACAAATTGGGCTTCAGGAATATGTTTATGCTTCTTACAAAGTCTATATGATAGGTGCATTGTGCAATTTTCAGTGTTACTCATATTAATGCTCTGGTCAAAACAAGTATCATTTGATCATAAATAAAATCTGAAATGATACAGATTTCTGTAAAGAACCCTTCATCACTGAACTTTCAACAGTGATTTTCACTGGATAGCTGGGTATTGAGCCCGCATTATTTGGTTCCACGAGATGATGTGATAAGGCACATTTCCATCCTATTTAATAGTGGAAATAATGTAATTAGAGCATTGCCATAAGTTATCTATAAAACAGATTTTTTTTTTTATGTCTTCAGTTTTGCAATTGCTGCAGTATTCCTTTCACTTAGTTAATGGCATTGGCTTTACCCAAATGGAAATGCTTAGATCCACAATGAAGTTTCTCTTCTCTTTAATGGATCCTGTTGTCTGATCAGATAGTTCAGAATCTGAATTTGGTACATCCACGGTTTGATACCAACAGTTCAATCTTTGCTATGTTCAGTACGGCTGGTTCTCAGGCTTACTTCTCTGCCTTTCCCCTTGTGATGCCTGCCTAACTAATCGTGGTGGTGGCACAGGTCTTGCCAACCCGTGCTCTGCAGTCAAATCTTCCCTGCTCAAAGTGCCAAATCTTGGTCTTGTCAGCAATGGCTGCCTGAATCCAATGGATGGCTGAGGCAGGCTGCCTGGCTCCTGCTGCTCTCCTTGTCCATTCTGGCTTCCATCAACTTCGTTCTTCCACTCCATGCTAAACTCAGAGGCTGGCCGCTGCTGTCTCAGTCTCTGCTCTCTCAAGATTTTTCCTGCTCTGGGTCTTAAATTGAGCACTGTGGTAGTGGCATCCATTTCAGAGTCACTGCTGTCACCCACTGTTAATTGAAAACAAAATAAAGATTTTAGCTGTGAAATGTTTCTGTTTCAGGAATATTCATACAACAGCACACTGAGCAGCAACAGCCACAGTAAAAAGGTTAACTGTGTTTCTTAAATTCACTGCTTTGAGATGAGGCCCAGCATCAAACACTTTAAGATTTGACTTACAAACATCCCTTTCCTCAAAACAGTGACATTTAGAAATCTCCCACTGTCAAAGGGTGCTACTCTTTCTAAGCTGACATTTCCCCAAGCTTTTCAGATCTGTCAGGACATGGAATAAATGGAATACACCTGACCCTCTCTGAGCTACTTGGGGTCTAGTCCCTAGTGGTGCCCAAGCAAGACAAAGAAATGAGGTTTTTTTATCCTCACATAACAAGCCTAATCTGAGGCATTTCCAGGGCACTGCATCTACAGGAAGTCTAGAAACTGGGCTTTGGAAAAGAAGCATCAATGCTTCACCAAACAAAGGAGGGCAATTGACCAGATGAAAGGAAACATCCCATCATTAAAATGCCTGAATGTACAATATCAAAGGACAGCCACTGTGCAAATCTCAGCTTGCCACAGACTCCTTCACCCACTTGCAGCAGAGTAGAAAATGGCCAAGGGAAAGCTGGCATAATCATTTAAGGAATGTAGTGATCACTATCAGGTAAACTAAGCTGGGAACAATCAGGCTGTGTAGATGTGCAATATGTTTTCTGCAGCAGACTTAAAAGCACAAAATATCCCAAGTCGGAAGGGGCCCACAGGGATCATGGAGTCCAAATCCTGGTTCCACGCAGGACCACCCAAAATTCAAATCCTATGTCTGAGAGCAGTGTCCAAATGCTTTTTGAACTCTGGCAGCTTGGGGCTGTGAACACTGCCCTGTTCCAGTGTCCGACTACCCACTCAGCGAAGAACCTTTTCCTTCTTTTTAATTGACCAACATCTTCAACAAAACTGGCACGTTTCAGCCTCTTGATAATCATGTTAAGAATTATTTATGAATGACTTAAATTTGTTCTTAGATTTAAGTCAGATATGGTATTTCAAATAAATCAAAGCAAAGAATAGCACATTGTGCAATTGTCATAAGCACAGCTTCCATTAGTAGCCTGCATATTATTTCTTTTTAAAAGGTGAGAAAGAGGTCAACAAAACGTATCACCACATAGTTATTCATTCACCCAGATAATTTTATATCAAGGAAGGTCTTCATCAGATTATGTTTGCAGGCTTTTTTCCTCCTAGATATGTCAAACTGTATGTTTTTTTGACAATTGAATAATCTGGAGGCACATTTCCTCTTTAATATTTAATGCTAGGTGACAGTAGACGACCTCTGTAGACATAACTACAGAATAAAAGACATCCTGCACTCAAGAGAGCAAAGATGTAATTAGCGATAGACAAAGACATGGTCTATTGCTAAACTAATTTGGAAGAGTGGGAAATTAATTGGTCTGGGGTGTGGTCAGGGAATTTTAGTGAGTGTGCAGAGATTTAATCCCACCAAGAGATTGTTCCCGTTCATGGCATAAGAGTGGTCATGCAAATGGTAACAAGCAAAAGTAATGTACAAAACTAACCAAACTTTTCACATCAGATAGTTGCATTCCTCTGGATATATATATTTTTTTAATTTTATAATTCAAGAACTCCAAAATGAAACATTTGTGAGTTTAGGCATAAAAAAATAGACATTTAGGTTGTTAAACACAGAATTTTGAAAAGTTCTTCATGAGATCTATATATCACTCATCACATCCCAGTACAAGAAAGACAGAGAGCTGTTGGAGAGGGTCCAGAGAAGAGCCACAAAGATGATCAGGGAACTGAAGCACCTCCCCTACGAAGACAGGCTGAGGGAGCTGGGCTTGTTCAGCCTGGAGAAAAGGCGGCTGCAGGGTGACCTCATTGCAGCCTTTCAGTACCTAAAGGGAACCTTTAAAGAGCAGAGGAATCAACTCTTTGAAAGGGTAGATAACTGCAGGACAAGGGGAAATGGTTGAGGGATGGAAGATTTAAGTTGGATGTCAGGGGGAAGTTCTTTACTATGAGAGTGGTGAGGTGCTGGCACAGGCTGCCCAAAGAGGCTGTGGATGCCCTATCCCTGGAGGTGTTCAAGGCCAGATTGGATGGCGCCCTGAGCAGCCTGGTCTAGTATTAAATGTGGAGGTTGGTGGCCCTGCCTGTGGCAGGGGTGTTGGAGATTCATGATCCTTGAGATCCCTTCCAATCCTGGTCATTCTGTGGCCCTTCTCTGGATGCAGTCCAACAGGACCGTGTCTCTCCTGTACCGAGGACTGCACACTTGGCCGCAGCACTCCAGGATATTAGCTCAAGGACTGAAAGCAAGCAGAGTGTTTCTACCGCCCAGGGCCATTCTATAATTCTGTGATCCTCATTTTCCTCACTGTTTTGGTTCTCAGGGCACTGCCTACTCTGACTTCAGTGAGAAAAGAAACCACACAGGGTCATAATCTAAGAGGTAGATTTGGATATTATCCAATAAAGATACAAAGAATCAGCAATTCTGGTGCAAATGTTTTAGGCTGAAAACTCCACAGGACTGTCTGTTGGGGCATTTCTTCACAATAAAATACCTGTTTTAGTACAAGTGCTAGAAATATGCTAGCCCTTGCAGATAAAATAGTTCATATCTTTTAGAAAATCAGTATACTAATTTCTGTACATCATCCCTGGAAAAACCTTCCTTCTATGTAGGCAAGATGAGTGCAGCACACAAGGGGGCAGAAAATTTTCCATTACCTCTGGAAGACGTTTTGTTTCTCACACGTAGTTTCTCTGGGAGTTTAGTGTTTTTAGGAAGTGAAAGAAATCTTTTTGTATTTGCAGCAGCCTGTGCAAAGAATAACAGAATCATTAAGACACAGCAGACTGAAGTACTTGCATAATGCACGTTGAGATACACAGCTGAGGCTTAAATAGACTTAGGTAGCTCAAGGGCTCGCAAGTAGTTTGGGATTAGCTAATATGTGATCTTTTATTACACACTCAAGTTAACACTTACTGCTGGTTGAGGTCTTTGCTAACTAAGGTAAGGACTGAGTAATCTCAAACCAAAACCTAGTGCTATGCCCTCTGAGACCAGAGTTAATAAATGTATGCTCTCAGATTCTAGCCTTACCTGTACAGGTTTTTCAGTGGAAGGCAAACATAGCTTCATTTTGTGCAGTTCTGTTTTGAAACTTTATTACTCAGCTGCAAAAATTAGGTTGAGACTGAAGCTTGGGCACAAAAGCTAATCTGTATTCTACCCCTGCAAATGTTTTATACATAAAAATGACTTTACACAGTTGATTAGTCACGCTCAGGATGATGGGGAAGCTGGGCACCAGTGTGACTGTTTACAAGCACAGGGCACAGAAGCCTTGTTTTCCCAAGTTTAAAGTCTGCAGTCCCTAGGTGCAGAGTGCACCTCATGCTTCCTGGAGCATATGAGGTTCTTTCCAGGGCAGGACCATTCTTAAAAATTCAGAAATTTCTCAAGGGTATCCTTCCTTTGATGATCAGAGGGCTGCAGCACCTTTCCTATGAGGAAAGGTTGAGTGAGCTGGGATTGTTTAGCTCGGAGAAAAGAAGGCTCCAGGGAGACCTCATTGCAGCCTTCCAGTAATCTAAGGGAGCATATAAACGGGAGGAGGAGTGGCTATTTACGAGGGTAGATAGTGATAGGACAAGGGGGAACAGTCTTAAACTGAGACAAGGGAGGTTTAGGTTAGATATTAGGAGGAAGTTTTTTGCACAGAGGGTGGTGACACACTGGCACAGGTTGCCCAAGGAGGTTGTGGATGCCCCATCCCTGGAGGCCTTCAAGGCCGGGCTGGATGTGGCTCTGGGCAGCCTGGTCTGGTGGTTGGCAACCTTGCACATAGCAGGGGGGTTGAAACTAGATGATTATTTACTCAAGGACAATTATTTTTAAAATTACAGTCTGTGAGTTTGAAAAAGCTGACATACACCATCTCTCTCTCAGACCCAAAAATGCCTTACTCCTGCCAAGTCTCTTCATTACTCCCCCTAAAAAGTCAATATAAGTAACTGTGGTTGAGAAGGAAAAAGATCATTCAGAAACAGACTTATTGTTACAAGTAATGCCACAGGTAACCCAGGTAATGGTCACAAATGAGATATAACATTTACTGTAGACATCATCAGCAGCAGTCTCAGTAGCTAAAGGACAACTGCATCAGTGAAGGTGGTAGTCACTAAGTGTCCCTGTGACTTGAAAATACATACTTATAGGGGGATTAATTTCCTTCAGAGTTAAAAGAGGGGCATCGGATTTACTGCTTAATCAGTGTGCTCTTTTCAAAATCGGTCTGATATAAAAGGACTGCTTCAGAAAGTCAAATGTTACCATGACACACCATTTCTTGCATATTGGAGGGGTTTTCCTATCCTGCGTCAAAACCTGAAGCCCTGGCCACTTTTTAAGAATCCTAAGGAGCCCACAGCATTTTTCAAATGAAGTGTTCACTCTTTTTGGTGCGACCAGAAGCTCTCCTCCTTCCCACATTTTGAAGCATACTGCAAGGAATTTGTCTGTCTCAAAGCCATACTCTACCTCAGTCATCGACTCTTCATCAAAATACTGATAGAGGATTCTCACCATGCCATAGAGGTACAATGGGGATGAAGCCTTCTCAGTTCCTCTGAGATAAAATCATGGCAGCAGATCCCACTTCCATATTACATTCTACAATATGGAAGCTTTTCAGAAGGGTTCAATGCAAACTAAGGGGCCTATGTGTGCATCTCAGGGTGTAAGTGCGACATTATACGTGCAGCTGTCTTTCAAGTCGGGGATTTATTTTTCGTGCATTTCAGAAGATTTTTTCTGCGTGGCATATAGCTATGGAGAACTGTTTTCTATAAATCAGCTAAAGGACAAGTACCGGTCTTTCTCTTGACAGGCTGTTAGTTTTCCGTAGGCTCTCCCTAAGGCTGTGTCGGCGACGGATCAGAATTTCTTTGGCCTGCTTCTCATTTGCATCTGCAGCCAGGCTATGTCGGTTATATGACATGGTCTGAAATAGAAAAGCTGTGGTTACTTTCTGAAAAGCACAAACGTGTTGATCTCTATGCGCATTACAAAACAGGCTTTTTTGCTTTGTTATTTTAATAATCACCATAAATTCTTGCAAATAAAGTCACATTAAAGACAATTAAGAACAAGGGCAATAATTACGCCAGATTTTTTTTTAGTCAGAGGCTTCATGAGCACCTGTTTGTTTTTTAAGCCTGCCAATATTTATAATGAAAGAGCAGTTGGAAAAAGCTGGCTTAATACAGTGCTTACTCTCACGTTGTACTTGCTCAGTCAATATGTCAGTGGAGGATGCACATTTGAAAGTGATAGGGTGAGTCACTTAGGGGGAAGTCATTTTTACCTCCAGCAAGCTGAAGCAAGCTCAACTTTTGAACATCTTCCAAGGGCACAGACATTCAAACTACTTAGCCACAGGATGGTATTTGTGAAATGTCCTTTTGCTTTTACTTCACTATTTTTCCAGCTCATCACCTCTGCTCTTAATACAAGCAACTTCACAACTGGAGGCAAATGAGAAATCTAATCGCATATAGTAAAGTGAACAAAATACTAATAGAAGTGGAACAAGGTTGGGTTGAATTTGCACCTATGATCCTTTTTAGGTAATGGAAGTATATTGCAGGTAATATGCCAAAAACACTAAGCTTTATCAACAGTATAAAATGAAATAAGCTCTTTACATAAAGGAATATGCATATGTTGCTGAAAATGTTATAATAATAGACATTTATTCAAAGGCAGTAGAAGTAAATAACAGCATTAAATGATACATATTGTACAGTAGATACTACACTTGCCCAAAGATATTTAATAAAGGTAAGAAGTATGGTCGAAGAGTAGAGGGATATTTACGTATGCAAAACTTTATTCTTACTCGATGACGTATTTGGTAGAGATTCTTTGTTAGTATTTCCCGCATGTTTTCCATCTCAGTGGGGGAGAGTGGCTTTATTTTCCCTTCATGATATTCACTGTGGAAGAATAAAACCCAGGAAGATACACAAAAAAAAAATGAGAAAGAGAGAATATTTTTGTTTTTATGATTAGAAATTACATTTAAACTGTTCCCTTTGTATTGGAAACAGCATTCTAAAACAACTGAGGAAAAGGTGAGAATGTAGTGGGTGAGAACAAAACCTTGATCTCATTTGACTCAAGTGGTAAGGCTCAAAACCCACCCTCTGAAATCTGTATCGATTGCACAGAGCTGTAAATTCGACTAAGGCACTTTTCACAACATCCCTCAGGCCTCCCCTGTAGCTCCTGGCAGCAGATGTGCAGGCACTGGATCAAACCCAGCTCAGCCCCACACAGCACAGCAATGTTCCCTGGAAGCTAGGTGCAGCTGCCCCTGTAAAACTACACGCTCCGGAAGAGCAAGGCTCACTCATGCTTTGTATGTGAGCCGCTGCAAAATGATCCGGTTCCACGTCTGGTTACTGTTCATGTGATATTAGGACACAGAATGTCCTAAGTCAAAGCAATTATCCTGCCTACGGACCAGACTGTGAAGTACACAATGTGGCCCTGCTGTAACACTGAGTCGCTTATGCCTCGCTGCCTTACCTGAGAGACACTGATGAAGGCACCTTGCTTATCATGCCACTCTCTGCCATCTCGATGGCATGCTTTATTTCCAGCTTCTTGTACAAAGAAACAATGCTGGATTTGGGCTGGTTCTCCCGGATGAGGAGTCTTCGTAGGTATTTATTGTCAAACTTTTTAAACCTGTGCATGAGGCAAACCAAACCAACCAGTTAATTTTTACTGGGCAGAGCTGAGGAATGCTTCTATACTGTTGCTAAAGCAGTCGTGAAGGAGTTTATTCCTCGGGAATGTGTCTGTTTGTATTTGTAACTCACTGCTGGGTATCATAATAAAAGGTCAAATTCATTCTTGCTTCAGATAGTCTTAACCTATGTTTTGGTTAATCTGTTAAAGCACAGTGTCCCTAGCAGCAACTTTTAGCTTCTATGTACTCTGTGTTATTGCACAATATTATTTCTAATTCTCCATTTTCATGGAGACAAAGAGAACATTAAATATTTACTGTAATAACAAATAAAAGGTCTACGTTTGCACCCACTGCTTTTTCTTTGAAACTTTAGCCTGCCTTTGTAAAATTTTGGAAGTTCTCCTTTTCTTTAGAGCAACTTCAGCCCTCTTGGATGCTTAGTGAAAAAATAATGATTGGAGCAGAGTGACTTTGTTTGTCAGAAAATATCCTGCACTCCAGTCATTCTGAAATTATTCTTGAAATTCAGTCAAAAATGTTTCTGAAGGTCATGAAGAGGTGGGACTCTCCTTCAGTCTGTAATCTGTTGGTTAAAGATCTCGCACAAACTGGAGGAGAACCAGGCTAAGAAAAGCTGTAGCCATGTCATCCATCTGTCAGGACAGCATCTTCAGCCATGCCCTCAAGTCATTTGGAGAGGGATCCTCAGCCTCCGCTGCTGATGCTGTTTCTCTTTGTATAAAACGCTTAAATTCTTGTCAGAGCAATGACCAGAAGGTGGGTGAGCAATGCCCTTGCTTCGTGTCTGAAAGATTTGGGTGAAAAACAATGTGCTTCTGAGAAAAGGGAGTTAGATCCAAACAAACAATGATGATGATTCAGCAGCTCAACTGCACACGTAAATAATTCGGGTATAGCCACTGGTAATCCTCTTAACTGATGTGGAGTCTTAAATAATACCATCGGGAACTGTGGAGCTGCCTGCCATTAGGATTCCTCATGCACCTCATGCCAGCAAGTGCCTTGATCTTCCTAGCGGAAGTCCCAGAGCTTTTGCTTGTTTCTCATCATCTAGGGAACTAAACCCTCACTTAACACCACAGAGACAGATAGTTTGCAGCAGGAAAGCCAGCTCAGGATCAAAAGCTCAGCAGACATGCAGGAAATGCTCTGAAACTGTCAGAAACAGTGAGATTACCCACACCCTCAGAAGGTAGAATAATCTACCCTGGGATCAGAGGGCTGTGCTTTTTCCCAGCTGGAAATTTTGTACTACTTGCTTGTGGTTTAGTTAAAAAGACATTGTTTTACCGCTCTCTCTTTGTAACCCACGCGTTCTAAAAACAACCATCTGCGTTCAAGAATAAAATGCTGAAAACGAAATCTGATGCCCAGCAGCTTTCGTTTGTTGCTGCAGAGCCAGTTCATTCTTCCCTCTATAACAAAGAAAGAGTTTTAAATGCCGTTCTTACTTATCTCTCCAGAAGTTGTGACCCCAATGTCCACACACATCTTCAATTCCTGTTTTCACGTGATCGAAGAACTAAATAAGAAATGTTGATTCATTACGTAAACGTATGGATATAATTTGGCTTACCATTAGACTTTCTTAATTGTCAACTTACTTCAAAACAGAAAAGCCAAGGCAGAGTTCAGGATGATGCTTAACTAAATGCAGTCTAAGCAAACAAGCATGAGCCTGGCTCACAGATATTGAAAGAGGTCAGTTTTGCCCTCACACACATGCCCAGGGGGTCACCTGGATCCCGTTCTCCCCTGGAGCTCATAGACTCAGAAGGACAGAAGCCAATCTCCACAATGTCAAACTTGCTGAGCTCCTGCCTAAATCTGGAGTTAAGTTATTTTCGCCATATTTTCATTTCTTTCAAGTTCCCCAATCACTTGGAGCTAAGCCTGGAACTTCTCCAGGGACTTCCCCAGGCTTGACAGTGAGCCAGGTGTGACTTTGTGGAGGAGACAGCCCAAGTGGGCAGCCAGCACTGCCCTTTCTGGACGCACAGGACAGATCTGCCATAGCCAACATCCTGAGATCCTGTTTCCGGATACTGTGGTCCAGGCTCACCTCAAAGTCTCCTGAGCAACCGGTATTAGAACCACATTCTTCCTCAGTTTTTTACCAGTTACAAAAGGGTGAATCAATTCAGCTAAATCTCACTGGATACCCACGGCAGGGCAGTTCACAGCCAACTGCGCTCTTGATTCAAGTACCACAGTAGGGGTCTCTAAATTGCAGGGGGAAATCCTGCTAGATATATCGAAAGGGTAAGCTCAGAAACGACTGACTTTTTGGGTGCCCAGATACTGGATGTGACCCTTATTATTCCTCATTTTTGAAATTTAAAATCGTAGGGTTTTTGCAGCTGATTTGCTGCAAGGATAACTACATTCAAGAAAACGCACAGCTAATGAACCACCATCATTAGAGACATATGCATTCAAAACACAAAGCTATTAAGACACTGATGATGTGAGAGTTCAGGAAGTTTAAATGCATCTTTAGGAAGATTCTACATGTGTTTAATTAGACTAACTCAACTACAGTGTAATGTAATTAAATTGCCAAAGGTTTCTTAATGTAGTCAAGTTCTAAAATAACACAGATCTCCTATGTGAAACAAATTACAACAAGACAATTTACCTCAACAAGTGAGCAAAACCAAGTGAAGACCTCAAATTAAAAATACCTAATAATGATAATTTTGATAGTTATCAAGAGTTAAATATAAACTTTGCAGTTGTTTTGCTTAAAACAGCTATAGAAAATAAATCCTAAAGAATGCATGTTTCTCTGTAATGCTGTGCATTAAATCCTTATCATATTGAAAGCCATCGAGAATTTCATCTCTATGAAGGTTTCATCTGTGACAATGAAGCTACAACATACCCTGTTATAAATTTCTTCACTGACAGCAGGCTGCTTTTTATTTGACCTTTTGACATCAAGAAACTCCACCAGCGGACGAATTGTTATTCCCTGTGAAGAAAAAAGCAAATCTTTCTGTGTTTTTCCATAAATATTAAGGAAGAACAAAGCCTTTCAATCTTCTCCATCTCTGTCAGAGCAGTGAAAATGGCAGTGGATAACATTTTAGCTCCTAAAATGTTTCTTTTAGCTCCCAAAAATCCAGTCTGACAATCCTAATAGCAAATTCACTCTTGTAATAAGCAGGTGTTGCACACAGTTGCAAAGTCCTTGTCAACACACAGACTCCACTGATACAACAGAAGAAAAGAAAGTCCCACTGTCTAGAGCAGAGAGGCCCAAGATGAGTAAATGACATACTGCTAATGGGATTTGTCTTGAGTAACCTTCAGGTAGTCTCAACAGTAGCACAGATCAGACCCAGTACACAAAAACTTTTGGTAAATATGTGTCCATACTATACAGTTCTCAGAGAAAGAACAAAAGTTTTAGCTGCCCCAGAATGATAAAATGATTTTTGAACAATTATTTGTGGAAGAATTGACATCACTGTTTATTTTACAGGCATACCAACAAAGGAGAGAAATCTCATGGTGTTGAGATCAGTCCCCACTATCCAAGACAATCATGCCACGTACTTGTTTTCATAAACGAATTAAGCTTTATCTCAAAAATAGTTAGGTTTCTTTGCCCCATTGCTCACATGGAACACTCCTCCTGAACTTCATTGTTCTGATAATTAGAAAGCTGCCTCTTAATTACACCATGGTCACTTTGTACCACTTTGTTCTTCTGCCAACATTGTGTTTTTAGCTTAAACAGTGCTCCTCCTTCCCTGATGTTCACTCCCTGATATAAACAGTAATTACATTCCCTCTTCTTCATTTTGCCAAGACCAAGACATTCTGATCTTCTTTCACACAACAAGCTTACCAGTCCCATGTGATTACTCTAGAACACAACTCTGTTCTCTGCTGGAAACACCTGTGTCAATACATCTTTCTTATGCCTGGATTGCTCCAGCACATTATCAACCAATACATCTGTGTCTTTTTCCCTTTTTATTCTTTTTCCAAATGAAAGGTGCCCATTTATTTATTAAAGTGAAATCTATAGTTAAGAATGTCCTAGAAAGAACAACATTTGCACATGCCGCTGTTAAAGTTCATTTATTTCCATCATATTGGTCCCCACTTACTCTCTTCTTTCTAGTTAATACCCCATCATGTTGTCACCTTCCAAGGTCCGTCATTAAGAAACATCAACACCAAAAAACTCCTATGTTATGGTCAGTAACAATAATATTAAACAAAACCATCCCCTGGAATCACCTTTTGAGGAATTCTGTCAACAACAACTCATCAGCCTATTATTTCATCAGGGTGGTTGAACAATTAAGCAGCTGCCGAGAGAGGCTGGGGAATCTCCGTTCATGGAGATACTTAATAAAACTGGCCATCTCCCTGAGTAAGTCAGTCTTGTTTTGCAGATGGGCATGAAGTTGCACTAGACATCCTCAGACCCAAACTGCCCTATATGTCTATTTCTCTTCATAGGAGAAATTGCTAGCTCCTTCCTCACTTTCTTGTTAACTTTCCAATCACCTGAAAGCCAATCTAAACCTGTGTGTTACTAACAGTTAAGCTAATAATCTCCTGTACGGCTCCCCTGTGTACCACTACATACCTAACAAAAAAAAAAAAAAAAAAAAAAAAAAAAGAAGCTTTTACAATAATCTAGTTTGATGAGATTACTCTCAAATTTCTTTATCAAAGAATGATATCAGGTTTCTCTTTAGTAAACCCCAATGCATTTCATAACACATTCCCGATAAATCCACATTTTAAAGTATTCTATCCGTCGAAGTCAGCGTTCACTTCCTTCTTCTCATTCCTCCTGTTCATTCAGACCAGTTCTCCACGACCACTGTGATACCAGAGATCTGTTCTTCACATTCTTTCACATCAGTGGTGCTTTTGAACAGACATTCAGCTGATATTCAATATTACTGCTTAACATCCAGATCAGAATGTTGCAGTTCACTCTGCAGTGCCCTTAAGTGCTTTCCATTCCTCTTTCCACTCTTCTCTGCACCCAATACCCAGCTCCTCAGTAAACATACAACTTAAATATTCTAACAAGGAATTAGTACTGGGGCTTTACCCAGCTTATATTTAATCTCTACTCCAACCTCATTGGGTCCTAAATGCTTAATACTACCTAAATATTCACCTAAGTACTTCATATCTGACATAGTTTTGCTATCTGTCCGCTGACTGCATAGCTTTTTTTTTTTTTAAGTATGACCGTGGAGCAATACAGAAGTATGTTACTTCAAGCACATTCCTTCCAGTAATTTAGGACATCTATTTTTCTACCCACAGCTTATTTACACCTTGCCTGAGAAAGAAAAGGTCTAGAAGAGGAAAGGCATTACCTGAATAAAAACGGTAAAAAATATCACCACGATAACAGCAGTGATGAACAATTTCTTCCTGGGGAACACAGAAGGAGGAAGCAGAAATACAAGTGAAAAGCAAATAGCTCCTCGGAGGCCTCCATAGGCAATAATAAATTGGTCCTTAAAAGTGAGAGGTATTGTCCGGAACACGTTAATGATCTGAGTCAGAACAAAAACACCTGAGAAAAAAAAATGAAAATACAAGAAAGAGAAAAAAGGAAATCAAAATCACATTGAAAGCCCCCACAATGCCAGCACTTGTTCTAGAACACCTGCACTTGCTTCTTACTTGTATGTTACTGAAGGAATAAAATGTTACATAGCAGCTTGAAAACACCACCAAAGAAAGATTTTAAATTCTTCTTAATCATATTAAGTGACCTCAGGCCAGCTGGATTTAGGACCTGAAGCACCTAACTGATATCCACGAGACAGCCACTTCTAATGCTGTAGTAATTCTTGTTTCAGCATGGATCAGAATCCTAAATTACTTTTTTTGAAGGGACTTAAGTTACGTTGGAACACTTTGGCTTGCCACCTCCAACAATCTGTGCTTTGAACTCTTCAAAATCTTACTCAGTCACTTAACTTTATTTCCATAGACAGGAAAGATGGAGGACTGGGGATGGAGCAAGAAGATATCAGTGCATGGTGGTGTACCAAAGGCACAGGTTACAGAGGTGCAGCAGGCTGGAGAAAGGCATAAGGGCAGGGCATAAGAGAGCAAGCCTAGGTGCCAGGAGTTGAGGGGCAGTCAGGGTATTTTTCAGCATAAAGTTTGTGCAGAATAGCATATCCTTTTAAGAAAAGTGTTTGTAAAGAAACAAGTAATTAGATACATTCACTCAGATTAACAAACTTGGTTGCCTCTGCCTTCAGATGGGCAGGATCAAGATCAAAATGATTTCTGGATTTCATTTTGGGGCAAGATGGAAGCTAACCCTGAGATCTGGGATATGTTACAAACAAGATAATGGGGCTCTCTAAATATTGTCATTTTCTGTTGAAAGAAAGGTAGGAAGGTAGGAAGTATCACTTGTAAATAACATGACAAATGGTCTGAGACTTGCTTACCCAGTGCCCTCCAGATTAAACAGAACAGGAGAGTGAAGCTAACGAAGGCCCAGTTCCACTCATGGTTCTTTCCAACTGTAGACACTCCCATGAAAATGAAGATCAGGGTCTCACTGACACTGCTCAACATCTTCATGAAATATTTTATTGTTGTATAGGATTTTTGGGAAACATTTTCCTCCACATATTTATTCATGGTCATGGCACAAGCTGTAATCCTGAAAGGGAAATACAATCCTCTGTTTCATTGGTTTTCCACTTTTCCATACTCCTCTTTAAGATACACAGTATGACTTATTCCATCACCAACAAATCTTGACTTAGTGAACATCCTGTTTTGGGCACGTGATTTTTTTTTTTTTCCATGGTAGGAAGTTTTCTGAGAACACATAAGTGTATGGAGAGTTTTGCCACCTTCCAAATCCACTTGCGATGTTCAGGGGTCACTCAAACTATGCACTTAGAGAAAGGCAGAGCCGAGGAGAGCCAGGGCAGCCCTAGAGAACAGGAATTGCTACTCCTATTGCTCCTGAAGGATATCAGAAAGACATTATTCAGATACTAACAGGCAGGATGGCAACTGTAAGCCCTGGGGCAGGACTACACTCCTTTCCCATCAGTAGTTTGCCCACCAAACCATTTCCCCTTCGATGACAATGACAACAGCCAGCTTCTTTTTCCAGGGAATGTAAGCAGCAAGGCCACAGAAAACTTCTCCATTCTAGGCTACTGCTTGCTTTCCATATGCATAGAGCTGAGCAAGGCCTCAGAGGAGAAAAACACAACCTGCTGTTGAGCATTTAAAGCACACAAAAAAGAATGAAATGGAGATCTCAGCTGATAAGTGAAAGAACAGATAGGGCTTACTATGTCTATATGTCCCTTCTCTAGACCTGTGTTAGTAAGCATAATTTCTTTAATCAGAGAGTCCAGAGGAGGGCCACAAAGACGATCAGAGGGCTGGAGCACCTCCCCTATGAAGACTGAGGGAGCTGGTCTTGATCAGCCTGAAGAAAAGAAGGCTGCAGGGTGACCTCACTGCAGCCTTTCAGTACCTGAAGGGAGCCTACAAACAGGAGGGAAGTCAACTATTTGAAAGGGTAGATAGCAGCAGGACAAGGGGAAATGGTTTTACATTGAAGGAGGGGAGATTTAGGTTGGATGTCAGGGGGAAGTTCTTTACTATGAGAGTGGTGAGGTGCTGGCACAGGCTGCCCAGAGAGGTTGTGGATGCCCCATCCCTGGAGGTGTTCAAGGCCAGGTTGGATGGGGCCCTGGGCAGCCTGGTCTAGTGTTAAATGTGGAGGCTGTTGGCCCTGCCTGTGCCAGGGGGGTTGGAGATTCATGATCCTTGAGGTCCCTTCCAACCCGGGCCATTCTCTGGTTATGTGATTCTGTGGTGAGGCACTGGCACAGGTTGCCCAGAGAGGTGGTGGATGCCCCATCCCAGGAGACACTCAAGATCAGGATGGATGGGGCTCTGAACAACCTCATTGAGCTGTAGGTGTCCTTGTTCATTGCAGAAGAGTTGGATTAGGTGAACTTTAGATGTCCATTCCAACTTCCAACGATTCCATGAAGAACTTTTTTGCAAAGTGGAAAGCGGAATCTCAGAATGAGCAGTAGCTCCAAAGGGATCTCAGAATAGATTCCACCATAGATCCCAAATATATATACACCCATACATCTCAGGAAGAAAGTGGGAGAGAATCTTGACTATACATGGATTTCGTCCTGACATGTAGTGATGATCCAGCCAGGACATATACCCAAGCCTGGGAAATATTCCTGGGTTCTCCAGTTCAGCAACTTCTAAAGTACACGTGAAGAAGGGTAACAGATCTCCTTATCATTTTAACCCTCCTGAACTCCATCACTGGCAAATCAGCTCTTGTCAAGCCAGAGACTGCACTGATAGGACTACAAATATGTCAGGTTATGTCACGGCCAGTGATAGCCCTCCTGTGAAGGCACAGCTTAACTGCACAGGTGTAACAAGTCCTGGCTACCTTCACTCAACTGCACACACAGTACAGATGGCACTGGGGCAAGTGCAGGGGCAGCAAAGGCAATTTAGCAAGAAAGCAAGAAAGACAGCCCCTTTCAGACATGTGGTCATTTCAGGGTCTCACAGCTGCAGCTCACTGTCCAAAGCATTATGGCTGTTGGGTCTGCATCAAAGACAAAACACAACAGTCAGTACTATTTATTACCCTCTTAAAATAAATAGTTTTCATGATTACGTCCATTTAGGAAAGCCCTGCAGTTGGGGAGTGAGGAAGGAAGCTCCGAACACAGTTTGTTTTTGGATTCTGAGGTAATGGAGACACTGAAATAGATGTCTGGTAGGAATCTGTCACCAGATTAATCTGGATCTTTACAAGCTGTAACCTAAAACACCTACCATGTTTAACTACAAGAATTTAAAGGGACTATGCTCTTATATATAGAATATCCTTTTCAGTCACATTTTGCATTTATCCAATTAGTGTTGACAGCTGAGATGATTCACCAATATAACAAATAGTGTCGTACATTCTTTGTACTATTAAGTACTATTAAGTACTAATAAGTACTATTCCAAAGCTAATCACTGTTCACTTCTACCTTTGATTTATGTGACCTGAGGCGGTTGCCTTTATCAAGAAATGAAGGGAAAAACAGTAATTGCAATTAACTTGCAGCCTTTTATGCTGTTGAAGAGCACTCCTATACAAACAGTAGAGTTTCTGTCAGGAGTGCAATAAACTAGGCCCCTGCGTTCAATCCTCAAGTTTCTCTGACCTACTAACTTTACAGTAGTTTCAATGTTTTTCCTTTCAGCCTGCTAAATCACTGCTAAAAAAAAAAAAAAAAAAGAAAAAAAAAAAGTAATAGTGTTGCTACTTCACTGCCTTCATAACAAATGAGTAAGCAGCGAATACAGCATTATAATTAGAAATGGGAACCAGGCAGGTAAAGTTCAGATTTACATCTGTAGTTTTCGCACCCTGATCCTGATTCCAGTCCGGCTCTAATTACAGGAGGACCTCCTTCCCCTGCTGCAGAGCACTTTCTCACAGCAGCTGGTGAGGACTGAGTCAGCTCCGGAGATATTTTGGCCGAGTGACCCTGTGCATGGGCTACACACAGGTGCTTCAGGAATCATCTGTCCCCAGAGTGAGTACATGGACTTATCAGAGGAACAAGAGAGCACCTCTCACCTCTGCTCCTTTTTGCCAATGAATTTCTGCTTGCACAGAAAAGAGGCACTCTGTGCATGTGTCTTTTATATGCTATAAAACACTACATGTTCCTGCTTCATGTTTTCTGCCTGAAGCGTGGCACAGAGTGTATGCGCAAGGCCTTGCAGTGAATCTTTAAGAATCTGGATATGAAGGAAGAGAGTATCAGTAGTTCAGCACATGGGGTACGGGTGAAAGAAGGGAAACTGGGCATTTCTTCCCTACAGGCTGAGCTACAAATGACCACAGAATCCTGGAACAAGCCAAGTTGCAAGGGGCACCTCAAGGTCATTTGGCTCAGGCTGACTCTGAGACCAGAACAGAGCGACTGGGACCAGGGCACTCACTGCAGAGCATGGCATCAGGGCTCAGCACCACAGTTGTACTACAACACAGGGCAGAGTACTCTCCAGAGCTCAAAGCCTAACTAAATGCAAGAGCACAGGGTACAGATTCATAGAATCATTAAGGCTAGAGAAGACCACTAAGATCATTTAATCCAGCTGTCAGCCAATCCCCACCAAGCCCGCTAACCATGTCCCTCGGTGCCACATCCAAACGGTTGGTTCTTCAATAACTCCAGGGACAGTGACTCCATCACCTCCCTGGGCATCCTGTTCTAGATCTTCACCACTCTTTCAGAGAAATAATTTTTCCTAATATCCAGCCTGAAACTCTGCTGACTCAACTTGAGGACATCACCTCTTGTCCTATCACTGTTACCGGGGAAAAGAGCCTGACCCCCACCTCACCACAACCTCCTTTCAGGTAGCTGTAGGGAGTGATAAGGTCTCCCCTGAGCCTCTTCTCCAAACTGAACAATACCAGTTCCCTCCAAGTTGATGTGGGGGTTATGGGAGCTGCAGGTGCTCAGCAGCACTGCAGGGAAGGGGCTGTGCTGTATGTCCCACAGTATCAGAGCGTCTACACCTCTGCAGAGGTTCCTTCCTCCTTCCCACCAGTGCCACCAAGGTATTCAGCTCCCTCAGCTGTTTTGAAGTCCACTTAGAGTCAAAACATACATAGGATATTTTAAAGATAACTATTTTTCTGTCATACTGCTGGATGAAAAAACAAAACAATTCAAAAAAAAACCTGGAGGCTTCCTACACTGTTTCTCACCCATTCAAGGGTTGCCATTACAAACAGAGATGAATAGCTCACTGGTGCCACATGAAGCAATAGAGTGCTGGTTCCCACTCTGCCCTTCCCATTTTATCCCGGATGCAGAATGTCCAGTTCGGTATTTTCCTGCATGCTGATACAACTTTTTCCATGTGCAGTTTAGCCACACATATTTGGCTTTGAAGCTCTTTGAGTATTTGATCATAGGATGTCAAGAACATTTGACTTAAGAAGTGGAGGAAACTAGAAACCACACAAATGCTATGAATAGAAGGTGGGGAAAGAGATGGCTTATTCACGAACTCAGTCAAAGTGGATGCATACGTTGCTTTATTTAGGCTCATATCAGAGAAAGAAACCCATGCAATCCTTAGCTCTTTACTTACATTAAAGTACTGACCCTTGTGGTTTCATGGCAAATTTCTTTTTTTATCAGCTGTAAGTTTCCATGTAAACTGTTTCTCAGACCCAGAAAACCTTATACTGTCAGGACTATGATATCAAACCCATCTTCACATTCTTACAGGATAATTATCAAATGAGGAATTATTGAGTTTTAGTGCCACTCAGTAGTAACATATAGGCTTTCAAATATCTATGTTTCTTATGCCTGAATGACTCACATTTGCCACTAGAACAACACAAAGTCATTAAAGAGGGTCAGCCTTTTAAAAATATTACTTGGAACCTGAGAAAACCGTTTAAGCATATCAAGTGTCATAAAGGCTCTTTCTGAAGATGAGGCTGTTAGAGTATAAACAGCATCAAGAAAAAGGCTATGCCTTCTCTTTATTGAAGGCTTCTCTTTATTGAAGTCCAGGAGAGAAAGCCCACAGAGGGAAAATATTTTTATCTGTTAGCAGCAGGAAGAATAATATTATTTTGTACATAACAATGTATTCAGAGAGCATTGTAACACACAGGTACATGTATCAAGTTATTAAACTGAAGGTTTATATCATCATAGGACTAGATTCTGCAAATCTTACTGTATTTGTAATGCAGCAGGAGTTTGCCTGGATGATACACGCACTGTCTCCACTGAATGGCTTTTGCTGGCTGCTCACGTGACTACATGAAGATGCAGTTTCACAATATCTTGGCATTGGCAGAGAAGCCAGCTCATGAGGTTTGCAGCTACCACTGCCACTCCCTCCTGCCGTGGCTGCCCCCACATCATCGTGTGCCACCCTCCCTGTGTGACCAGTGGCAGGGTCTCGTGAGGACACGGGTCACCCAACTGATCTGGTGTAAAAATAACCCCACCAAAAATACTAGGGATTATTTTTAATTTGAAACGTTTCAAAGATATGGTTTATGGTGTGATGCCACAGGCAGTTTTAGTGACACAGCTGGCGTGGTGGCAAGCTGAGACAATGGGGTTGGAGCAGAATGGGAGAAGCCACAAATCCTCAAGCCAGCTCCAGTGCCATGCACAGTGGAATGAGGCCATATGGCAGGGTTTGCAAAATCTGGTCCTCTCTGCAGTTCCCATTCTTATTTGGGTGCTATTATTACTGAAGTTTGGGGTACTTACGCCATGATGCCCGAGAGATGAAACATTTCAGCTGTTATGTATGACAAGTAACTGTACAGGAAGACAAAGAGTGGCTCAATCACTCGGATTTTATGGGTGAAACGGGTGGTAAAGGCTGCTACAAATCCCAAAAGGATTCCAATCAATACTCCACCGATCCCCACTATAAAGAAGTTAGCAATCCCAGCGAATATGTCAATAACCTGAATTGTGCGCATCTGGCAGAAAGACTTGAACAAATTGTACAGGACCTATGAGAAAAAGAAAGCACATTATGTTTCTGAATTCTTAATTTCCCTTTGTGCCACTGCGTTCCTCTGCTTCATGGTTGGACTTTGTATTTCTCTGTCTACCTTAAACCCGCTTTTGAGAAACAGTGGATTGCACCCCAGAGATTACAAGAAACATGGCATCCATGAAGTGGCCTTTCTCTGATATACTAACCATTTGGAATCCAATAGTTTAAGGACTTTCCAAGCTTTATATTATTTCTAGAGATTTGGATTTAATTCCCATAGAAGACCTGTGTATTTGCTCAGTTTCATTATCAAAATTCTTACAACTGCCCACCTAAACAAATAAGGTGAATGGGATTATAACATTTTCTTGGTCAGGTCTCCTTTTCTCTCTATACATAAGACAATAATATAAAGTCCAAGTTCCTCTAATCAGTAGGTACTACTGAAAAGAGAACAATGGAATCAATCATTCTTAAAAAAAATCTTAAATGGTTTTCACAGTTGCAGATTTATTTGGAAGATTCAAGCATTGCCCAATGTTACATGTGTGCTTCCAGCCTTGGCTACATGATCCCCGTGTACAGGCCAAAGTTTGGTCCTATTCCTAGCACAGAGCACACCAAAGCCAGAAGTAGAAACTGGCGTCACAGGCTTAGCCACCATGTTCGTAACAACTACCAGGTTGGGCAGCTTACAGGAGTTAAATCTCTGCTTTCTTTATGGACTTCTTAGCAAATCAAATAGGCTTCTCTATCAGAAATGCTATTTGAAAGAACAATCTTATATCAGTACTTGCACTGTGCCAACATTGTAGGTATTTGAATACAGGGAGTGAATTGTCACCTTTGCAGCCTTGCTCTCTCTCACATGACAGAAAGTTAGCTTTACAGCTCTTCTTAGCCAAAATTTGAGAAAACTTACATAGGTAAAAGTCCTCACTAAAGAGTAATTGAAGACATGGACTATTAAGGGTCCTTTGAGTTAAGTGGAAGGAAAGAACTGAAAAAGAAAAAAAAACATATTCCAGCGCAAGCGTGAAAAAAAAAACAAGATTAAATCAAACATAGCAGGGTCACCAGTAATTTCTGATTTCCACTGCAGAGCAACAAGCAGGGGAAGAGCAGGAGCATGAACCGCTTCGTAAGCGTGATGCTCTCAGGATGAGTCCACCTGGGAGAAGTGTCATTTTTCATCTGGGCAAATCCATTCACCTTTCTGCTGTGAGGCAGACTCACAGCTTTTTTTTTCCTGTTCCTCGATATTTATGTCCCATGCACACAGGAAAGGAAATGGACAGGAAAGTAATGTCATATGCTCCACTGGTTTTCAATCTGTTTTGATTTCTAGACCTTATGAATTTGCATAGAGGGAAGCATACCAGAATTAAGCCTCCTGACAAGGTGTGCCTTCGTTTTTCGTTTTACGAAGAACGAAAGACCCTTCATTCCACAGACTCACAGGGCTCCCTGAATCACAGGCTGAAAAAAGAGTACGGCTGTTTTGTGTCAAGAAAGGAGAGAAGTCGCCCTGAGTCACCTCTTGGCACTTGCAATTGCCCCTGTATTGCACTATTCTTCAAGAAACCTATAGAATCTCATCTACCTCAGTATGGATTGTGGAACATGATCATTTTGTTTGAGTCAAAAAGCCTTGTTTTACATTTTCAAAAGTAAATATATAAGTGTATATATAAATTTATATATATGTTTGGCAAGTATCTGAAGAAAGGTCACTGACAGCTGCTTGTAAAGCATATAATTTTGACCTACTCGAGCAACAGCCTTTCCATAGCATCACCTCATCTCAACCACAAAGAACACAACCTGCAAACAGAATGGAGCCTGTTTCCAGCATAGACATAAATCTAGAGTCTACTGCCACAACTTATCTGAAAGAAGAAATGTAATGTTCATGGTTGAAAACCATGCCATGCTGGAAGAAGTAGCTAGGACCATGGAATGTCGAGAAAATGATTTTAATCTCCTTATTGTTCTTTATTTGCACTACTGTACATGAGATCACAATCAGGTTCCATTCCCTTTTACTGCACAGGTAGTTCAGATTTACAGCTCTCATTAAGCTTTCAGGTAAGTTAAACAACAGCAACACAAGCCACATTTTGCAATGCACTTGGCATGCAAACTGTTTTTATTCAAGTTCAAGATTAACTCAACATCCTTTAGCTGAACTCACTGAAGGTTACACCAAGGAGGCATCAGTCACTAATGGTTCTAACTGTGTCTCAGAGTACATATGCTCCTCCTAGACAATAATTACTTATTTTCATCAGTTTTCAGTTATTAGTTTTTAATTCTGAAATTACTCAAAAGCACTCTAAAATAATGTTTTTGGTAGAGGTAGAATGCAGAGCGCTGCTGTAATGTTTTTTAATACAGGAATAATATTATTGTAATGAAACTGGCTCCTTCTGTGTGATTTTAAGCCCAGAATTGGAATTTGAACTTCTAAAACTCAGCTTCAGCTGTGATTTTACCATTTAGCATCCTCACGGTAGCTGTCACTGAACCGGGTGGGTGGTAAGGCACTAATCCAAATGAGAAGCAATACAACTGACTGGCAAATATTGTCCTCAACTAAATTCAAGCTTCAAAATTTCACCAGTGGGATCATCCAAATTGTGAAACCAGTTAGGCATGAAAGCCATATGAGAAGCACAGCAGAGCTGAGATTCCTGAGAATGCACACCCCGCTTTATAGCCAAAACGAAAGTGGGATAGCAAGTCTCCTGAAAAGGGAAAGCACAGATGACACTGCTTTCCTAAGAAAAGCAGCAGCCCAGCAGTGCAAGCAGGTTAGCAGGAAGGGCTTAAAGTATTTAGGAAGCATGTTTACTGGAATCATGCTGTGCAGCACTGAACATGGCCAGCCTGACCTCAGCATCCCTCCTGCCCCATCCCACATCCACCGCAGGCATCTGCAGCAAGGACTTCTCCAGCAGCACTGCCATGGTGTGGGTGCAAGGTCCACCCAGGGCACTCCAGAGCAACCTCATGAGATGGCCTGAGTTGCATTTTCAGTTTAAACACGATTGCAGGTGTGCAAAATCATAACAAGGAGCCATTAACAGACCAGTGCTTAGCATGTGGAAACCACTTGGTCTCCTGCCAGGAATCACCTCTAGGCAATACCTGGGAAGTAAGACCGAACAGACTCTAAACCCTTTCATTCCCCATGATTACAAGTATGGCCAAAGCACCTGCTGGGTTGGCCCTACGGGCTCCTGAGAGTACTCCCCATGGTGGGACACTTGGGCAGGCACTTCATGAGAAAGGACTCTGAAGAAGGCAACAATGATGCCTAAAGGAAAGCCACAAATCAGTGCCATGCCAGTGCCTAAGAAAAAGGTGCCATGAAGTAACCCACCACTGGGCACTGGCATGCACACACACTTCCACCATCAAGATGAAGTGTTTTGCTAGCAAAACTTGCTAGATTAACTGCTGCTCCTGTAGAAAGGCAATTGATTTTGTGATTGGAAGAAGCAATTTTGGAAGGAAAAATAAAAAAAGAAAATGCTTATATTAAGATTAAAGCAACCTTTTTTTCCTCTCGAAAAATAATATGAAAAGGATTCCCTTGTACGTGTGCTCATTAAGAGTGAATATAGACAGACACAGCCATGGCTGAACTGTTTGAAACTCAGAATTTACACCCACTGTTTTCCCCAACTGTCTTAGGTGCCAGTTCAGTAGTAACAAACAGATGCAGCTGTAAGCTGATGAGAACAGCTAGGCTTTAAGTCAAGGCCATATGAGAGGATGCGACATAGAGTTTGGTAAAGCACAAAGCTTTATGTGTGTAGAACAGTACGCCTCAGGGCACACAAGAAATTATCAGTACCAAGGCTCGGATTAAAAGCTTGAGATACACAGGTGTTAAGCAGGTGAGGGAATGTCCCAGAAAGGAGGAAAACTGCAGCAGAATTCTGTATGGAGTGGGACAGTTGATAGAAGCCAGAGACAGGGAAGGTGAAGACCCAATTCATCAATCTTCCTCATCATTCTGTCTTATGAAAAAAATGGATTTCCATGGCTCATAAAACAGAAAGCATGCCATGACACAGTTAACATGGGCAGGATTTCAAGTAAGGTATAGATAAATGGGAGTAATGTTCCAGACCCAGTGTCATCAGGTACAAACAAGGGGCACTGGGAGTGTTAATGGAATTTACAGATTTCTGTCCTCAGGCCAGCATCACAAACCTGGTGCAGCTAGTTAATGATTAGAAACTGCTACCTCCAGGTGGCTTTCCTGGCTCATCTGTAGCCTGGGAGAATGTATGGGTGGGCTCTGGGCAGTCTGAACCAGACAGGCACATGTGAACACCTGGCATCACCTGGATCCCATGCCCATGGTAGCTCAATAACTCACCCATTCTCCCTGAGAATACACAGAACACCTCACACTGGCCCTTTTGCCTGTCCCATCCAATTAGTTCCACAGGTGAGGCAAGCCTCCCAGTTTAAGATTACGGAAGTGATAGAATTCAAAGATACAGAAACTAAAGAGGTCAGGTAGTAAAATCATTTGAGCAAATATGCTACCATTACCCGCTGCTCTGCTGTAGCTAGACTATTGTAGTTCCTAAATCTAAAGTTCAGAGAATCACGTAAATGCATTAGCACTCACTGATTTCCCTCTTTTGGCAAATTGCAATAACCACATACGTTCAAACAG
Source organism: Tragopan temminckii (assembly GCA_028571105.1). Classification (NCBI taxonomy): domain Eukaryota; kingdom Metazoa; phylum Chordata; class Aves; order Galliformes; family Phasianidae; genus Tragopan; species Tragopan temminckii. Next base: position 110,206,225 of record JAOWBP010000001.1, on the reverse strand, counting down.
ACCACACAGTGGCATGCAAGCAATCATTTATCATTTTAATCAACTAAGCATTTATCAGGTAACTTACCACAGTTATAGCATCATTCAGCAATGATTCTCCAAACACCAGGATGTAGAGCTGCTCATTGACATGGATATTTTCAAACACAGCCAGCACTGCCACCGGATCCACAGCTGAAATGAGGCTGCCAAAGAGCAAATTCTGCAGCAAGGTGATATCAGTCAAACCAAATGCACTGATTTGGCAAATTCCAAAAAGTGAAATCCCAATGCCAATGGCATTCCAGAGCGTGCCCACCACGGCATACCAGAATATAGTACCAAAGTTCTCAAAGAAAAGACGAGTTGGCATGAAATATCCAGCGTCGAGTACAATTGGTGGTAGGAGATATAAGAAAAACACATCACTGTTCATTACAGGTGGGGACTTCTCCTCTGCTCCAAAAATAATCCCTCCAAGTAGCAATCCAACCAGAATAAGGAGACAGCTTTCAGGTACTATTGAGGGCAACTTGTGATAGAGATGGAAGCCTTCAAAGGAAATTCAAAAACAAGAAAATGAAAAAGTTATTTGCAAAGAATCCAAACAACTACTCTACATTCTGTTATCTTAGTCTCTGTAGTAAACAAACAGCAACTGCAGGGCAGTTTCATTTTCACTGACAAGACTGAAATGGACCACCATCACAGGCCAATGTAAACCTGTCATCCAGCACAGTTAATTCAATTAATTTGATGGAGAGGCAATTTAATAGCTAGAGTTTCCTGCTAATAGCTAGGCTGGCTAGAGCAACTGGTGCTCTGTTTGTGAAACTACGTTGTCGTATTTAGTTGTTTTTTTCAAGCTCTTTAGTTGCTGTTTTGTTTCTGTTGTGGTTGTTTGTAACTTAGAATCCTACAGGAACACATTCCAAAGCCTTCTTCTAAAGGGCAAGTGACACCTAGGTAGAGAAAAAAAATCAGGATAACTACCCCTTCCTCCATCCACAGCTTCACAAAGGAACGTAAGAAATAAACACATTCTTTTTATTTTTAGGCTTCTTTCAGAGTCTGAAAACCAGGGGCACTGGCACATGACCTGCATCCACTCAGCCAAGGCACTTTCTCAGTGACTATGAGGAAGCATCATCAGCCACATTACTCATTAACAGAGCCTCCAAATTGGTTTCACAACAACAAAAAGAAATATGTTTTCTATAAATTGCAGCTTGTATTATTATACTAATCCTTCTCTATTATATGAATTATGGTAGTGCCAAGAGTCTGTCACAAAAATCTGTGCATAGTGATAAAAAAAAATAAAAAATAATAAAAAAAATGCTCTGGATGAAGACTTAATGGTTGAATGTTCCACTGCCTACTAAAGTTCTCAAAGCCACGTAGTTTTGATTTAAAGATTCCAATTACTTTTAGAAGCTGATTATTGTAGGGGTGACTTTCAGTAATGAATGGCAGATGTTTGAAAGGAACTTACTTTGGCCAATCTAATGGAATGGTCAACCCTATGCACAAAGGTCACATTCCAGGTCGTGGCGATACCAATCTTTTCCAGGCTCCTCCTTATCTATATTTGGCCCATATAATTATATAGAAAACTATCCACACCCACAAGATCCTACAATTCCCGCCTAAGTAAAAAGCATTTAAATTATTTTAAATGAGAGCTGCGCGGAAACACTGGGTGTGGTAATAACGGGCGTCTATTTCAGTAAAACTATTTCAGTAAAATTCACACCTGTAGTCGAAACAGTTAAACTTCTGCAAACTTGGAACAGTTCGCATCCGGGTTCCCAGTCTGAGGCTTCTGTATCTTGTAGCACTTATTCTGTTAATTCTCCTTTCATCAGTGATTTTTTCCCAAGTGAAAGAAAGCCTGACTTTACAATTATGGAAAACAAATGGTTAAACAAGACTAAGGGGGAAGTTGTTCTAATCTACATAATTTCACTTATGTTTTCAGTAACTATTAAAGCTGTTCTTAAAAATAAGCAGCTCAAGCCTCCTTTCTTTCTCCCTTCTGGATGAACAGAGTGCTTTTTAATATATGGAAACAGCCTTGTGACGCGTTAGGATTGCTAAATTCACTATCATTCTTTGGAACAGGAATCACTAGGATCCAGTCTGCTGTATGAGCAGAGCAGGTAATGATCCTGGGAAGATAAGAATTGCCTCTTGTACACTTGTCTCTTCACCTTTCAGACACTTCTACTTGAACATATTATGGTCTGCCTTCATTTCTGCAGTGGCGGGATGCCAAAATCTCTGACAGAGTGATTAAGAAGATTCTCCTGAGCAAATAGTTTTTGCTGGAAGATTTAAAAGCCCTTGGAAAGTATCTTAAAACATTTTCTCAATAAAAAATGAAAATAAGGGTATTTATACAAATGCAGCTTTTAATGAGAAAAAAAAATAAAAATAAAAATAAAAATAAAACCAAAAAAGCTTCCAAGCAGGTCTAATGCAAAAACAATGAAATGTTGTTATGAACATAAAATAAAAATCTTTTTCTTGGTTTTTTTTTTCCTTTACAAGTCACTCTTTGGAAAGTTCATACCTTCCCAGAGCAATTGGTACGCTACCTCATTCTTGAAGGGCTCCCACTGTGCAGCACATGAATGACCTTTGGCTGAACCCAAGACCATAGCTACTTTCTCCTCTTCTGACCTTGTTCTTGGACTCCTGACTATGCAGTAGAAGCATGGAAGATGTTTACCCTCAGGCCACTGGGCATTGCCTAATGTGCAAGTTCAATATTCTTCAAGCTGAAAGGACCTTGGAGTCCTGGTTTCCTATTCTTGGGTGAAGTCCAGTGCTTTCTGTTGCTGACAATGCCACCGAGACATGTACTTTCGATTATGCGTGAGTGGTCCAACTCTCAGGGTTCAGGTGCTGAACTGTTTTATTCAGGAGAACTTTTCATTAGGGAGAGAAGTGCTAGAAGGACATCATAGAATGGTTTGGGTTGGAAGGGACCTCACAGCCCACCCAGCCCCAACCCCTGCCATGGACAAGGCTGCCCCCCACCAGCTCAGGCTGCCCAGGGCCCCATCCAACCTGGCCTTGAGCACCTCCAGGGATGGGGCATCAGGACAGTTCTGAGAGGCAGCACTTCTAATTGTGCTTGTGATTAAGCATATGAGTAATGACAATCTGGGTGAGTTAAACAATGTTTTCTAAGTTTAGGGGCATAGGAGTTCAACAATATGGGGCAGTAAGCAGACCAGTCTCACTGCATAGAGATTACAGCATGTTTGGGGTGCACTGGATTCCACCTAATGCACCAGTGAGCTCATCAGCATGTTAGTGACATACCTCATGTATGGTATCACCACACAAGATAAGTAACTAGAGATAGACAGAAATTACCAATTCCGCTCAAGGCAATTTCTTAGATTTCAAAAGGCGCTCTTGCTCTCTGTTGGAATATAAATACTAAGTTCCTAATTTCTATGTACTTCACCAAAATGCTTAGGATCTCCCTGACAACTTTTCATTTCTTACGCTGTCCTCTGTGCTCTTGATAATCCTAGTCTACGATCAGGGGATCAGGGAAGCCTTTCAGTTAAATATCCCTCGTAACAATGAACCTATCTTCGAATGCTTCCACTTCAATCGAACTGCACTTCTGCAAAAACATGCTTGTTCAAAAAGGCAGTAAGCAAGTGTTGGGATACAGTTCTTTGGGATACTAAGGATGTGGTGAGAGCTGTTATTAAACATGACCTTATCTTCCGTGCTCCATGCAGCTGAGCAGAACTCAGGGCTCTGTTCATAAAGGCTTGCTGCTCAGCAGTGCTGTAAGTAAGCACCTTGTGCCCAGCCCCAGAAAGGAATGCATGATGCCAGATTAAGCACCCAAGTTTCCTGGGCAGTGCGCGCCTCGAGGTGGCACAACACAGGCAGAATGCCTGCGCTGCATGGAAGAAATGTGAGGAGAGGGATGTCCCGAAGAACTGCCTTGCAGAAGGGGCTCAACACTCCTCTCCATCCCTTTGAACTGAGGCAAACCACCCTGTCCTACAGACTTAGGCTTGGGAGTGATGAGATCCCGTGCTGGGCAGGTGCGCGCGATGCAGTCGCTGGATAAGGAGCACAGCGGGAGCCTGGGAGCCAGAACTGGATGTTCCTAATTCCAGCCCCACAGCCGGGGCCCTTAAGGTAGGCGTGGTGGAGCCGGTGTGGCCACACCTGGGACCTGGCCCTGGTTGCTTGCAGCATGCTGCTAACAGCAGGGACAGTGCCCTACATCTGCCACATCAGCCTTCGTTTGGTGTAGCTGAAGGGATTTGACAATTATAGGCATTTCTCCTCATTTACACTCCTAGCTTATTCATTGCTCTGCAGTCAGCTTAGAAAGTAAAAGTAGGCAACTCTCATTTTCTTAATTTTTAGATGCCTGTGCACTAGCAAAACGCCACGATGTTATAACGCATACAGTCCTGCAGAATCTATTACTGTGTATGTACGTGCTGACATGTTTCAGATGGATTCCCTTTAATTGTTAATGAAGCAAACAGAGTGTTAGTTGATTTAACAGTTCATGCTGTATCTAGGCTCAGAAGTCGGAGCAAATCTGCAGCACTCGACTGGCTGTGTTCTTTCCTAAATCCCTTATGTTCTGGCTATGACGGTTCATGATTTATCTGAGTGCATCACTCTGGAACTATATCCTGATTCTGCAAACACCTACATTCATCCTCAAGGCTAAGTATGCACCTTTAATGCATTCAAATGTGCAGCCTGAATGGCTGGATGCAAGATAAAGGTATTTCTGCAGAAAGCAATGAAGCTACAGTGAGGTACTGGGGTGGAGGATCAGGCCCCCAGCTCAATGCTGACTGTGGCTGGAGATGAGCAGCAACGTTCATTTTTGCAGAAACTCAACCACCTGACGTGTAATGTGTAAATAATGTGACCCTGTTTAAACGTCAAAAGAAGTCACATCAAAGTTTTATCGAGCTGTTCTATCACGGTATGATCACAGCTTTGAGTGAAATCACAGAATCATAGGATAACCGGAGTTGGAAGGGACCAACAAGGAGCATCGAGTCCAACTCCTGGCTGCACATAGGACCACCCAAATCTGTGCCGCAAAGCCAGATTTCCTATTTAAACCAAGGATGTACAGACATTTTAATTGGGTTTCCACAGCTCTATCCCTACCATTATCTTTTAGTTGAGACAAAGTCCATCACATGCAGTTTTACTGACTCTAAAATAGGTCTCCAGTATGCATTTTCCTCACATCTTTAGATGATTCTGCTGCACCCGTTTATTCGGTCTGGGGTACAGAAAGTTCATTAAACACACGGTCTGTAAACCACACAAAACAGTGAAACTATGCAATACAAATAATTTCCACATGAGGGAATAAGCGGCCTTTCTCACTCATTCAGCGCAGCACTTTCTATCTTTCTTGGGACACGAGTGAATGGTGGGGAAAGTACAACGAGGAATCTTCCTCATAAATATTTGCTCTCCATCGATCTGTTGTTCTGTTAGGAAACTGTCCTTATAGCCGGTGTTATTTTAAGAGGAAGAAAACAAAGCTCCGATGGCAGCAGAGCCATCAAGGAACACCCTGCCGTGCCCGGCTGAACTCTCGGCTTTCCAATCCTACCAGCCCGCGCTTTAGCGGGCTGCAGGTAACCGCTGCTCACCTGCACCTTCCCACCCCAAACCCTCCGAACGAGCCCGTCCCGGGACATGACGCTGAGAAGTGGCATCGCCGACTCCGGGAGCCCCGCCCCGCGCC
>JAOWBP010000001.1:110166205-110196069 GCA_028571105.1 Tragopan temminckii | reverse complement strand
TCTCCTCTCCTCTCCTCTCCTTTCCTCTCCTCTCCTTCCCCTTTGTCTTCGCCTTCGCCTTCGCCTTCCTTTTTTCTTTTCTTTGATATGAAAAATGAGAAGCTGGTAAATGTGAAAAAAAATGAGTGAAAAACATCATTAATCCTGATACTGGTGATTTGCATTGCAGTGATAAAAACAGAAGTAGTAAGTACATTGACACAGACCTTGATAGACAGTGAGAGTGAAGAGAATGTGGGAGGCAAGCAGTTACTAGAGCTGACACCAATTATTGTTACGCCAAAATAAATTATCTATTTTATAGGTAGATTGTATAGCTGAGTTTATCTAGCACTGAGATGGGAATTACCCCTGCTGCATGACACACCATATAGCAGGGAATATTTTGCTTTCAAGCTTGTTGACATAGGTGCCGTGTAGCTGAGTGCAATATGAGATGCTGAGGGTCAGTGTCTGCAGCTCATGTTGCTTTCCATCTCCACCAGTCCTGTGCAGCTGAAGCTCTGTACTCTTGCTAGTCCTGGAGCTGTTGGGGTCTCTGCTCTTGGAGACAATACAGTATGGAGAAGAATGTTCCCAAGGCACAAAGCAGCCCATCAGAGAAGGGGGGGGATCCCCCCAGCCGAGGAGATGTGCAGGTGTGTCCCCGGCACCGCGGCGCCTCGTCATGGCTCTGCCCCTGACAGCTCAATGCATCTGCTCCTGCCTCAGAACAATTTGGTGTCGGGTCGCTCCGCACTGTTTCATGGATAGCACAAACAGAATCACGCCTGATTGCAGCTGAGCCATAAGGGCCCTTCCCACCGTACACCCACCGATGCCTCATTGCCCCTACTGCGCCCTGCCATCTGCACCCGTGTGTACTTTCATCCCTTGTTCTACTCTGCATTGCCTATTCTATCAGAGCTAACAGTGCTTCACGTGACAGAGTATGTGCTGTTTTATACATCAAGATAGTAACCCACATAATTTACTTTATTTACCTTTTAATCCATCTATTGATTACTGGTGTCAGTTACTACTAGAGGAAGGAACAGCTCTGGTACCCGCAGTGTGCTCGTGGGACTCACCACTACCACACGGGTTTGCAGTAGTCGGGTGTGCTTTGAACCATTATGAACCATGGCAATTGGGTTTTCCTTTTGCTGGGGCTTTCTCACTGTGGATATGACTTTGTACATCAAATGTTAATATTAATCCTGCTTTAGCTATGTGGTAGGAAAAAAATCTGCATTGTGACTGTTAAAACTGCTTTCATAATGAAAAAAAATAGACTGATTTGACAAAATGAGAATTATCACTGTATCAGAAATTAACTGTTTTTAGGGATGAAGTCTGAAGTCTTAATCATGAAATAGTTTGAGTAAGGGACACTTAGAGGCCAGCTAGTCCAACTCCCCTGCAATGAACAGGAATACCTGCAGATTGATCAGGTTGCTCAGAGCCCCATCCAGCCTGACCTTGGATGTCTCCAGGGACCCCAACTACCACCTCTCTGGGCAACCTGTGCCAGTGCCTCCCCACCCTTATTGTAAAAAAAACTTATCCCTTATGTCCAATCTAAATCTCTTTTAATTGAAAACCATTTCCCCATATCCTGTCACAGCAGACCCTGCTAGAGTCTGTCCCCTTCCTTTTCACAGCCCACCTTTAGATACTGACGACCTGATACTCGCAGGTCTCCCCAGAGCCTTCTCTGTTCCAGACTGAACAGCCCCAGCTCTCTCAGCTCTTTGTTCTTTTTCTGACCTTTCTTTGATATCAAGAAAACATTTCTAGAAAAAGCTACTCTGACTATTTCAGAAAGTGGATCTCCTGGGAGCAACATCTTTGGTGACCTCTAGTAAGCACGATAAAAAAAAAATAAAAATGACTGCAGTGAAATCATAAATTTATTAATAAATGCTTGTCCATCATTATAATTGTTGTTTTGTTTTATACAGACATTTTCAGCAGATTGAAAAAAAAAATAGAAAGGAAGAGCTACATCCTGGTGGCATTCTACAGAAATATTACAATGAATTCTGCTCGAAGGATCTTTGAGATTACTTACTACTAAGATTTCTCTGACCGTCCACATTACAGTATTGTAACTCCCATAGTATCATAGAATTGTTTGAGTTGGAAGAGACTCTTAAAGGCCATCTAGTCCAGCTCCCTGCAATGAACAGGGACACCTACAGCTACATCAGGGTGCTCAGAGCCCTGTCCAGCCTGAGCTTGAGTGTCTGTTTTCCTGGTTTAGAAGAGAGGAATAAATTTCATCCTTTTTAGCCACTTCTCTAAAACAGACAGAAAGATTTTCTCTATTTTCTCCTGAAGTGTAGTACAAGAGACTTAAACACAGCCATTTGGCTAAAATGCATTAGTGCATTATTAAAATAAAGTTGTAAACAATTACAGTATTTCCATGTGAACAAAGAAGGGGGTTTTCATGTTACCTCAGGTAAAGATCTTTTCAACATCCGCAGCTGCATGGGAAGGGCAGTACTGCATGGACGAGATATATCTGTGATACAGGAAACAGAAATGCTCCAAGTTATGGGAAAACAAACACCAAGGAGGTGAGAGAGACTTTTTTACTTATACAGAAATAGCTTCAGGGGAAATCTGAGGATTATAAAACACAAACATGCGTCGTGACTGAGAGTCGTTTTATTTGGGGAGGGGCACCAGCAACGCACCCTCAGAATTATTTTAGCAAACATTTCTTGAAATCTCTCTTCCACTAAAGTCAAGGTTCTTTTTCCTAGGGCTGTGCCACCATGGCCTTGACCATGTAACTTTGTCTCTAAATCCATTAATTATCAGAAGTGTATCTCGGCTATTAAGTGATTTATTTTATGAAATCAATAGCCTATTGAGGATGTGTTTTTTTTCCACAGCCCTTTCCAGGGCTGCTTGGCAACTGTGCCCATAAATTGGTTCTACCAAGGTGCTGTGCCTTCCAGAGATAGTCACTTTAATGGCAGCAATTTAGGTGTGTGGGCCTGAACTTTGGTAAGCTGATTTAATGCCTTTACCACATTAACAGTAGTTTCTCCACAACCTTGAATTTATACTGGAAGAGACTGAGAAAGGGCATGGGTACCTCATTTGCCAGAGTTTGGGGAGTGAAGGCAGGAGCAGCCTGCAGAGCTGCTCCATTTTGTGGGTTCAGGGCAGAGCTAAGCTGGTGTCAGAGCAATTGCATTGGATGTGGGTGCTTTCCTAAAGAGTTCTCCCCAGGCCTTCCCCAGCCAGGATCCTCGTGCTCATGGTTTCTGGTCCCTGTGAGTAAGCACCTCTGGCAGGTTCAGCCCCAGGAGGGCAGTTCTTGCTTTATGACGAATAATGGAGAGGGTTATGTGGTGCTACAGGGCATCAGAATTAAACCTGATCTGGAAGAACACACCCTGCACCCTCTGTCAACTACTGCAGAAGAGATCAGAGATCAGTGGTATTTCTAGAGGGATGTTATAACCCAAGAGGGGTAATAATCTGTGAACTTATTTTTTTGCTGGTTCCTTGTAAGAAACGTGTACTCATTCTGCTCACGATAACACAGGCAAAAGTGAGGGGATTTTTGTGCAGTTTCTCCTTTCTTTCATTACTAGTGCTTTAAGTGACCTTGATATCACTGGAAAACTACATTGTTGTGCACATTTGCTGGAAACCCAAAACCAGAGATGACAGGCTGTTCTCCATCCCTTAGGGATTAGAACAATCTCATTGTTTAATAGCTAAGCGACAGGTTTAATCTTTAAACAGTAAATTCCCTCTTTAGCTCATTCTGCACCAGGACATTGGTTGTTGAATGATTTCTGAGACTTGTCCCCACATCAGGTGTCAGAAATAGTCACTGCTCTCTAGCCTGGAATTGTCACTGCCATGAATACAGAAATACCAGTTTAAATGTTTAACTTCTGGGAAACATAATTTTAAATGCTTCCCTGTGAGTTCAAGCATTGGATTTGGTGACCTGGCAAGGCAAAGGCTGCCCATGTTCTGGAGTCTGAGGAGGCTTTCTGCTAAGCTACATTTCATGCTGGCTTTTTGTTAGCAGATGGATGGCACAGGCATGTAGGACAGACACTTCCTTCCAAAATCCAGTGGATTTTAGATGTTGTTTATTCTGTTTTTTTTTTTTTTTTTCACCTAAAGAAAAAATAATTATAAATGTTGTCTTGTTTATTAAGCAGTTATGAGGCAAGTAAAATTATGTCCAAGGCATGGTCTGTCTTGAATGAAACCATCTGCCACCTTATCCCAGCCTCACCCATAGTGACCAGTTCCTCTGGCCCAGGAGCTTTCCTCTGTGTGCTTGCACCCCGCTCATCAGCACAACCTGAGGTCGACCTCCACTTCCACTGCCATGAGCTCTTCTGTATAGGCATGGTGGGTTAGATGTAGGCCCTTGGTAAGTGCTTTTATTGAAGGACTGAGATCTTCAGGAAGAGTTTAGAAACTACCAGAACATCACACTATAGTCAGTGTTGCAGGTTACTCTATAACCATTTTTCACCTACCCCTTGTTTCTCCCACCCTCTTGTCTCACCACTTTTTGCCAAGAACCTACATGTGAAACTTGGATACACTCACTCTGTGCTGGTTCAGGGCTGAACAGCACTGGTCATCACTGAGAACTGGGGGGAACCATCCTTTAGCAAGAACACACAGAAGAAATTCCTTAAATCCTCCACAGCCCTCAAAGAATTAACCATCTGTATACAATACTGTATTTGCAGAGGTCAGAGGTGAGTGCGTGTTATCCAGGACAAGCAGAAAGACACAGTAGGTGATATTTTGCTTATGTAATCTATAATTTTCCAGGTTCAGAAATACGCATTTCAAGAGTTGATGAAATTTACTTCTTTTCTGTGATTTAAGTTTATGCCCTGCATATCCCCTTGATTTTCTGTTTTGTTGTTGTTGTTGTTGTTATTGTCGTTTGTTTTGTTTTGTTTTGGTCACTGAAGTTCATTAGTCATTGCTGACAACTCTTATGTCACTGTTTTCATTGCAGAGAGTTAAAAAATCCTTGCAGGATATTTCACTGTTGATCTCAGCTGATTGGTTTTATGAGCAGCAGACAGCTGTTGTTAGCGCATAGGTTTTCCACATGACTTGGTGGAAGTCTGGCTTTGAATTTTACACAGAATGTCATAGATGCCTTGTTTTCGAAAGAAATTAGTGCAGTTTTGTTGTTCCCAGGCCATGTGTAAAACTAAAACCTTCTTCACCTCCTCACACAATGTGGTCCTTGGGGGAGTTAGAACAGAACAATCAGGTCAGAAATGAATGAAAAATGCTTTTTTTAAAATTATTTTTTATTTTGCATTAGAATGTTGGCTTTATGTTGATGATCACCCAAAAAAGAACAGGAGGTTTGAGTTTCACTATGGGTACCATAAGCATATTTTAAATGATATTAAACAGAGCCTCTATCTGAAATACTCAATTGTAGTTGCTGTCAAGCAACAAAATCCTTATTTTATTCTGTTTTTTAGTGGAAAAACCTTTTGCTTGAACTCAGAGATGACAAGGCTGGACACAATGCCTCGTAACTTTTCAAAAGAACGCAGAGAAAATGTAAAATATTGCCATTATCAGAGTTTTCCAAATAAAAAATCAATAGTAATGGTACAATTTAGCAATATTAAGAAAGTTTTCAAATAAATTTGATGATGTTTTAGGGGGGAAGAGGCACGTGGAAACCAAGAAGAATATAAAACATGGGAACTTGATTGGAAATCTTTCAGATGAGTGAAAATTTACTTAACTAATGGTTGCTGGCTATTGTAGAAATGAACAGTGCACACTAGCACCATGAGGAAGATGGCAGATTTTCTTTGTATCAGTGAAATGACTTCAGTTAATCTTCTCAATGACACTTGATAAGCCTGTGAAATGCAAGATTTGTAGCGTATCACTGGAAAGATAGATCAGCCTTTTCATAGAACAAGTTTTAATTGTGCCTTCAGAGGTCAAGGTCCTTCATTCACCATCGGTATTACTTGGCTCTCATACCCCCTGTACCTACCTACATTCTGCATTTGACTATAGTGTCATGCTGGCTGTAGTTGGGTGGAGAACAAGTTCACTGTTTCTGCATGGTCTAACACTCAGCCTCTTTTTCTTTTTATGTATAGGTGTTTTATATAAATACTATAAATTTTCATGCACGTGTGCATGTAAAATTTTATTTATATCTTACATACTCTCCATGTAATTAGCTTTGATTGACACAGCTACAATTTAAAGGATTCCTCCCTTTCTTCGTGAATGCTGATATAGCAATTGGAACCTGCTCCTGTATTTTTAAATCATTTAGCTCAGCATAGCAACTTAAATGTCAAAGTTCCTGACTGACTTAATCTAAAGCATTTGCAAGTTATATTAAAAAAATAAAAAATAAAAAAAGCAGAATTTGATCCCACAATGACATATGGAGATCAAGATGTTTGTATATCTTTTAATCAGAGAAAAAGCTGTACAGCAAAAGAAAAAAAATTCTAACCACAGGCAAGAGTGGCCCCATTCTGATAGGTTGTACTTGACCAAAAAAGGAGAAGCACTCTGCCACCTACGTACTTGATAATATTAGACTTCAACATGAATGATTGTACTTTGAAATAATCATTTGTTTTATATATAGCTCTTAAAATATGTTTGTATATGTAATTAGGTAAAGAAAAGTATTGATTTCTTGCAGTTTTCCTTGCTGTCCTAAAGGTAATGGCAAGGGTGTGGTGGAATCTCTTGTGTTTTCATAGAGATCTCAGACCTAGTCATTGTTACAGAAAGTAAAATAGAAGAGTTCGAATGAATGGTAGAGTGCATCCCAATGTTTAGAACAAATGAATGTACTCAACGTCAATACAGTGTTGCTTTATTGAGAAGCTCGTATCCATTGCCTTGTATTTGACCCTGGTTCTCTGCTGTCTTGTCCAGCTGTCTTTCTTGGAACATTTTCCTGAGGAAAAAAAAGGTGAAACACTGATGTTCATGATCACTGACTAGATTCTTAATTGGCATTCTATTTTTTTTTTTAACTTTTCCTGAGTGATGATCCATCTATAGCTCCTGACAAAGGCTTATACAGGGGAAAAAAAATAAAAAATAAAAAATAAAAAAAAAATCCTAGTGATAAGATTGACCAATGGATTATATCATCTGTTGATACAAGGAGATAAATAAACCAGCTTCCTCATTTTCAGGTGAAATGCCAGGAAAATAGCAATGACAGTTCCAAGGAGAGGAGCAGAGGCTACAATCTGCCCCGTGCAATCACCTTTGGGTTGCTTTGTGGGGACAGAAATGTGTCACGTAAGTGATGTGTTTCTCAGCTAGATGAGTGCAGTGGTGCTGGTCCTGTAATGGCAGCAAAGCCCATCCCACAGGGTTTAGAAATAAACCAGAGCAGCTAGTTGTCTGAAAAACCTCAGGGAGGAAAAAGAAAGCAGTCTGATCTGTGTTTTCTATTGCAGAAGTTAAAAGTTGAAGCTGCATGAATTCCAGTAGCAGAAGGCTAATATCTTTGATCCTCCATGTCCTTCAGCCCTGGCGGAGGGATTCTCAGACAAGCTCAGGACAATTCACATAGGAACATATATGTTATTTGAGTAAGATAGCTGGGCTATTTTATAGGCACAGAATCCATGATGCAGATGTTGATAAGGCTGCTCTGGAAATTGCATTTTCTAGAGCTAATGCAAATCTATAACACCAACTATCAATATGCTTTTAACAACTCCTTACAGGTCCAGTCTTGGAATCATAGAAAATGTGTACAGATGATGCTGCTCGTGGAGACACAAAAATCTATTAAAACACCTCCAGTGCATCAGTAAAAGGTAGGTATTATTTTATTTTCCACGTGGTTCATGTGCCCTATAGCCCAGCTTATTATCCTGGGCTCTATTTAGGACTCCTGGAAACCATCATGCTATAGGGCCATCAGTCTCTGCCCTCAATACTGACTCTTACTGCTGATCGTGAAAGGAGCTCAGGGCTGACATACCTGAAGCCAGATGTGGTGGATTTTAAACCCTTATTTTCTCCTGCTGCTGTTATTACAATCACAGGCCCAGATGAATATGGTGCCTCTTCCCTCATCATTCACTGCATGTACCGCTTTATAACCATTCATAACTTTTTCTTACAGTGCTGGGAAGAAATTTGAGTTTTAACTGTTGCTAAGAGATGTGGCTGTGTACATTGCCCGGGTCCTCTCCAAGTGACAACTCACAGGAAGGAGAAAAGAGACATCACTTAGGAGCTGAACTAGATGACCTCCAGAGGTCCGTTCCAACCTCAGCCATTCCACGTTTCTGTGATTAGAAGAGATTTTATCTATCTGCTTTGCTGTGGTTGCTACTTTGGTGACTTTTGAGGAAGCCTTCTCTCCAGGTTTGTCCCACCTGGAACATGTTGAAACAGCTCAAACAGAGAGATGAAAGTTGCTAAAATCCCAATGGTCAAAAAAAAAAAAAAAAAAAAGGCAGGTTCAGCTGCAGTTTATGGAAACAGGCATAATTGTTAGGGTTCAGAGCTGGCACTGAGCAGAGGAGCAGGCTTCCAACTCAGGAGGTCACTCAAACTCTGGGTTTGGACTGTCCAGTTTTCTCTGAGAAATCATGCCCAAATGTTTCTGTGTGGTGCCAAAACCAGAAAGTATGTAACTCTCCTCACTGTAAAAAATCAAGCAATTATTACAGGATCTGGATAATCTCTACATGCACACAATAGGAGAAGTTTAGGGAAAGTTTTGTTGGAAAGAGCAAATTTTGTCTCATTAAATTTGGTGGCAAAAAAATTCCAAATTCAAGATTGATTTCACCCTATATTATACTCTTGCCATTGTGGAGATTTTTGGTTATAGATAAGGATCAGCCAGGGTTTATAACAAAGTTTATTTTGTAGTAAGTCTCTAGCAGCAATTAAAGTTCCAAAACAGTTTTCACATACTAGTAATTTAAAGAAAAGTACATCTCTGAAGATGTAATTTTCCATTTTAATCTCCATCCAAAGATATTCTTTAACTTTGGACAAATTTCTGTCAAACAGTTTGAGTTATAATTGTATGAAAAAAGATACTTTGCCAGATGTAAGAAAAAGATGACTGCTGACTTTTTTATTTCTTTTCTACAAGATAAGCCATGAGAGCTGACCTCTGAAGGACAGTATATAAGTAACCACTCAGGAACTTGTTCATAAATGGACAAGAAAAGTAAAGTGGAAAAAAGAATGAACAGTAGAAAAATGGCAATGAGATATTTAAATTGTTTTTGATTCTCAACCTTCTGCGTAAACCATACCTGAGACAGTAAAGATAGTACATATGGAACTGGGGCGCCACTTAAGTATCAGAGCATGGGTTATTTCAACTTCCAGTGCAAAAACTGTGGCTATATTCAATATCACAAATGTTTCTTGGAATTGCATCAATCAACTTAAAAATATATATTAATTATTCTATCGCAAGGCAAACTTGGAAGAAAGTAATTATTCTTTATATAGAATGGTTCTGAATAACGAATTTGTTTATTCATTTACTAATAAAGAATTGGTCCAGGAATAGAGTCCTGGGGCATCGTGAGAGGAGTGGCAGAGTAACTGGACACCTTAACGTGTAGAGGTCTTTGTAAGATGCTTAGTGTATTG
Organism: Tragopan temminckii; assembly: GCA_028571105.1. NCBI lineage: Eukaryota > Metazoa > Chordata > Aves > Galliformes > Phasianidae > Tragopan > Tragopan temminckii. Next base: position 110,186,424 of record JAOWBP010000001.1, on the reverse strand, counting down.
AGTGAAAGAAATCATCCAGCTGTGTTTGCCATCCTGACTACTCATCACAAAAATTTATCAGATTTTTGCAGAGCAAAAAACACAGATATAATTCCCCACAAGTTCCCAGAGGTGTTTTTCAGTATGGTTGGTTATATATGGAAGATATATCAACATTTCCTTGATGCCTGACAGCACAAAATCCTCAAGTAAGTAGCTACAGTATTTGGTCTTATTGTGAATTTTTTATAATGTGACATAAAATTTTCAGTATCTACAATGTATGCAAACCAGGATCAATTTTCTTACACTGGCACTGCAAGTACAACTCTAAGATCCAGTTAATGGTATCATGGTGCACTGGTTTATTATTTCATTTTCTGATAGATTTTATCTATATTAAAAACAAAATAAACTGAGATTTTCATTTCTCCTTACATTTGTAGAAGTAATTCTTTATGAAGCCTGAATGAAGATATGATAACGGATCATCTTACTAGTAATATGCCATTATCAACGTGCATTTGTTTTTCATGAGAAGGATATTTTAGGATCGGGGGATAGCACTAGTTCTGAAAAGTAGACTAAAATTAAAGTTTCTGATGCCCAGGTGGAAGTATTAAGAAACTGAAATCCCTGAGTTGAGGAAACCCCCAGCTTTGTGATCATGGTTAGACCTTCCATCCGTAACACTAGATATAGAAGGAAAAATACAACAATCTGTATTGCTGTGGCTCCTGGAAAAACCAAAAGTGTGCGTACCAGATATTTACTGGACAGCATGAAACCACAAAATAAATTCAACAGTTTGGAGCTCTGATCCTCCTAATTTATGTTTCTGTTTTGTGTTGTCCTTAGAAAAAGCACAAGTCTAAAAAAAGCCAGGGATATAATACCCTGATTTCCACAATCTACTTGGCCTTTGATGGAAGTTTTCTTATTGATTTCAATAACTTGAGCTGTACAGAATCAATCTTTATATGCTTTGCTTTATTGAGACTACTCCCAACCTTGAAGTTAAGCATTAAGGTTCGGATCCTTGCGGGCATTTATGTGTTTAATTATTTTCCCACATCAGAACTAGCAGATAAAGACATGTTCCAAATTCTTGGCCATAAGGGCATGACAGTTCCTAGACACTTGTCTCTGAACCAGGCAGCCTGCCAAGTGGAAGGCTTATTTGCCTCAAAACTTCAAGAATCCAGTGTGTCAGGCTGGCACAAAGAACCAGTCACTAAATTCAGATCACGTAATACATACAAGCACGATGTTTTCCTTTTGGCAATGAAAAATACTGGAATGTAATACAACATTTGAAAAAACATCCCTGCTAGTGTGCTACATTTTGTCTTTGTACCAATAGTGAGAATTCCACACTAAAAGTGAACTAATTATCTAAAAAAAAAAAAAAAAAAAAAAAAAAGCAGCCATCCTCATGAAGAATCTGACTTCAGAGAGTGTTGGGAAATATCTTTTTCATGTGTGACCTGAAAGCCACTTCTCTTTGCACGGTTTACTTTTGGCCTTCTTCAGTCCTTAAATGTGTCGCCTACCCTTTTTGACTCTTTAAATACGTTGCTTAATTCCATCGACAGAGGTCACTGCCGCTCTTTTCCTCTTCGGTGAAAGCACGCCTTTTCAAGAGATAAAACAGAACAACTAATGCTCTCTTCTAGCAGAGTTTTGGTTTACTCTTTAGAGACTGGTTTGAGAAAATTCATGCATAATGTTGTGAGGTTGAAAAACAAATAAAAGCAACAATAATAATAATTGATAGGAAAATATTGAGAAGAGTCTTTTTTGATCCTTGGAACTTAATGTAGTTTATGCAGTTTTTATTACAGTGATATTTTAAGCTTTGTCGCCATATTTCTCTTTCTTTTCATTTCCTACAAGCAAGACCTGCAAATCTGGTCTTGGCACCAGCAGTCATATCTGCTCTGTAGCTCTTGGTAATTCAGGATCAAACATTTTTGCACCAGGGAAGAATTAGAGAAAAATTTATGAAAGAGCACTTTCACATCGCTAAGGCTTGGTTAACAAATTTGTCAGCAGTCACCACTTTCATCCAAATCCAAGTTTGCATAATTAAGAAAATGATGAAGAAAAATTTGGCAATACCTATCATTAAGAGGAATTCAAGCCAAAAGGTCCATTTGAGCTAGCGGTAATGTGAGCCTTGCAGTTTTCTATTGCAAAATCCATTACAGTAGATTGAGCCAAAAATGCAGACAAAGCTCCTTCAGAACTAAAGAGAATATAGGAGTTGTACACAGTGAGACACTGTTAAAAATATAAATTACCTTTTTATGTGTACAAGCAGAAATATCTCAGTTTATTTATCAGGAAAATAAAACTCATCTCAGAACCAAAGCAGTCATAGTGTCTACTTTTGAAAAGGTGATATTCATCCATAGTTGTCAAAATTGCTTAAAGGATCAAAACACTGGATTTCCACTTTGGACAGATGTGTTTAGATGTTCACCATGAAGATGTCTGCCAGTGGGGTAGGTGTCTGAGCTCCAATTGGAGCTGATGGAGTCTAAATTGCTTGCCAGAACATTGCAAAGCAGCCATCCACATTTGTTCAAGGGATGTGAGCCACTGGCTGCCTTGACCTGATGCCCACGGACTCCAGCCCCAGGGGTGCAGTCCAGCTGCCATAAGGCTGTCCCAAGTCCACCTCTGTCCTCCAGCTGCTGATCCAATGAGCAGAAGGTTCCTGGAGTTCCCGTGCCAAATCTAGCATCTCTCATAGCTTGAGTCACATCTATATGACATAGCTCTATGCATCTATACGACTTCATCTCTATTTTACATGTGAGAAAACTGACACGTAGAAAGCTGAAGAGATTTGTCCTGGTTCTAACACAAACCAAATACCTGCAGTCTCTGTTCCTTACTCAACAAAAGTAGAGAAGAAGAAACAAATTCCAAGAGTTTCTGATTCAGCTTCAAAGGAAAAATTGTATTTCCCATAATATATTTACCTCTCACAAGCCCCTTCAGTGTTTTTTGGTTTTTTTTGCTGCTCTGGAAAACATGCAGAGCATACTTTGTTTTTGGAAAAGAACAACTGTGGGAAAAATAAGTGAAGAATTTTATTTTCTTTACATTATATATATTTTAAATATGACAAAATTTTTGGTGTTTTTTTTTAGGATACTAAATGTTTTTAATCAGCAGATCCTGAGGCCTGTCTTCAGGTGGTGCATAATATCACTTCTGTGCAGATTGTTTCTCTCTTGTGTGTGTGTGTGTGGAAAGAGCTGAAGGAACAGTTCCAGCTTGTTCCTTTGTTCCTTTCTGTTGGTTTCAGTCACCTGAAGCCTAAGGGAAGTAAAGGCAGACATAGGGTCAAGGGACCAGAGTCTCATGTTTGGTCCTGGCACTGTTCCTGTATGAGATACGCCCACGGCTCATTTGTTTTGTGCAAGTTTCTCCACCTTTTGCATGGGCTTTTAACACTGACATAATTCTCAAGATGCCGCCCCTCTGGGCTATGTGTGGTTTGTGTGCAAGTATTCTCAGGATTCATCATGTAAAATTGAGGCTGAATATATTCGGGCAGCTGGCTTCTGTTTGCACTTTTTTCCTCACCCAGTGCAAGCTTCCGTGATGGAAAAAATATCCTTAAGAAAGGCCTGAATAAGGCTAGCTAGAGGGCTAGAAGTTTTATTCCAAGATTTTAAGAAAAAAGAAAAAGAAAGAAAAAGAAAGAAAAAGAAAGAAAAAGAAAGAAAAAGAAAGAAAAAGAAAGAAAGAAAGAAAGAAAGAAAGAAAGAAAGAAAGAAAGAAAGAAAGAAAGAAAGAAAGCTCTTTTATTTTGATATTTGCATGTAACTTACGATTTTCACTCCTTATCAGTGCTGATAATACAGTAAAATAAGGAACAAACGGTGTTCAACCCAGTATCTACTAGCAAGTTGAAAATAGTACTTGAGATACATGCTAGCAAAAAAAGTTTGATTTCAGACTTCTTGAGGTGCTGGCACAGCTGCCCAGAGAAGCTGTGGTGCCCCATTCGTGGAGGTGCTCAAGGCCAGGCTGGATGGGGCCCTGGGCAGCCTGAGCTGGTGGGGGGCAGCCCTGCCCATGGCAGGGGGCGGGGGCCGGATGGACTGTGAGATACCTTCCAACCCAAACCATTCTATGATTCTACAATTCTTGACAATTTTGTAGTTAGCAGAATAAGTTTCTGATGGGAAGGCACTGTGCAGATGTCTAGTGACCCAACCATGTTTGCAGATGTGGATGACTAATACCTAGTGCCCTCAGCTCAGTGTTGCTCACTTCTTGCAAGGTGTCTCTTGCTCCCACAAGGACAGTGTGAAAGAAGTCATGGCTGATGTTCAGTTTGAATATCTACTACTGACCAGTTGTCCTCTAGTGGCACAATTACCATTTGCCAAAGAAAAGGTAGCCTCAGAATCTGAGCTTGACACTGTTGCATTCAGACTATGTCTCATTTCTTATGATTGAAAGGTAGCAAAAAATCCCATTGTTCCAGGAGGAAGGATGGGCTAGGAATAAAGAAGAACTATTGTTAACCATGAAAGTTCACTCATGAAACCAAAGCAGGAAAGAAAAAAAGAGTTTCACTTGTGGGTAACATTAAGAGAGATTATCAAAAGGAAATAAATTAGCTAACTTAGTCCAGTATATTTCCAGTCGTCCTAACTGATTCAGAGTATTACTCATGTAACCGTGACACCCGAACTTTTAAGGTGAGTTTGATAAAACAATAAACGTAATTGTCCTACCTATAAAGCAAACAAAATATAAAGATAGGGTAATCTGTTTTTCCACTCTTAATGTTTGATTCATATACGTAGACAGAAAATTAGAAAAGGAGGCCATGAAGAAAGGAAGCTTAGAAACATTTAACAGACTTTCCAGAGTCTCACACAGGCATTTAAATAGCAGTTTCTATTCAGATATGACAATTAAAAGGTTCTAAAGGCTACAGGAAAACCCCTGAAAATTGACATTCAAAACCCACATACCAGCAATAAAATAATAATCACGATTATTTTCATCATCTCTTACTTAAAAGTCAATAAATTAATCAGTAGCGATTTGATGATTTAACATTAGATATCACTTGTCCTCTAAACTCTAACTATCTCACTCGTAAATATGGATTAAGCTATTGTTTGCATGCTGAAAATGATCACACTTACTTCTTCCCTACAAGCATCCAGCCTGAAACCCTGGCCAACCTTTCTGAATCCCATCAGACCTTCCTTAATTGCTCTAAGTACATCCACACTTAGTTTGTCTTTCAGTTTGCCTCTTGCTAGGTTGATACGCACAGCACTTTTCTGCTTGTTTTTTCTGAGTTTCCTGTGCCAATTCACCTTAAATCACAGTGCAATTTAAATTCTGGGTAAACAGTAGCTCTGTACCAGTCTGAAAAGGAGACCTTGAAGTGACTTATACATTTCCAGCATGTGGCTCAGGCTGGTGTTTAGGAATGCCCCCACACATGAGGACTTACAAACCAGCAGAGGGTCTAAACTTCTGCCCTAAAACACTTTAGTTTTCTCTACAGACCAGGTCTGAGAGTCTACGGACACAGTATAAGTTACCTGTAATGAAACATTACTGCAGTTATTGCCATTTAAAACATAAGTGATATGATTCTTCAAAGAGAATTCCATTTCCACAAGTATGAAATAACCACGAAAACGAAAAAACAGTGCAACTTTATACATTGGAACATATTTTGTATAGGTATCTGCAGCATGGTTTCTTGGCTAATGGCCAGCAGGCCCATTATCTGCAACTAATGGCGCAGAAAGAAATGTTCTTCCAGAACTACTTTCTCATTGCTAGGAAAGCAAATTAAAAATAGACTTTACACGTCTGGGGACCAGACAGCAAAAGCTGGGAGAGCTCTATTAACTTCTGTATGCTCTAAGGCTTTACACTCTCTGAAGATCTGGCTCACTGATTTCCTGAGAGGAAAGATTAGGAAATGAACCAAAAGTGGGAGATATGCCTCCTGCTATGTACTAGCTTGATTTATATTTTAGAAAGACTTGATTATTTTTCTCCAGTTCTGATATAAAGGGTCACTGGAAATTGAATGCTTTGCTCCCTACTTATAACGGGTAACTATAAAAATGCTCTACAACTTTTATTACATTCAATAAAAAATCTGGGAGTCAGTTTTAAGCATGTCTTCCAAAAATACCCTGACGAAATTGCACATATTTTCTCATGATCCATGTCTAGTTCTGTTCCATGCTACAGTCCTATTCACCTTCCTCATCTCACACAGAGTTTGTAACTCTCCAGTTTCCCCAGACAAACTGTTGATTAAATCTTCTTAAGAGGAAATGCTGAATATGCAGCACACAGTAATTCCTGTTTAATCTCTCTCCTGAGCCTCCCTTTGAAGACAGGATAGTATCCTCTCTTCGCTGTTCTCTCAGAGTACCACTTTCTGTCCATCACTATCCTCAGTGTTTGCCTCCAATCCACATCACTCACTGCTGGTTTTGGAGATCTCACCTCCTTATGACCCCGTGATGCAGAAGCAGATCCCATCTCTCCATTCTCCCTTCCATGCACCTACATCAGCTGTGCAACCACTCACCTGATTTTGCCCTCAGTTAAATTTCATATTGCAACTGGGTATTCCACAGAAAATCAAGTCTTAAATTGCACTATGATAACTCTTTTTCTTCCTTAAAATAATGTTTTTCATTGAGATTCATGATATGTCAGTATAATTCACTGTAGGATTGACATCTGGCATAAAGTTTTTGTTTAAAGACTATATGGAACACATATTCGGTGAGCAGGGTTTATTTGTTGATTTTCTGATACAAACCGTGTTTGCTTGCTTATTGTCAATACAAAAGACAAAGCTTACCCTATCATAAAAGGAACTTGGATAATTTGTCTGGCACAATGAGGAAATGCAAACAGAACTTAAGATTCAGAAAGCTGAGTGCAGTTTCAGTACAGATGATTCATTATGATCTGCTAAATATAAAAAAAACCTTCAAATATGGGAAAAAAAAGAAAGCTTTTATTGTTTCTTTCTCCAGTAGTGCCTTTCAAATTTGTTAGCTTAGATGCTACCTCCGCTGAATCAGAAACCCATTGTAAGAAATGTGATGAAGTCATAACTTACTCTTCAAAAATGTTTTGGACAAGTGCTTAACAGTCAGATCTTCCCCCAGAATTAGAAAGGCGTCACTGTCATCACTATCTTTTATCTTTCTGCTTCCTGCAGTACATTTACAGATCTCATGTTGGATAGCTAAGCAAGCTTTGACTAGAAGAGAGAAACTTGAAGAAAGTTACCAAACTTAGTGCATTTTTCAGCTGCAGACTTTAGTGCAGCAGTAAGGGTGAGTTTATGGACTTCTGGACTCAAATTATTCCTTTGTTTAAAATCTGTTCACCTACAGTTTTACAACACTGGTGACACCTCTTCCATTTTGCAGAAAGAAGCTCAGACAGAGGCACTAGGTGATCAGTGTTTTTAATTGGCAGTTTAGACTTCAACTAATATATCCCAGGCCCACAACTTCTTGCTTCCTCTGACCTTACCATTAGGGAGATCTGCTGCTGAAATTAGCACATGAGTGCATGGAGTCAACTGAAAAGGATGCTCAGCAGGAGAGCTGGGAGGTCAGGGACTCAAGTGAAGTTGCCCCTGGTCATTTCTGCCTTTTTAGCAAACGCTTCTCTGTGCAATATACAGGCAAACATCCTTTTTATTGAGAATTAGAAAGGATTTCTAAAGGGGAGCTACAGGAAAGAAGGGGACAGACTCTTTAGCAGGGTCTGTAGTGACAGGGGAAGGGGAAATTGTTTCAAACATAAAGAGGGAAGATTAAGTTGGATATAAGGAAAAAGTTTCTTACAGTGAGGGTGGTAAGGCACTGGAACAGACTGCCCAGAGTGGTGGATGCCCCGTCCCTGGAGACATTCAAGGCCAGGACAGACCAGGCTCCAGGCAGTGTTAACTATTTGTGGATATCCCTGTTCATTGCAGGGGAGTCAGACTAGGTGACCTTTAAAGGTCCCTTTCAGCTCTGAAGATTCTATGCTTCTACAATCCTAAAAACCTGGCAGCACAACACAGAGCCTTTATTTCCTGCTTGCCAGCAGTATACAAAGTCAGACTAGACTCTCTTTTCCTTTTTGTCCATCTCTTTCTCTTTTCCCACCAAAGGTGCAGATTCAGCTTCAGTGCACAGAGTAGCCTAGTGATTTGGGCATCCTCAGCAATGTGGAATTGAGAGATGGAGGTTAGCTTTTCCATGACAAAAACCTCTGCCTCACTAGACCAGAGCTATAAGCACAAGTCTATTATGCACACCCTTGCTGTCTCATATTTGAAAAATATGAGCTTTGTGTTAGTCTCCAAACAGCACCCCTCCCAGAAGAGTTCTCTCTGGATTTGTTAGTACTAGGATGTCTCCTTTCTTCATCTAAAAATGTAGGTGGGTGATGCCTCTGCGCTGAATCTCAGACCATCCTGTAACTCACTTCAGGCACTTTTCCAAAGCCAAATCCTGAAATGCTGGTGGATATCCAAGAGCTTAAAATGACCACTAGGGAATTATTTTCATTTATGTACCCTTCTAGGCATCTTCAGTGCTACTTAGGAGCCCTAAAAATGCCTTTTTCCCCATTCTTACTTGGAACATCTAAGCTACTCTGAGGTTCAACTTGCCTAGAGCTCTGAAGTTACCAACCTGAGTACCCATGTCTTAACCACATCCTTGTGATTCTTTCCCCTGGATTTAATCAATAGTTTAGAACAGAAGGCAATAACAGCTCTCAACTAGAAAACTGCATGTGTCCAACTGTTGTTACCTAAATCCATACCCAAATCCCTACAAAGATCATGTTCCTCTCTTTCCTGCATTGTTTTGCCAAAAAGCCAGTTTAATACAAACATGTAAGAATTTGAATCTTCCTCGAGCCGCTAAGTACCTTGATACAGTACTTAAAAGTGATATGAGAATGACTGCACCGGTCCCAAAAGGAAAATTGTGGTTTGGTTCATATAAGAGCTTTGTTATTTTCTCTGGAACAATGCACAAAGGGCCCTTGAGATGCAAACATTGCGCTTCTCTGCTCCTCATATATCTAATGGCCTAGCTGGTGCCATCATTTCTGTCTCTTCTTCTGATTCATACCCCTGTAGTTTTCTCACAGTGCCTCGATGCTTTGGTATTGCAGCTCGATTGTCTGCTCTGGTGAAATGGTGACGATTGATTGCATTTCCTCTTCGACCTGACAAATGGGATGAATGGTCGCATCTACCCAAGTGTGCCATTGGAACCAGCTCCTCCTGGCAGTGCTTTGCTACAAGTGGCTGGGGCTTGAGCTTTTTTAGGATCCCAGCCTCAGAGCTACTTCTGGGGTGATCTGAAAGAAAATACAGAATTCTTATGATGAAGGAAAGAAAAAAGAGAAACACCATGGTGTTGACAAGGGCAGTTAAATGGTATTCAGAATTGTACAACATAACGGTTTTAAATCTTGAAATGGAAAGATTTGAAGTAATTGTTATAGAATAAGAGAACAGACAAGATCTAAAAATAACCCTAAATCTTTACTTTCATCCCAATGCTGATGTTTAAAAGACCTTATTGATCTTGCCTCTACTCTGAAACCCTGCTGAGAAAACATATTCAGATATCTTTCTGTATCTAATGAAGCAACTCATACTTTCTCAGACAAGAGTGTTCCTTCATGAATCTTTCAACTTTCTACTGATTTCATGAATATATCTAGTGCAGTGGTTGAAAAAAATTGTAAAACTCACAGCAGAAATCAAAGAGTGACTACAAAGACCATATAACTGCTGACAATTAAGATAACCAGTCACCTGTTATTAACAACTGGGAAGAAAACAGTTTCACTTGAAACCAGGAGTTTGACTTTATGGTGCTTTGATTACTTTGGGTGTGTCAAACCTACTCCTGCCAGCCTGCAGTGCTACAAGTACGCAATAAAAATGTGACTGCAGTAGTCCCTGTCTCTTTTATCCTGATGAGTTTATGAAATGTACTTCTTTTACCCTTTTTAAGGCCGTGTTTAGTCTGACTACTCACTAGCAAATTAGTTAATTTAAGAAACAACTCACAAAAATCTAGAAAGTTTTGGAAGATAAAGCTACATGAAGAATAAAATTAGACTAGATTCTGTAAAGCTTGCAGGCATTAGGTATAGTCACACAGTCAAAACTTATGAAATTATTACAACTTAATAACTATTAAGTTATCTACATTTAATATTGACTAGATCATTGGCGCAAAATAAGAGGACATGCACCTGCTCTTAATTCCACTGAGTAGGAGCACAAATTTTTAGCAACAGAACCTTCTTCTGTTAGATCATGTGGACATACCACAATCACCCATGAGCAGTAAGACAGGATAGATATTTTCCGATTTAAAGGGTTTCTACTTAGTTTGTCAAGGACAACAGTGCCACAAGCTATGACTGATATATCCTGCCAAAGAAATGACTTATTTAATGAATGACAGGACGAGCTGTTAGTTTAAGGATCTATATATTCACAGTCACTTCTGTCCTCTCATTTGCTAAAACTTTTGCTTGTGCTATGTATAAGTTAAACCAAGCTTGCTGGAGGGTGCTTACAGATCAGAGAACCATAAAATGTTAACTGAATGTTCATTTCAGAGTAGATACAACTCTAAATTATTTGAAGTATTTGAAGTATATCTATACCTTTATGACTCCCCACCCTGTTTTCTCTTCCATCTGATAATTTTTAAAAAGCCCCCTTTAACTGCAGGAAAACCTTTATGCTCTAGCAGAAACAAGAAGTAATAAGACTATATTTAGATGAGTTCGTTCTGAATTATTTGTTGGACAGAGACTATAGCACAACATGTTCAGCCTTGAATTTCATATATAATTGATTTTCACAAAAGCATCACAGAATATTTTGTGGAGTTTTATGAAGTCAGAAACAATACCAAGAAGTCTAATTATTCAAATACATCACAAGACAGGTCTCAAATGCAGGCCTAGCTACTAGTAAAAACAAATCTATGTTAAATGCTTCAGGATTTACTCATCACTCCACTAAAACAATGTACCTATCTGTGCTAGCAAGACTTGGACCTTTGAAAGTGTCTGAAAGGCTTCTAGGTCTGAGGCTAATGTGTAGAAAATTTTGAGTATTTTAGAGAGACACAAAAAAACACATATTCCCCACTATGATGTCCCAACAACCAAACTTGAAAGAATTTGTTCTTCAAGAAAAAAAAAAATATTAAAATTGAAACCCCCCCCAGAATAATTTTGATCTTCACTTCTAAGTAGATGGGTTTCTGCTCTGCCTCCACCACATGTGTAGGTGCCTAGCACCAGGGGGATGGTTTATCTACAGAAATCTCTTCTGATTTAATTCATTTCAGAGCAAAACAGAAAGAAAAGGAAGAAAATAACTTTGCACCTGCATGGAATATCTTTGTCATCCAATTTTTGATATAAAGATGATGATTAAATCATGGTTTTAATCTCTTGCAGTTAATTTGGCCAAAAATGAAGAGTGATTTTCAGAGGTAGTTGATTATATTTCAGAATCACAATGAAAGCTCAGAAAGGAGTCAGAGACATTACATAAGGAGATACTGATGACTATTCAAGTGTCCTAAATTCCATGTTTTCTCTGACACTACTGTTGTGTTTCATTGGGCAATTCCATGTTGCTCCACCCCTGACCACCTCAAAAAGTAATATGACTAGCTGGTTAGTTACTACAGAAATGTTCACAGAGAGCAAGCTGGAAAAAAGAAAGAAGATTCCAGGTAATTGCTGGGATACCATGGGAGAGTATTATGGGAGAGTATTTTGGGATCATACATTACATACCGTAGGATTTTTAGGGAAGGAACCATAAGTGGATAATGGAAAGGATCAGGGTGGTTTGGGGAGGAACAAGTGCAGAAAAAAAATAGAGGAAGAATGGGATACAAAGGAGATGGTTGCATGTAAACATAAGCTGATCAGTATATATGTGCAGCCATGCCATATGCCATATCGAGACTGTCTGGCCCCTATTCTTGTTAAACTCTACTTCTGTTTTCCTGAGAGAGCAGCTCCCTGTACAGTGTCCATGTGTGTATGAAGGTCTGAGTACAGCAGTCAGAAAGACTGGGGTTCATACACATTGTGTAGATGCACGTCAGTGCAAAATTGTTAGCTATCATCAAGGCAGTAGGATAAGAGGCTTGGGAAGTAAGTGTTGGAGCAACCATAGCAGACACTGAAGAGATCAGGTCCGTGAGTTAGCTGTTGGATGAACCAGGAGGTCCAGATCAGTGATTAGAGAGAACATGCGGTCTGTGGCTGGCTACTGGTAGGGCCATAGCCTGGACAACGTACCAGTGAGACTGGTTTGTATGCAAGGGGAGACTAGGGGAACCAGGAGTGTCCAGTGCCAGTTACAGAGGGATCTACTCTGTGCGTATTTGTGTTGGGGGACTGTGTGTTCACATGTGTGCATGTGTATGCACAGTTTTTCTCTACCAGCCTTTCATCATGTTCAGCCAGAGAAGGAAACAGGAAGAGGCTGTTAGTGCTGTGTGACTGTGTGAATGCTGTGCTACTTGGGGCGGCAGGCTATGTGCGTGTGTACACTGAATTATGGTATGTGGGTGTGCTACTGGGAACTCCTTCTCAGCCTCACTGTCCTGGGACATAGAGATGTGGGCACAGAAGTGTGTCATCCTCAACCTTATCTAAGGCTAGTGACATAAGAATCTCCTAACAACTCCGCTTACAGTTTTGTCTATGGGGATGGAGGAAACGGTTTCCTTTCTTGGGCTTACACGGAAGTCATCATGCACATGTTAAATTGCAGGGATCACAGGAGTATTTGTGCAAGAGGAAATTACAGAAAAGTAGGCGGTGCTGGAACAAGACAGAAACTGCAACATCATAACCATATAAACAGTGGAGATAAAAAGATAGGAGAGAAGGGTGTAGCTCATTTAAAGAGACCAGTGACTTCCTTGCGAGTATTCATTGAGTACTGTTAAATCCATCAGACAACTGGCCAATTATCTCACTGCTAAGGCAGAATACAGCACAAAACATTTCCATTACCTGTAAAAGTAACATGCCTGGCTTTCCGCCTAGCGGGCTGGCCACTGTGGTCCTGCGGCAAGGAGAGGTAGCGCACGCTTGTGGTATTAACCTGCGTACAGAGAAAAATGAGTTTAACTCAGCTTCACCTTCAGTGAAAATCAGTGTTTAGTCAAAGGACAGGAATATGCTCTTCTAAGATTCACCTATCCTATTTCAGGTAACAATTAAGAATTAAATGGAACTTTGTCCACCAAGAACTTACTTTTCTTCTTGAACTGTGATCATCTCAGCTGTAAATGTCTATGCTATCCAATGTCCACATTTGGTCAGAAAAATTTTACTCTTATTTTATACATAATATATAATATATAATGCAAGTTACATTACTTCTTACAGCCACAGTAGTTGATTTCTGACCACGGTATAGAGAGGTAGGGCATAAGAAATGCTTCTGTCCACATGCTAAGCAAAGGCCTTTTTTGCTAAGGTGCTGCATGACCATGTTGAAGAGAGCATCCACTTTAATTGTTGCAAAAAGCATATACAGATGGGTGCCTCTTTCCCTGTTTACAGAGAAGCAGAGGCACTTTTTAGTGTTTTGATTACAGGAATAGCAGTTTGCATAACAGGTACCGGTCTACCCCAAGGTAAGCTATTCCCCTTCCTGCAACTCTGCCTCAGGCTGTGCTGCTGACGGATGAGGATTTCCTGGGCCTGTTTCTCGCTGGTGTTGGAAGGCAGGTTGTGGCGGTTGTATGACGGTGTCTGTAAAAGAAAGCACACCCTGTTAGTTCCCTTTGCACACGTGATGTTAATAAGGAGAAGCTGCGCAGACCAAAGATAGCATGACCAAAGGCACACAGCCAACTTGATAAGAGTCTCTTCTGTACCTTGTGCAAAAAGGCAGCCTCACACTAACCTTGCTCCTGCTCAGCAAGGGTGCATTTCAGGTTGGATATCAGGAAAAATTTCTTCTCAGAAAGAGTGGTGAGGCAGTGGCACAGGCTGCCAGGGGGGCTGGTGAAGTCACTGTTCCTGGAAGTCTTCAAAAAACATGTGGATGTGGCACTGTGGAACATAGTTTAGTGCGCATGGTGGAGGTAGATTGGTGGTTGGATGAGGTGATCTTAGTGTTTTTTTCCAACCTTGATGCTATGATATCAATGTCCTTTTTGGTAGACTCATGTCAGCTCAAACTGCACCATCAAACATATCCACCTGCACAAGTCTGTCAACACGTCTGAGCTTGGCCTCCCTTTCTCAGCCCTCTTCTGCTCATGGAATTGGGAGTAACAGATCTGAGGTAGGTCTCAGGAGGCAGATAGCTTGTTAACCCATCTCTGAACTTTGGTACTAATATTACTGAGCCAGAGCAAGTTGCAGATATGTTGAGACATAAGGATAATGTTTAGAGTGTATCTCCTGAAAGCAATGCACAGCTCAGTTTGCTTTCCATATTTGGAACTTAATCCCTTAATATTATACCTCAGTATCACCCTAACACTGAACTTTTTTTTAGGATAAGCTTCTTAATTTATTGCTAATATCTTGTGAAACAGAGGAGAAGAGAATAATTCTCTGCCTTAAAAAAAAAAAAAGTTTAACAGAGGAGTTTAAGATAAGAAAAACTTAAGTGCAGAATCTAGTCTAAATATCACTTGAGTTGGTTACTTCTGAAATTGGTCTGGCAGGGCAAAGTATCCCCATGCCTTCAAAGTTTAAAGTGAACTATTAGAAGCAGTATTACTTCACTTCCAATCTTTCATTTCCAAAGCACACAGTTTTCAATGCCACATAGGAAGTGACTGGCACTAATGGTCATTATTGTAATTGATTTTGAAGAGAGAGAGTTCATTTCAGCTGTCTAAATGAAGGCAGCCATATATGCAAATTGTTACTGGAAAGATAAGAAATTAATATTATAAGGATAATTGGCCATGGCAAATCAAACAAAATTGAGAATGAATATCATATTAATAGTGACATATTTAAATGAGCAGGGCATAGTGTTTTCTAGCTAATGCGTGTTACGCGAGTTAGCTTAGTTTATCTGCATAATTTCAAGGTTACTGTAATATATCCTCTCCAACTCATTGCTGCATGAGATCACCCAGTTGTACAGTTGCATATTCTGGGTTCAAGATTGAATTAAGTAGATGGGATGTCTTGGGCTGCACTGGAATCTGTACAAATTTCTGTAAAACAAATCCCCACTAAGGTATTATTTTTGAGGGGAACAACAAAAGCCTGTCAGACAAAGCTCCAGAGGATGTGGAATTTTTCTTTTTTCCTCCTTTGGTGAGGGGAAACTGTAACTCCCACGCAGAGGGAGGATGCAGCAGCCTACCTCCCAGCTGACTGAGTTACGTGATGTTTACCACCTTCGCACTGCAGTTTCATGGCTGCTGGCGACCTGCCATCCCGTTGTCCCCAAAAAAGCCCTGCTACCCCAGGGTTCCTCAGCAGCTGCCAGCCCCGTCCGCCACAATCCACTGTCCTGACATGCAAGGCACCTGCTCAACTTCCCAGAGCTGCGCAGAGTGCTGGGTCCCTGAGGGGCTGTGCTATGCCTTTTTGGTGTGACACATAAAACATGCCTGTGCCTGCTACTTCAAATACACGGGCTGAACTACAGGGTGAGGCAGGTGGCACACGTGGCTGTAGGGATGGGTGGACTTCAGCAGGAGCAGGCTACAGGCCACGGGTGCCTGCAAGGACAGGGTTGGAAGGTCAGCCTCAAAGGCTGTTCCTGAGCTGCACGTTCAGTGAGGGAAGCCTGACCTCTACAGCTCACTCCTGGATATTCTTGGCTTTTCCCACTGCTGTGAGAGTGAAAAGCTGGTGGAAAACCCGGCTTTCCATTTTTCCACTCAAGCAGGACTCCTTGCCTTCTCTGCACAGCTGCTGCTGGTCCCACCACTACCATCACCCTTGTCATGAGGTGGGGAGGGCAAACAAAAGCCTTCAGTCAGCAAATACTGCATGATAGCAGGTTGCTCACGCACCCTTTGTCGCACTTGGTACAGGTTATGGGCCAGGATATCCCTCATGGACTCCACCTCTGCAGGGGAGAGCTTGTGATTCCGCTGGTTTCTACAGCGCCTGTAAATAAAAAAGTTTAAACACAATATTAAGCTGATTAAATGCTCTTGTCATCAAATGGAGCATGATCTGCTTTCAGCATTAAGACTGTGAAGAACTTTTCAGTGAGCAGTGTTGCCACAAAATCATTCAAAGCTGAATGAATTACAACAGGCTTGACTCCTTATTGAGCTTTATCAATAAACAAGGGTGGTCAGAAACTCCCCATATATTAGACTGAGCAGCCAAGAGGAAGGCATTCCAGTTTCCTCCTCTGTTTGAATCTGTTCTTCATTAGGATCCGGGCCTTGCTGTCCTGTTGGCTTTAACTCCTCTTCAGCACATCCTTAAAAAATAAAGCACGTCTTAACTAAAAAGTCTGAGAGATCTGCTCTGTGGCTAGGAGAACATATAGGGTTTCCTTGGTGTGGTGCCCATTTCTCTATTTAAAATGAAAGAACTACCTAAAAGATAGTAATCTTCGCATTTTTTAGCAAACTGGGACAAGAAGTGCATAGTCATTTGTAACTGCCTGGCCTTTTCACTAGCAAAACAAAGATGAAGGCTGCTGTGAAACATTAACTGGGTTTACTAAATCAGTCTGTGCAAGAGATAGTGTTTGGTTCCCAAGAAGAGAAAGGAAAAGAAGAAAGTCATTATCCAGGATGAATCAGTTGAGTTCATCTTTTTGTTTCTGTTTTTTCCTTTCTCCATTTTCCTTCTTTTCTCTTATTTAAACTTTTATCATGTCTTTATTCTCAACTAAGTGATGTCCTTAAAGTTCTGCCTGCAAAGTGTGCAATTAAAGAATGGATTATTATCAGTGTACAGTATTGCCAGAGTTCTGTGTTCCCGATTTTTACTCCCTCTATAATAAATTTTAACAGCAAAGGAAGGTAGATTGAAACTTAATTAAGAATATGTTGTAATCAGCTGAATGCTTGCTTGAATGCTTGAATTCTGCAATCACAGCTAGTTTAACAAGATTACCACATTTTGTACCATAATCAAAAAAGACAGAGGGAAAGAAAAGTACTCTTTTTCTGAATTTTACCATCTTATCTCAGCTTCAAGAAATCTATCCCAACTAATTGATTGACACTGATCAATTACCAGCACCAGCAACAACAAAACTAGATATTTACCATCAGGGAAAACAGACCAACACCAACACCTAATTCCAATCCAGCTACCGTTTTTGTTTGATTGGTTGGTTAGTTGGTTGTTTGGATAGGTTTTACTTGCTTCCAGCTCTCAGGGATAACACTGAGAAGATCCAGTTATGCTGCCAAATTCCCAGGCTTACGTGAGCATTTTCAATGCACCTTTCTCCTATATTGAGTCGGGTATATTCCAGGCTGTAGGACAGCCCATGTATGTTACTTTCCTCAGCAAGCGAACTAGCCTCTCAGCGGCCTCTAAGTTGCTGTCTCTTTGGACAAGACAGGGACTGAGAAGCTAGGCGCAACTATGAAAGCAAACATAAGCACAGCCCTTGGGGACTAATGGCAATCAGCCTGTTAACTCGTACTGCTCTCTAAAACAGAGCATTGGATTGTTTTTGTACGGCAAATTGAATAGCCATAGCTGATACATAGCTGACACGTTGATGTCACAGGGAATAACCTTTCTGATCCTCATTTCACCCAGTGTCTCCACTAGGCCTTTGCACCTTGAAGGTGGGAACAAACAGGAGGAAATAATGAGCAGAACTCCAGCAGACATCAGATTACTTCTTTACATTTCTAGTTGCATACCTGTCCACATGCCAGTACAGAAAAAGTGACCATCCTAAGTCATTTGAAGGCTTATAGCCTATATCTTGAAGTGAGTTAAATAAATAAAATGTCAGAGGTGAAACATCTCTCTAATGGGTATTTATAAGGAGTATTTCCCCAAAATGCAACCATAAAAACACAGTTCTAATTGTATTTGCTTGGCTATATTTTTGCCTTTAAAATCCTTACTTCTAAGTCTGATATTCTCCAAGCCATCATAACATAATGTTCTATTTTCATTTCTCCCGTTCAAACTGAAAATGCTTAGTGCATATTGAACACTAACTCCACCTACAGGACTCCCACCCACGTGAATTCAATATCTGAGCACAGAGCTAATCCACAGCATTGAACATCTGCCTTGATTGTTATAGAGTATTTCCCCATATGTCTCTAACACGACAGAAGTGACCAGAAGTGCTGATCATTTTTCTCACTACCGTGGGACTGCAAATACTGCTTTATATGGTATAGGGTGGAATTTGGCTTCGAATTGCTACTGGCTCATGGCCAGATTTTTGTATCCCAACTAAGTACAGACACAGTATTTAATCAAACAATTTACACATGCTTTCATTCAGAAACACGTTAGTCTTAGGCAAGTTTACTTAATTACTCAAGAGAATGGAGGTATAAGAACTGCTGCATTGGCTCAGACCACAGATCTGATTAGCTCAGTATCCTGTCTCCTCTAGGGCTCAGCACCAGCCACCTTTTGAAGAACAGAGTTGGGAAAGCTTGTATTCTCCTGAAACACTCTTGTAGCCCCCAAGGACCAGAAAGTTCCCAAGCTACAGGAAAGCTACACCTTTTTTAAAGGTGACATTTTATTTTTAAAAAGGCTATCTCAGTAGGAAAAACTGTACATCACAGATTGATGCACAGTAAAATTCAATTGCAGCTAAAGTAGAGCTGGCAAATCTTAGTCTATCATATCAGCTGTTTATTTTAAAATATTCTTCTATCTAAATACTTATCTCAGGAGAGAATTTCTGAACTAATCTGAAGCAATTTGTTTTATTTTCTCTTTCTGTCAAGAAAAGAAAGGAGAATGGTTTGTTTACCATAGACAGTCTACCAACCTTGCACATTTACTCTAGACTCAGAGCAGTTAAGGGAATACAGCAGACAGAAAGGAGCCTGACAGACACACAATCTCTTTTAATATGATCCATTTGGCAAAGAATGACTTAGAAAGAGAAGGGCTAGGTCTTACACAGCAAGCTGACTTCAGTTTCAAGAAAGTAGATGAATCTTGACGCGATTATGTCAGTTTCAAGAGAGATTTTGTTTAAATTCCAGCTGTTACTTGAACTTTTTGGGGTGATGTGAGAAGAGCATTCACTAAAGAAGATATGCTGGGCCATGCCAAAGGCTACTGCAAAATGAAAGAACATATGCCTTGGGAGAACAAGCATTCATTTAGCGTACTGAGAAAACTAGGAAACCTTACTGATGTAAATTCCTTATTTTCCCTGTTGAAAATCCAGAGTAAGGTTCAGAAAGTTCTCTGTACCCCCTTCTGTCTTTTTTTCCATTTTCTTGTCTTCTCTGCAACCATGTTCTGGCTAATGCTGGGTACAGAAGTACCAAAATATAAGAAAATCTGAGGGACTGAAGAAAAATATAGAAAGGAAAAAAGAAAAAAAAAAAGGTAGTTATTCTTAATTTTCACTCTATGAACAAAGAATCAATGTGCAAATATGGTGAGTGCCAAAGTGCTGGCCCAAAACAACACCTTCTCTTCTCACTACTGTCTTTATCTTACTTCTCTGTTAAAGTCATAAAATTGCTTGGGTGGTTCCTCTTTTTTCTCTCCTTCCATCCTGTCCTTATTCTGCAAAGGATAAAGAATCCCATACTCACTGTAAAGAAGCTGTAGATGATTCTGAAATTTTCATGGCATTCTCAGCCATCTCTATGGCCAGTTTTATTTCCATCTTTTTATACAGTGACACAATGCTGGATTTGGGTTGATGTTCCCGAATTAAGATTTTCTTCAAATACTTATTGTCAAACTTCTTAAATCTGTAAAAGAAATGCCAAAATAAAGGGGAGGAAAAGGATTTTGTTGTTGTTGTTGTTATTATTTCTGTGGAAATAAGCTGATGTTCATTCAGATGTGCACACATATAAATCAGCAGTAGAAACTGAATCCAAATTGGAGGCACCTGTGGACTCCTGAACTACAAGTGAGCAGAGACTTTTAGGGGCACATTTGGTGTGGTTTGCTGGTCCATAGAGATTGTGAAATCCACTGGACAAAAGAAAGAAAAAAGC
>JAOWBP010000001.1:110101317-110153982 GCA_028571105.1 Tragopan temminckii | reverse complement strand
GGGAAGGGAAGGGAAGGGAAGGGAAGGGAAGGGAAGGGAAGGGAAGGGAAGGGAAGGGAAGGGAAGGGAAGGGGTGTAAATGGCAACCTCAGATTCAGATTGCTTCTAGCTAGATAAATACAGTTATTACAGTTCTGTTAATGGTGTTAAAGTAGAACACTTAGTTAATAAAAGTTTTAATGAATTGCCTTGTTAATACAATAATTATAGTCTATGCTGATTGACACTGAATAATCCAGAGTAAATGGCTGTCACAACTGCATTTACACAAAGAAATACCCAAAATACACTTTCCCAAACTGACTGAAATAGGCACTGGTCTGACTTTAAACCTCTTAACTTTTAATACTCTCTTTTGGAGCTACACTCAGTTGCCCCACACACACTGATCCCTACACGTTTTGTGTTAATGTTGTGTGGGAAGGGGAAGTTCACAGTCTCTCTACTCTCACATGTTTTGTATTTAATGTCACTTCACCTTCTTCACAACCTCAAGTAGGAAATAAAATATAATTCCATTTATGTAATTTAGATCAGATAAGTTTACCATGCTCATATTATTAATAATTCTCTCCTACAGAAGTTCATATTGAAAAATCTCACTTATGTTCTAATTTCATCCATCTTTTAAAAACTAATTGAAAGAATGGGGTAGTAAAAAGTTCTTAGAAGCTGCTGACAGTTAGCTAACATTAAGTCCTGTCAGATCTGTTTACAGGGAATATCTAGTATATGGGAATCATCTTTCAGTTTTCAAGAGAATTTTGGGAACATCTAAAGACTCCAGTCCGCTGTAGCTGTTGTACCAAAGCATTAGTTCCATAACCCAAAAAGAGGAAAATCACTGATCTTATCTGTTCTTCTTTATTCTTTCTTCTTCATACAGTTAATTTCAGGAGACTATTAAGAAGATTAAAGCAGATATTTTCAGATAGAAGAATCAAACTCATTAGGATAATAATTATTCCCCAGCTACTATCCAGTCTTAAATTGCTGCTGGGAGTGTATGACCTTGAGCTGTCAAACAGGCTGTTCTCCAGGAGTCTCACTGATAATATTTCTGGGGGACAGACAAAGCACAAAAAATATTTCATGAGAGCATCCCAAACAAAGTACAACAAAGTACTGAGCTTCATTTTTCCTTATGACTGTGTATGAAAGTAGGATCTTCAGTGATATGTAAAAAAAAAGAGGGTTTGTGTCCCACAGCAAGTAAAATATCCTGTACTTATCCTTCAGTGTCTAATTACAAAGTCTTTTCTCTTTCTTGCTGATTTCAACCTCTTCTTAAGACTTGAAATTCTTTATAAATGATACCAAGTACTGACATGTAGTCCTTTGAATAACGTAAATTATCATCAGCAAATGACTTTGTAAGTTTGTCCCTCCTTTTCTGCCTCCTAATGGTTCTGTATAAGCGAATCAGCATAAAATTTAAAATTAATTAAATATT
Source organism: Tragopan temminckii (assembly GCA_028571105.1). NCBI lineage: Eukaryota > Metazoa > Chordata > Aves > Galliformes > Phasianidae > Tragopan > Tragopan temminckii. The sequence continues at coordinate 110,152,529 of JAOWBP010000001.1, read as the reverse complement.
ACATTTTTTCCTTTTTTTTTTTTTTTTTTTTTTTTTTTTTTCCTGATAGTGTGCTTTGTGAGAATAAACTGTTCTGTACAACAATTTACTTTGGGCATCACAGAATAAGCCTCCATATAAAAGTTGCTTAACAAAGTTAACTTGGGGTGTTTCTACTAGCAGAAGAAATATCATATTTCTTTATATGGCACAAAATCTTGAAACAGCTCAGGATGCCTTGGTTCATTCACAAAGAAGGCATGGATTGATAGTTGTCCTCACTTAAGAACTTTGTGAATGTCATGCTTTGAGTTTTTTGGATGGGACGCTACCATGTAGCAGTGTACCACTAAATGACTGATAGAGCCAGGGAGAAGAAGAGCAAGCATTACATTTTCATGCATGTCTCCTGGTGCTGGGTTCTCTGCTCCAGCTGCTGCTTCAGTGGTCGACATGACTCGAACACTGCACGCAGTGCTCACATCAGGAGTTCTGGAAGCAAAGATTTTCAGGTGACTGCCTTAACTACTAACATAGGCAGCCTTGAAAACGCTTTATTTCCTCTTTTAGATCACATGAATTTTAATTTATTTTAAACACAATGTGTCAACTTCAGTGACAGGAGGAGTATCGCCATTTTCCTCCCTAACATCTACACATCTAATGGTCAAAGCTTTCCTAGAGACATCAGAGAGGTAAACTCAAATTCATTCAAACAGAGAAATTATTTTTATTGGATCTCCATCATGCTTGAGATGTTTTTAACATCTCTGTGACTGCACACAAGGAGAGGACACCATCAGAGAAAACGGTCTCTGCAGCTTCATTTTCAGTATGGCATGGTACATAGGTGTTCTCAGGGTTTCTGAAATCAGAAATGAAGTGGACAGGGGAAATATCAAGTTTTCTGATGCACATGCGCTCAGCTCCTGTCAAGACGAAATGGACTGGGCATATGCAGGAGTTGAGTTACAGAAACTTGAAACCCTTTGCAGCAAAATCAGGGTCCTTCACTTGTTCAAGCTTGAATGACATTTGAGCTGTATTTACCAATATCACTGTTTCATTCAGGGCTTTGAAACTCCCACCATGGGACCAATCCTGTTGCTGCTTACACTATTCTGTTGCTACAAGTCTGCTGAGAAGATATTGGAAAAAGAAACGATTAGCAGGACCTAGTGCCTTCTTGTTCCACTGACAGACAACCCTAGTGAAGAGAACAGGAAAGGATATAAATGGGTTCAAAGGGTAAAATTATCGCAATTATATGCATCAAAGGATACAATTATTATTTTGTTCCAGTCTCTTCAATCACTGTTCTAACTCTGAAGTTTAGGAATTTTGTGCACTAAGGTATTAAACTCAGTATGGGAGAGGGAGAGTTATTGTTGCCTCAGGTGTAACAGTTCAGCAAAAATCATACCTGCTTGTTCTGCCAGTGAGAAAATAGCTGATAACAGGCTAGACAGAACCAAAGGATATTTGTATTTAAATAATAGAAAAAAATAAATATTTATTGTATCTAGGTGCTACTGCCTTTTAGACACATTGAGTTAAGTCAACGAAAGCTGGTAAGAGAGAAACAAGGAGGAAATGGTAAGGTGAGAACAGTTTTAAAGATTTCAAAATAGTAAGTGGAGTATCAAAGAGGAAAAAGCAATCTATTTGGGCTCCATCAACACGATAAATAGTCTAGGCTTCTCCTGCATATGGCTTGGTAGAGATTTTGGAAATGTGAATGTTCAGAAATGATAGAGAAATGTAACACAGAAGTCAACAAATGGATTGCTATGTAGCTGCTTTGAGAAGAGATATAGTGAGGAGGTGCACAGGGCAAAGGGACCTCACAGTCATGTAGAGAGACCTCCCTTTTGTTTCTTTTGCTGACACACCTTGTACTGTGTAAGAATACCTAAACACCTCTGTTTTTTAAGACTTTCTGACACTACAGATTTACACTGTAACAGGATCCTGACTGAAAGCTCACATAAATTCTCACATCATGAGTTGGACCCACATCATAAACACAGATGGGAACAAAGGGAAGACAGGGTAGAGAGCCAGGCAGACAACAGACCAAACAAGTTATTCCAGAATGAAGAACAGATACTACTTTCTGAAGACTACACTGGAAGGAACCAAAATACAGGTGGCAGCGATAGATGCACTGTGCATTGTTTGTTACAGCTATAACACATAAGCAGTATGTATGCAAGGTTAAGTAACATTTGTCCCTTAATTCTACTTTTGCCCTATATCTCTGATTCACCAAGATGAAGGATTTATGATCACTGGGCTTCGGCTGCAATAAATTATTTCATTCCTTTTCCATTAAACATTACTCATGAGCTGTATTTCTCCCATGAAGCCCTTGAGCAGTGAACTCTGTACAGCTTTTACAAGTCCAGGTTCTGCTGTACCTAATATATAACAATACCTCAATACTTTTTATGTGTTTTAGATTCCTGTGATTTAAATTCTGTAAAGATCATATCTAGCAAAACTCCTTAACCTGCACTTAACTTTCAGCGCATGAACAGTCCTGTTGGTCTCTGTCTAATGAATTTCCTGCTTGAAATGTCTTGTTTGAAAAACATGTGGGTTCTACTAGTTCACAGCTAGAATTTCAAGTTGCTCCATGCTTCAGCAAAAGCATAGGGAAAATGGGGAAAGTAATAGAAAAAGGAGCTCTGTCAAAAACAAACAAACCACAAAAAAACTCTTTTTTAAAAATGAAAAGCAAAGCATTGTTGTGAGTACTTGGAACAAGATTGTCAAGAAAGGTGAATACTTATTTGGTGACAATTATTTTATCAATAGAAACAGTTAAGCAAAGTCATTCATGGTTTCTGAAATTCCTGTCTAAGGTCTCTGGAGAATTTCCTGGAAGGGATCAAGACTACCAGAGACTGTCCATTTTTTTTTTTTTGCTGAGTGCTCTCTAAGGCATAAGATGCAGGAGGGTCTCCTGCATTGCTATCGCTGCGGCTCTCAGTCCTTAAGGAGTACGGTTTTCTATTTCTTTGCTTGCACAACACTGAGTACGTTCCTATCAGCAAAATCTGCTTTCACTTATCCTTTCACTTTAGTGAATGCAAGAGTAGGATGTGTTGTCTTAATGTCTAACTAGAAGCAATATCTCTTCCAGCAGCTTGAAAACAAAATGTTTATGAAAGAATTAATATAAGATATGGTTTTTACATACATCAAAATTAATTGTGAGTTGCCAGTAGAATATGCATATTATACTGTATCAAAGATCTCCACAAAATTGCCCATGCCCTGCATCCAATAACCCTACAAGCAATAAGAGCCCTAAAAGAAACAGATGAAGAATGGAAAGAAACTCACCACAGTTATGCCATCATTTAGCAGTGATTCTCCAAAAATCATCATGTGAAGCTGCTCATTAACAGAAGCTTCTTCAAAAACTGCCAGAGCTGCCACAGGATCCACAGCTGAGATCATGCTGCCAAAGAGCAGGTTCTGCAGCAGGTTCAGGTCAGTCAGACCAAAGACTTCAATCTGGCAGATGCCATACAGGGAGAGGCCAATCCCAAATGAGTTCAGCAGAGATCCTAGCACAGACCACCACAAGATGGACCCAAGGTTTTCAAAGAATGGACGAGTTGGCATGAAATAACCCTCTTCCAGCACAATGGGTGGAAGGAGATACAAGAAGTAAATACTTGTGTTCATCACTGGTGGGGATTTGTGGTCAGTACCAAAGATGATCGCTCCAACTAGTGCTCCAATGGCAATCAGGATGCAGCTTTCAGGCATGAGTCTTGGTAATCGGTGATAGAGATGGAAACCTTTAATAAAACATTTAAATTAGCCTGAAGTCAGATGTGTTTCACCTGCCTTCAAACACTTAGTGTTCATATTGTCAGGTTCTTGTCTTAGGATTACAAAAGGAAATGCACAAGTAGAACCATTCCCTTCAAACTGAAACAACCCTTGGTTTGGGCTGACCAGGAACTTGGATAAGCCCAAGGGAGCAGGGAGCAAGCAGCTCAGATGCTAAGGTCTGCCCATCTCCTTCCACTTCCAGAAACCCCTTGAAGAATTTCCCAGACTCCAGATGACCCACTGGCTGAGAAAGTGAATACTCACGAACACCACAAAATACAAAGCAGCTCGGTTATCACCATGAATCAAGGCATGGCCACGTAATGCTTTGTACAAGCTGACTAACTTTGCTTTTCTGGGAGTTCTAGTTTCTACAAAAGGTAAACAGCACTCTGTAAAGAACTTTATGAGCTAGTTTAGTGGGAAAAAAAAAAGCAAACAAACAACAGTGGTTTCAGCTGAGATGAAAGAACTACTGACATCAAATAATAGAAAACAATGGATCCTGGGAAGGTTTTTTTCCATGCTAAAAATAAGAGTTCAATCTACACTACCAAATGAAGCAGTCCAAAGAGCTTTACCGTCAGAAAGGTTCAGCTTACATCCAGACAGCCAGATGCTCTCCTCTGCCCCAGAAAACAGACATATCCAATCTGCCTGTAAGAACAGACCCTGGCCCATAGGTTGCCTGGACGCTGCCTGGGAGATGTCTGTTGGACATGGGTAGAAGTTCAGAAAGAGCTCATCTACACTGATGCAGTATGGATAGTTGGACACAGCTTGCTGCCACAGTGTGCCTTCACTTTAAAATATAGATGCAGCCAGGACATTTTAGAGAGAAAGGGCTACATTTAACTTATAAATGTTATGGGTATGAATCTCTTCCAACATACTTTGATGCCCTGCAACTGTGGGTTTATGTAATTCTTCACATTTGACATGAATATTGATACCAACACTGAGATAGCATCTAATAATGGCTCATCCAGTTGCTGTATCAGGGATCGTATAATTACTCATATTGTGAATAAGAGATGCCTTATCTCAAAATGTAAGGAGTTGTTCAGAGTTTACAAGAATGCAAATGAGACAAAGACAGTCATAAATGGTCATCTAGCTCGAGGTGTCCCTGTTGAATGGTGGTTGGACCAGATGGCCTCCAGAGGTACCTTTCAACCTCAGCCATTCTATGCTTCTGTGTGCAATCCAATGGGTCTGTTTTGATACCTAAAGCAAGACGAAATTTCATCTCATAACTTTAGCAGCCAATGACAAGTTTGCATTTTTGTGATGCATGATTTATTCATGTTCAAAAGTAAAGGAAACAAAAACATGTTCTCTGAAATTTAGTATTATTTATTTGGGAAATGTACTTCTTTTTAGCGAAAAGTATGCTATGATCACAACACTACTATCTCATTTTAATTATTTTGATTAAAAATAAATTTAATTAATTTTAATTTCATTTTCAAATCACGTTCAAGACTTCTATCAGTTTTATCAAATAAAGGGATTCTTCTTCCTTCCAGTATCTAGAAATGTTTCCTATTTTGAAATTGTGAAATCCAAAAAGAAGATTAGAATTGAAGGTAAACAAATGTAACAGTTTGGAACTCTTCTTCCCTGAATGGCCAGATTATTCAAACTAATTATTTCTTCCAAGTAGAATTGAAGTAAATAGCTCTGCACTTTTCAACTTACATATTTTTCTTGGAAAATTCCCTGCAGAGAAATATGTTTATCTGGGAGGCATCACACAATCCTTCTGAAGTGTGTTATTTCTTGCTCAAAAACAGAATACAGAGTAGGTGTGCCCTATGGCACTTCTGGTGTTTTTATGAAGAATAAATAAAGAAATTAATCAGCGCACCCACTGCTAACACACTCTGCTGATAACAACAAATTTGATTTGTGAAAAAAGTTATTAGTGTTTTAGCAGCGAAGGCATCTGTTTGTAGGAGTTGCATTGAGATCATGAGCTACTATGAAACTAGAAAATCAGTCTGTGGCAATGATATTTAACACTGAGCAACTACGGTATGAAAAATGTACATCTTCAGGCCACCTCTAGGAAATTATCAATCCTGCTTACCCACCCATTGTATAGGAGTGCCTGAAAATCTGAACTTCAAAAGAACAGGAAAATCACTTATGTATAGCTCTTCACTATCGGAATCATCTTCATTTATTTCATATTGCTTCATTAGTTCCAAAAAGCCAAAATCAACTTAAGTCAGTCATATAGATGCATAAGACACAGAGTGAGCATTTTTTTCTGTATTAATTACAATCCCTATTTCTCCAAGAGTTGTCTCTCTTCTTTCAGATATGTACACTGAGCCCCAGGAGAAGCTAGATGTATTGGAGTATATTCTATAGACATTTATGCTGCTTTTCCTATGACCAATATCCATTCAGGTTTAATCTCCCTTCTCTGATGTCACTTTCCGAGCAACTTTAAACAATAAACATTTAAAACAAATAGGAAATTGCTTCCTATTATTCACATGACAGAAGGGTTCTTACTTTCTTCCTTCCCAAAGTAAGTACAGCTGAAGTTTTTCAGCTGCTTTTCTGATTTCTACAGCTGTGTCAGATTGTGATATTTAATATTCATCACAAGATATTTAAATATTACAACAAAGGACGAACAGCACTGTGAGGAGGATATTCATTGCTGCTTATTAGCATAGACAGCTCAAGAGAAATGAGAGTTGGAAGTCATATATTTATTTCAATAATTTGGAAGCATTAAGAGGTGAAAGTTTGTCATTGTCATAATAATGACCTGCTCTTTCCAGGATAGGACAGAAAAACAGTCCCTGGCACAAAAGCATATGCAAGATACTTGGTTAATGGTACGTTTTTAAATTCTTACCAATAAAGGAGGATCCAAAATACCATTTCCACTTACCTATTTTTGCAAGAGAGGCAAGGAGTATCCAAAGAGTGACTTCATATGGGATCTGCACATTGTTGTAGTCCACTGTGAAAACCTGCAGCCTCTTATCTTGTGAAGAGCCAACAGCATCAGCACGGTCATGTTCATAGTGAGGCAACAAACTACTACTCAGGCTAGGCTCATCCAAATAAGCAGCAGCAGAAGGGCATGCCAGAGTCAACAGTGACAGCAAGTAACTCAACATCTTCATATGTTCAAAGACAGGAGAGCCCATGTCGAGGGCTGTGGCTATCTGTTATTACAGATAAAGCATACAGTGGGTGCAAGAAAGCACACAACACTCACACCTGTTGATTCCCACTGCCACAGAAGTGACTGTCACGGTCACTTCTTCCTCACCACTCCTTCAGTTGCCTATTAAAAGGCCATTTTAAAAGCCCTAACATACCTGCACTGCTCCTTGTGTTACAGATGAACCTGAAGTTTATATGAAGATACCAGTTCTGCAGTTCCTCAGACCCAGATAAACCTCATACACAGCATCACTCTGCTGAAGAGTAACGAGCTTTCTGGACACATTATTTTTCCAGCCACTCCGATATTTTTCCTACTAATAACTATAAAAATCACCGGTGTGCACCATTCAGGCAGTAAGGGCAGCATAAGTAAATAGTATCAGATGAGCAGGACAGGCTCCATGCCTTCTTCTCCTTCCTTCAGTCCCTGTCTGCCTCCCTAGAGCAGCTGCACTGCAGGTACCACTCTTGGCACTGCTCCCTGCTTCTGTCTCACCTTGTAACAAAACCACTCGTTGTGCAAATAAACGTGACCGGCAGGGTTTGCAGTTGGGACATCTGGTGGAGGGCCACGCAAATTACATTCTCCTTTAGAAACTTATTATCTTTTTTAAAGGCATGTATTTCACCTGGCAAATAATAAACAAACGTTATTAAAAAGAAGGATGATTATCTCAGCTGATCTGATTTGACCACTTGGAGTCCAAAAGAAGACAACAGAACAAGATTTTCTTCTGAACAGGAACCATTGCATTTCGCTTAGGTATAGCTATATGCACAGATTGCAAGTTGCATTGAGGATAAGTGGTACGAACCTTGGCAGAGGTCTGCAAGAAAAAAGAAGATGTTTCAGAGCCCTTGGTAGCTGTAAGAACCATGGGATTTACAGCCATGATGTTCAACAGTTTTGGTAGGACCCATGAGTGACCCTTGTCACATGGAATCAGCAGCGTGCAGATGTGTCTGAGTGTGAAATGTTTCAGGGCTGGTAGAAATGCCTTATCCCACTTCATGCAGGATGGTGGTTGCTGGGATCAGCCCTGACACAGCATTCCTCCTTGTCTCAACCCCTTCAGCATTGGGAGCCTCCTAGATCTTTCATCCTTGGTATTCTCCAAGGAAGAGGTAACTCATAAATAGAGCTTGGATTTATCCTGCAGAACTGCACAGAAAATCAAGCTACAAGATTTCTCAGGAGTTCTTTTTTTAATCTTTTTTTCTAGAAAAAAAAAAGTATAAAAATGCTTCAACAGAAAAACAATGCAGAGAGAAGAACATTCACATGTCTCAACATCATTGCAAAACAACATAATAAATATCCAAATAATAATTTACTAAAAATAGCTTACATATACACGTGTGTGAAGTGACACATAGTTTTGCTGTGTGCACGTCTGCACTGCAGCCCTTCTCAGAGTTCTAGAGTGAGCTACTGCTGGCTCAAGTGACAGTCCAGAGTAGCCTGCTGATGTAAAAAAAAAAAAGGTGTTTAAATCCATTAACTCCTGAGATAGCAGTCATTCCTCTGTGAAATTTATGCTATCGATGTACCAGGCTGAATAACCTTTGGAAAAAGCCCTTTAGACTGCAATTTCCCAACACTTTAGTGGTATTCACGGGCATGTGGTAGTGCATGTATTTCCAGAACTTCTTGTTTGGAGCAGTAGAAATAGAAGGCTTCCAGGTAATGACTGGTAAAATCCGAAGAGCCTTCTTAACTATTGGAGGCAAGGTCTCTGGCTCTTGGAAAGCCTGGAACTTTATTAAAACCAATTTGATCTTTTTGTCTTCCAGTGCACAGTTCACTGCTGCCTGCAGTTCAAAGATGTTTGGTCCGCTGACGTAGGCTGGGCTCAGAATAATGATTGTTCTTCTGCTTTGTTTAATAGCTGTAACAACTTCATCTGTGTATGCTGGAGAAGAAATTACAGTTGTTATTGCAAAGTGTATTGGACTTTTTATCCAAATTAGTTCATTTAACAATGGATAATCACCAGAAATACAGAAAACCAGAAATAGAAGTGCTGAGCAACCACATTAACCTTAAAATCGTTCACGATCAGAGGGTGTCTCTGCCATTCTTATGCAGCCTTGAGAACATAACTGGATGCTCAAAAGGTGGAGGGCACAGCTGAAATCACAACCACAGCACATTCAAGCAAGTTCTCAAAGGACGCATGGATTTGTCTCTGTCTCTCCCAGGGAGAGGTACTGAGGGCTTCCAGTTATTGCTGGTGGCACTGACCAAGGTGAGTCAGAAATTAACTAATGAAAAATTCAGGGTCTTCTTTTCACAGAATGGAGCCTGCCTGTGAGGAAATTCTTGGATGAGAAGCTTTGTCTCAGCCAAATACCTCATGGAATGGAATGGAATGGAATGGCCTGGGTTGAAAAGGATCATTATGGTCATCTAGTTTCAAACCCTGCAGGGTCACCAACCACTAGATCAGGCTGCCCAGAACCTTCTCAACAACCACACTCAAATATACACGTTCCTTGGTTGCAGAGACCAGGTGAAAAGATCAAAGATGGCAAGATATGAGCAGAAACTCCAGTGCCAAAACATAACATTTGTTGAACTAGTGCTTCAGGTTTTTAGGAAAGAAGAAAATAATTTTATAAGGAACTGAAGACTTTCTACCAACCACAGGAACCTTACCTCCTCCTGGAAGAATATCTCTTTCAAGAATGCATAACTTGTATCCATATTTGTTTTCAAGCATGTCTGGAAGAATCTCCAGGGCAAATTTTTCCTCACTAATAAAAGCGGAGTCACTTTCAGAAGAGTCTGTTTTTGCATAGGACACAAAGGCATCAAATTCTTTGCCATCTAAAATAAATAAATATATATATAAGTAACACAGCATACATTAACAGGTGTCTGAAGCATTCAGCTTCTTACTTCATGCAACAATTCCATTTATGTTCTATACATTTGCTACCTATTTAAGCAGACCCAACACAAATTGAAACTTAGAAAGCAATCATGAAGAACAGCAGTTCAGTTACGCAAAGCCAAGCCTGTCTCTCCATTTTCTTCTCTGTAGACATATGCTACCAAAGTAAATGAGGATATTGCAGATGACCAATGCAAGAAAGTTTGTATTTTTACACATATGTGCCAGTTTTAACCAGTGGGAGATCTGGCACCTCCCAGGAAAATTCCATTCTAGGGAATGATTCCCAACCTTTTCTGTCATTCACCCAAATGCTGAGTCCAAAGATAGTCACAAATGCACAACCTGCTTTATAAATATAGTAAATTTTACTTTAAAAAGCTGGGAGGAACAATGTTCATGGACATTAGCTGTTGTGAAAGATACTCTGTTTTCATACACTGCTATTTCTAATCAGAGAGAAGGGTGGAAGTGGCAAAGATTAAATCTGATTCAAATATGAGCTCAGAAACCATCCAGCTCCTGAACTTTGTTCCAGTCTCATTTAAAGAATGTTTGCAAAGTGCAGCTGCTGAATACATAAAGAACTCTCAGCTCTGAAACGTTCTGGTACCAATGTCCCAGATTTCACCCATTCCTATCTACAAAACAAAAGAAACCTATTTGCTAAATGAAATTTGAACTGCACTTGAGGGAAGATGAAAGAGAACATAAGAAATTGCTCATGATGCAAAAGGCACACTGATCTCAGTACAATACGAATATGAATGCTCCTAATGCCATTTGAGCTGCCCTAAGGTTGGTTGATGAGCTTGCCAAATTTTACATAGGCGCTACTGGAGACCCAGATATTTTGGAATAGTAGGATATGCTCAGGCAAGTCAAATGACAGCAGATATCTTTTTATTTAATCAGCTGATGCATATTACATGTCAGTATAGTCAAGAGAAACCGTAAAGTAATTCAGCTGTTCAGCATAGGGTGTTTCTGCAGAGTGAGCTGAAAAGCTCTCTAGATTTCACCTTATTGATCACATTCCACAGAACGGGAACTGAGACATCTAACCCCTGCACAGTCACATTGGTAATAGCACTGAATCTTACCCCTCCATGCTAACATGCTGATTTCTACCCCTAGATGTTAGATTAGGACCATAAGGATCAGAAGAAATCATATGGAACCGTGGGAGTGAAGGAAATGCATGTGGAAAATTAAAGACCTGCATGAGTTGGGGTTGAAGACTACATTCAAAACTAGCAGATAGCAGAAAGTATATTATCAAAAGAAAACATGGGTGTGAAAATTCGGCTTAGAGGCTGAGACTATCCCCAGTGCTCCCGGCCATACACTTCTGCCATTTCCTTGTAAGAGTAAAAATAGCTCTCTATTTACCTATTACCTTCTGCTCGTCTATTTTACTGCTAAGTTGAGCCAATGTAGGCCCAAAAGAGTGAATCAGCAACAGCAAACACACATGGCTTGGAGGTGGGGCAGTGGGTCACTAGACTGGTTTAGCTGAAATGTCCAGCTACACCCTGATCTAAAGATCCTTAGAACACCACTTTTAAATGACAATAAATCCTTTGCAAAACAAGTCAGATATTCCTCATTTCACCCATAGAGGTCACTGCAATCTTATTAGACAACCACCATTGATAAATACATCACGGTTGTTTTTTTTTTGTTTTGTTGGGGTTTTTTTGTTTGTTTGTTTTTTCTTTTTAGCGTCACTACTGCAATAACAATTTAAAAATACATACATAGTAAGCACAATTGGGATTTTTTTTCCAGAACAGTACAGGAGAACAGTTACACCTCGAGAAACTTTTGAGACATATGTTTCAGATGCTCAAAATGTTGGAAATGATGTTAGTTAAGCAAAGTTACTGTAAAATTTGCCTATAAATGTTAATTCCCCAGTTGCTTCGCTGTTTCTTTCTCCCTGTGGGAGAGGCAAGATTTTTAAGAAGTATATCTTAATTAGATATGGAGGAAGCTCAAAGGTTAGAAAGGTGTGAGGTAAAGGATGAACTCACTGCTGTTTTTAGCTAACTAATGAAAGGGTACAGAGCTGATGGAGAGAGATTTCTCTGAGGCGCACAGCGATAGCAGAGAAGGCTACAGACACAAGCTGCAATAAATAAAATGCTCATTAGAAGTTAGTAAAAAAAGCTTTTCACTGCAAAAACGGTCAAGCACTGGAGCAGGTTGTTCTGAGACATTGTGAATTCTTGGAGGTATGCAAAACTTGGTTGAACAAGGTCCTGAGCCATCCAGCCTAGGCTGGCTCTGCTTTCAGCGGTATCTTGAATCAAATGACTTCCAGGGTCCCTACTAGCTTATGTGGTTCTGCAATTTTCTGATGCTGTGCTAAGAACAGTGGGAGAGAAGGAATGATGGAAAGGAAGAAACGGCAAAATGACATCAAATTTTTGCTTTTTTGCTTTATGAGTAAGCCGTTTCAAATTTCAAGTAAGTTGATACGCATCCACATGAAGTGAAAAGGACATAATCCTACAGCTGGGAACATCTTTGGGGTGAGTCATCTTCAGGCATAAAACCTGCTGGATAGGCATAGCTATTCTGCACACTTCATGCCCTCCATGCCATAAATGGGGTTGTGTGCATGCAGTACATTGGAGTTAAGGAGTAGGACAGAAGGTGCAAGAGATACAAAGGGGTCTTAAACTTCAGTGTACAAATCTTGCCAGGTCTGTCTCTGTCCTGCTGACAAATGTTGTAAGGTCTACGGGGACTTTCCAGAGGTTCTTAAATCAATCTGCTACCTAGCAGAGGGGAAATTTTAAGTGATTTCCCAAATCACTTTTGATAGATGTCCTAGAGCTTACAACAATACTTTCCGAAAAGGCAGTCAGTTGTTTCACCATGTATGTATTTATAGATACATAGATAAATGTATTTTATATTCACACATAATTGAAATACACCTATGGAAACATGAAAGTAAACTCATATATTGTATGTCCCAAGATGCATCAAGACTCAAGGATTTTTAGAAAAATTTCCTTGGGTAATTTCTATCAGATTTATTTAAATCCACTTCAGAAAATTATATGCTAAATTCACTGAAGTAGGCACTGAGATTTCTGATACATTTTTTACTGTTTAATATATCGGAGGCCCATTTTAGCTGAGATGATATGGCAATGCTGCTACAGAGACTTGAAATTTGAAAAAGTTGATCGCTGATGTAAAATCGTGATAGTCAACGTGACTTTCAGAAAGGAAAATCTGCCCCAAAGTGCACTAAGTTTGTGTTCCTCATTATCCTATTTCACATAACCACAGGATGTCCCTCTGGCCCAACCCAGCAGGGCCACCCAGAGCAGGGTGTCTAGGTCCATGGCCGGGCAGCTGTTGGCTGTTGGCTCCATCTCCAAGGAGCAGACCCCACAGACTCTGGGCAGCCTGTACCAGTGCTCTGTTACCTGCACAGCACAGAAGTGCTGCCCTATGTTCGGAGGGAATCTCCTGTGCTTCAGTTTGTGCCCATGGTCTCTTGTCCTGGCACCGGTCACCACTGAAAAGAGCCTAGCTTCAACTTTTGTGCACCCTACTCTCAAGCATTTGTACACATTAACTAGATCCCCTTGAGTTGCCTCTTCTCCAGACTGAACAGGTCCAGATCTCTCAGTCCCTCCTCAGAGGATAACCTACTCCTTTGATCATCTCTGTGACCCTCCGTTGGACTCTCCAGTACATCCATGTCCCTCATACTGGGAAGGCCAGAACTGGACACAGTACTCCAGGTAAGGCTTCACCAAAGTTGACTGAAGCAGAAAGATACCTCTTAACCAGCTGGCAATACTCTGCTGAATGCAGCCAAGAATACTAAGCATTCTTAGCAGCTAGGACACATGGTTGACTTATGTTCAGCCTGGTGTCCATCAGGACCCTCAGGTCCTTTTCGGCAGAGCTGAAACAGGGTTTTTAGGAGAATTGAATTAAGGGATTAGCCCACACCAGATTAACTCACAGAACAAAAGGCAATAGGAAAAAAGTGAAGAATAGCAATTTTATACCTTATTTCTTACCTTCTATAGTTTCGTTGTGGATCACATAGCTTCGGTACATCAGCACTATTTCAATCCAGTGCTGGTAAATAAAGGCAGTGCACAAAAGAAATGCAAAGAGAATAGAAATGGCACTGCACAGTATGTACAAGAAAAACACTGTAGAAAGAAAAGGGTTTATCATAAGTCAGACTTTCCAACTTAGATAAAAAGCTCAATTCACAAAAGGAGACAAACTAGCTCACAATCTTCATTCCTTCCCTTTTAGCAAACTTTAGAGAAGAAAGGAATTCGTTTTCCTGCAAATTTCAGCACAGTGTTTCAGTCTACTACGAGGGATAGTGCTTGAACTGTATCTCCCTGTTAGTACGAAAAGCCAATCTGAGATGAAAGGTATAGAGAAAATGGTCTATTGTACACTCAGTGGGGCTGAAAATAAAAACTGCTTAAAATGGAAAATATACACGTAGCTGCACAGAGAACCCTGCTGGAGACTTCCTGTGCCACCGTAGTGATGAATGTCCACTGTGAGCTATGGTTCAAATGAGAGAATGGTTTAATTTTCACACTGATTCTCTTTTTGGCCTTTGCTTGAAAGGCAGCCATATTCGTATCGAGTACAGCATAAACATGCATGCTAAGGATTGGGAAAACAGAAACATCCTATGAAAATCTTTAAGGACAAACAAGCCTCCATCTGTTCTTACCTCTCTGTTTTTTTTTCAGTTGGATCACAGCAGTAGCGTTCCCCACAGAATTTTGAGCAAAGCAGATGAAGTTGCTTCTTAGGTCCTTCTCAGTAACTTCTTCCAGTTTAGCAACATGACGAAGTACATGTCCCTTTAAACATCTTGGACAAACACTAAAGAGAAAAAGTATATATTTGCATGACACTTTTGCAGCTCATTCATACAATCCCCAAACGTCTTAAATACAGAGAAAGAAGATCTTAGCAAATTCTGAACATTTAACTTGAAGTTTTAACAGAGATGCAAAACTCTGGTTTGGAGCCTCCATTTGTGTTTTATTTGCATCATAAGAAGATAATGACATCAAAGGTTTGCAGACTGAAAAGTTTATTCTTATTTCATCAGCTCAGCAAAATAATTAATCTCTTGCTTAGCTTTAAATATGTAGGTCTTTTTTACTTCCATAAGATTATTTGAATTTTCCTAAGACTTTGAATACCACCCCCCTCCCCCCCAGGAGAAATTTAGAGAAATTAAGCTTCAAAAAGGAGCCCTGAGGGACAACAAGCTGAGCAGAAAAATGGAAAAGCACCATCTCTTTTCAAGGGATAAAAGTCCCAAGGACAGGACAGACAAATAGAATAAAACAGAAATGAGGAACTGAAGAACAGAAAATGAAATGGTAACAAAAAAGTGCCTTAGGGGCACTCTTAGGAATACCCAGTGCTTCTGAGTCTCAGTGTTTCTCTTTGGAAGCCATAGTACGCGTGTCTCAGGGTCATCTCAAGTATGCCTCATATAATGCCACTGCTGGCCAGTGTGCCAATATGACAGTGAACTACCTCCACTAACCCAAGAGTCATGGGCATGAATATGGGCAGTTAATTTTAGGATTCAACATGTGCTAAAGATCTATTGAGAATGGTTTATAGCAGGGTGGTTGGTATGAGATGGTCTTAAAGGTCTTTTCCAATCCAAGCCATTCTATGATTCTGTAACTCAGAACTGAGCAGTAAAAGATATGCTTGTATTGCATAGATTCCTTGCCCAAGTTGGACACTGTATAACTGAATGAGACAGGAAAACACAGGAAGAAAAGGGGGGCAAGGAGACAATTCAAGTCATCTCAATTGACAGCATGCTCAGCATGAGTCAGCAGCCTTCACTGGTAGCCAAGAGGGTAAACTGTATTTTGGCATACATTAGGTACAGTATAGCCAGCCAGTCATAAGAAGTGATTCTCCTGTTACATATTAGGGTTGGTGCAGCCTCATCGTGTGTATTGTATGCCATTAATGTTAACATCCTTGAAAGGACCCAGAGGAGGACATCAAAGCTGGTAGCAGGGCTGAAGGCACGTCCTGTGAGGAGAGGCTGAGGGCGCTGGGCTTTGCAGTTTGGAGAGAAGGAGGTCAAAAGTTGACCTCATTGCTCCCTGCAGCATCCTGAGGAGGGGAAGCAAAGGGAGGCGCGGGGCTCTGCTCCTGAGAACCGATGGCAGAAGGGAAATGGCACAGAGCTGCACCAGGGGGGTATCAGGTTGGGCATTAGGAACAATTTCTTTGTTGTGAGAGAGCTCAAACACTGGAACAGGCTTCCTAGAGAGGTGGTTCATGCCTCATGCCTGCTAGTGTTCAAGAGGCATTTGGATAATGCCCTCAATAACATCCTTTCATTTTTGGTTAATCCTGATGTGGT
This sequence comes from Tragopan temminckii, assembly GCA_028571105.1. Lineage (NCBI taxonomy): Eukaryota > Metazoa > Chordata > Aves > Galliformes > Phasianidae > Tragopan > Tragopan temminckii. The sequence goes on along the minus strand of JAOWBP010000001.1, from coordinate 110,136,182 downwards.
CAGGCAGTTGGACTCATTGGTCTTTGAAAGTCCCTTCTAATTAACTATTCTGTTCTGTTCTATTCTATTCCATTCTTTAAGGTCACAGGAAACCTTTCCCCTGTATGTCACTTCTCTGTGGAGTCTGGTTGATTCTTGCCAGGGAAGACTTGCAGGGTCCTGAAATTCAATTCTGCATGCCCTCAGGCTGACCTAATGCACATAACTCAATAAAAACAGCCCAAATTTTGAGGCACACAAACTCATTTCTATGTGACAGAGAACTGGTCTACAATGCTGTTTCACTGGATCGGGTTTATTCCCCACTTAGAGACAGCTTTCAGAAAGATGGAGTGAATTGTCAGCAAGGCACAACAGAGGGAGCACACAGCTGATGCAGGCACAAGGGGCCAAGCACCATTCATGCTGAAATTCCCTGTGAGATAAAGCTTTGGGAAAAAAGAGTTAAGACTACACAGAAAATACTGAGTTCTTGAATTTATGACCATATCGTATTTTGAACAAGTGCTTCTGTATGTAACTGTGCTTATGGACAGACACAATAACACGCTGAAGGACAGATAGTTCTGAGCTCCCTTCAGTAAAATTACATATTAATTAATGCTCTTGTGGAAGGATTGTTACAGTTGCCAACAGCATAATAACACTACTATTGTGTTGCTTTCTTACCTTGTTTCCTGGTTCAATTTCTCATTTATATTTTCCTTGTCTCTTTTCCATATTACTCTCTTCTGAGTACCTCTTTCAAACCCAAACTGTACACGGCATTCCAGTTCAAGGGGCTTTCCTGAAACAAATTAATATAGGAAAACCATGCATGCAGGTCACTGGAATATTTTTCCCTTTAATAGACTGTGATACGTATAATATATAATGTTTATTTTAATATTCACGAATACATTAATTGAGAAAAAAAAACTATAGAAAATTCTCATACTCCAAGAGAGCAAAGCTATTTTGTTTTATCAGGGTCTATCATCATCTACAATTAGCTCATCTGAACATTTTCTTTCACTATCAGAGAAAGAATAAACTTACCAAGTTCTGCTTCGAGAATCGCCACACCACTGGGATGCAAGATGTTTGGTGGATGGATAGTGTTTTTTGCTGCAATTAACAGGACTGTTATTAATAAGTGCTATTGTCAATGCCAAAGTCCAGAGTAAACATTTCAAAGGTTTATCTTTCTCTGATGTTAGGTGGAATTTTGACATCACAGTCCAAGAGAATGATTTATAGTTGTTAAGCTGTCTGAGAGTTCACAGTATGAAAGCTTTCTCTACAAAACTTACGTAGCTACTTAAACTGCTATGTCAGTAGTTGAGCTGGGGAGCTCAGCATCAGCACTGCACCTGAGGTAATTTAGGATTCAGAAACAAGGATCCCCTTTGCAAAATCCCCTGTGGTACCCAATCCCCACATGAGTTCCCTGCCAATCTCCATTTCACATCCACTAAGCATGCACACAGCACACAAACTTCTTATTCACACTTTAAATACACAACACAGGTACTTGCATTAAAATACCATGTTAGGTTTTTTTTCTAAGCAAGAGTTAACAAAGAGCAAGGATAACGACACCCAGTTTGTGCAATGCGATAAACAGTTACTCAGGCTGTGAGAACGTGGCATGAAGGGCCTAAAACGCACAGCTCTGATATTCTAGGGAAATCCCATACTACAGGAAATGTTGAAATGTTGCCACACAAACACTTCTTTTTTTTTTTTAAACTTTGTACCACACTGAAGCAGAGAAACCTGCAGCCCATCTACTTCTGAATACAAAATAAATGCAGCTATGCCACTTTGCCGGTGTTCCGGCCTAAAAGAGAAGGCCTGAAAGAGCAGGTCATACAGGCAGTGATGCTGTCCCCAGATAGCACGCAAAAACAAAGAGCGTTGTTGTCTTGTTCCTAGTTAGATTGCTCTCAGGTCCCATATTTCCTCTGACACAAAATGTCACATCACCATTTTTAAGTGAAAAAATGAAGATCTCATGCATTGCAGAAGAAAACACCGTGTCATCCAACTGTAGAAGGGAATTCTCTAACTTGTATTTTAACTCACACCACCACTTCAGGGACATGTGTAGGATTGAGATACAGTGTTATACTCCACTTCTGTCAAGCAAGATTATCATTTTTCCCTCTTGGTATTCAAATGTCTTTCTAACATTGCACATACAGTGCATGGAGAACATTGGCACCAGTAGTGGTTTCATGAATTCTACTCTCAGATTAAGTGATTTAAATTCTTGTGCGGATTTGATTAGTGCTGTTAGGAATCAAGGCAGAATAAGATCTTGACATCTACGGTATTATTAAATTTATTACTAAACACCAAAGGTCCTAGACACTGTCCAGAGATGTCCTTGGAATACTTGGAAGTGAATTTTATTGAAAGTGTAGCTATCTATAATTTTTCAGAACAAGATCCTGAACAAAATATATTAATATTTCGTAAAGAATATGGAAAACATATTTTTGAAGTATTTTATGATAGTTAAAATATTACTCACCAATGACTTCTACTGTAACTGCTGTTCTCATTGTCCATTGAGTAGTGTTGTCAAATATGGTGTAATCACATATGTATATTCCAGCATCTTGAACATAGGTTGTTTTCAAGTAGATTTCATTATCCACAAACTTTAGGCTTTTCCTGGTTTTCCTGTATTCTATCTGATGGCCATCCTAACAAGAATAAAATAATATCAAAGAATTAAATGTCTCCTTATTGTTGTTGTCACTGCTGCTATTAAACTGTATTATAAGATATTTGGATGGAATTGCCATGACAGTAGGGTTAAGCCAAACTCTTTTCACAGAAAACAAAAACTTTTTGCTATTTACATTTTTAAAACTTGTGGGCTATAATATGTGAATATCAGTACATGTTAAAAAAAAACAACAACAACAACAACAACAACACTAACATTTGTGGCTGCTGAGAGATATGTAAAATAATGAAACTAAGGATAAATTAAATTCACATTACTAAAGGTCAAAGAAAAGGATCACTGTTTTGTACATTTACGGACTAGCTATTTTTATTTTTGTAAGTAAATTATTTTGAAACCAGTACCAAAACCTTTTATAGGAAAAAATATAGTTTTGGATTGTATGAGATTGATAGCATTGTCACTATTTTCAAAAGGATGAATGCTGCTTTTTGAAAAGTGCCCCTAGTTTTCAGTTTTGTTTAGGTAAAATCTCAAGGGGCGCAAGGAATTTTCCTTAAGACAAATGCAAAATGAGGTAAAGACATACCTCATATAAAGCTTGGAAGTAAATGAAGAGTAACTTTGACTGGATGATCATTTTGTTTGATGAATAAATAATGTAAATAGTACCAGGTCTTAAAATGAACAGTTGAATTTTCAGTCATTTTTGTTTGCTTATATAGTACAAGCTTAGATGGAACTATTAGTGAGTATAGTGTATAACTACTAGTGACTATAGTATTATCTCACTTTAGTGAGAACTGTTGGTGATAGGTGGATGGTAGGACTGGATGATCTTGTAGGTCTTTTCCAACCTTGGTGATTCTATAGCATATTACAATTATTATAGACAAGGTAGGGATAAATTTTAGCTTGCAGGTAATTTAGCAGTCATTTGAAAAAGACTAAGTCAGTAATTTCTCTGTGGGATGGTGTTTCATTAGAAACAGGTGTCGGAAAGAACAATATGAAATATTAATATTAAAATAATTTTGTTTCTAACAAAGCCAATTTTTTCTTTCATACATTTGATATTTTCAGAGTTTAAAATCGAAACAAAACTTTAAAATTTTAAATTTCAGCAGTGTCAATTTTGTAAATAACCGATTTTGATTCTGAATTACTACAATTAGTTGAAAAGAAACCATGCTGAATGCCGTACCTCCACTGCGCTTCTGAATACTTAAAAGACTGACTCTTACCTTGTACCATCTTAAATCCACTTTATCTATATGGCTGTAGCATTTTGTCCCAGGACAAGCTATCGAATTCCCATTGCCAGCAAGAAGATACAGTGTGTTTGTACCATAGCCTGCACATTTTGCCTCTGCCTTTGTTTGAACCTCCAGAACAATTTTGAGACACGGTATTTTTTCACTGAGTGATACAAAAAAAAAAGTTAAACTTTTAACATAAAAGTAAAATAAATACATCAATTCTTACCTAGAAATCTAAGCCCTTTGCCCCATTACATACTGTATCATACAGATGTAGATTCCAGAAGCATTCTCCCTTACTGGTTTAAACCAAAGTGCATCCCCTTGCAGAGTAACATTAGAGCTTTCCTCGACAGCTTTAAGATGTCCTTTGTCTTTCTGACACCAGAACCATTTCACCTCACGTTGCTTTAGAACTGAGTTGTTATAAATGTTGGTAGCATCTTTATGTGGCAAAGCACATTGTAAAACAAACTCTTCATCGCTAATTGCACGATACCGTACTTGAGGCTTTACATGGGAACATTCTGAAAAATAGGAAAATATCATATCAGTACCACCTGAAAAGAACACACAGCAGTCATGTCTAAAAAAAAAGAAAAAGAAAAAGAAAAAGACTAAAAAAGAAACCAGTTTTTCCTTTCTTCATGCTAATAATTTTTTTCATGTGACCTTTGGATTAATGACCAACTTTGATCAAATAATTTTCTTAAACATGGAATTGATCAAAGTTCTCAAGGACTTGTTCAAAAGTGGTTGCCAAATGTTTATTGGATCTTTTTCAAAAGCTTAACATGAAAATAGCTTAAGATTTTTAGTGAACCAAAGATTTTCATGCAGATGGTAATCTGTTAAACCTCCACTCTGTAGAAAAAAACCAGTGTATCTCTCCTAGCTTCCCTCATACTAATGGAGAAGGGAGCGAGATAAACCTGAAGAAGTAGAGCCTGCCTGCCTCACTCCCTAATTAAAGTAAGACTGACAAACATTTCATTATCATCTTATTGCTTTCAAATCTTTTCCCTTGTACATTTCAGTTACTATGTCTAAATCAAATGAATTTTCAGATTCTGAATGCTGTGATCACTCATCCTAACCCCAAATTCTCAAAAGGCTGACCGACCTCCTGGTAGACCGGATGTAGTAACCCCTGAAAGAAGGGTGGCAGGATTTCATATCAGTAGAAGGGAACACAGGAACTCTTTCGCTCCTCACATGCCCCCATGGGAAATCCTTTGCAGTTTTGGTTTCTCTCTGCAAGTGGAATTAACTAAGTTCTTCCAGATAGATAGATGAATGGTGGAAGGCTCTGATATATTGACCTCACCTGGCCTTGTTTTCCACCTCCCCCCTGGTTGGACCAGCTGCTGGAGACTTCAAGGAGTCATAAAAACAACTAATATGTTCCATTAGATTACCAGAAATTCTCCTTTACATCTCATGAAGTCATGGCAAGAAGTTGATTTGCTTCTCTAAGTTTTCAGCAAGCATTACAACCACCAAAACCCACCAAATCAGATTTCTTACCTGTCAAATTAATCCCTCTAACTTCTGTTCCAAACAATGCTAAAATCCAGTAAAAAGTAAGCGTCATCTTCCTTATCAATTTTGGTTGGTATTTTGAGATATTTTCTTTAAGAATCATCTTGCTTTCTGTAAAAGAGGAAAACAGACTGTTTTTTTTGCAAATAATAAAATGATAAGACAGGAGGTTAAGTACATATCTCATTGTGTGGCTCTATGAACGTTAGCAGACAGTATTCCGTAGATACAGTGTGTTTTAAAAATGAGGTTTGCAGTGCTCTTCCTGCTCATATCATTTCACACAAATGCAAGATAAATAGTATACAAGAATGCAGAAAACCTCTTTAAAATATCTTGCAATGATATATTTATCATATATCTTACATGCAGTACAGGTAAGCATTACATATACATATATCTTCTGCATCACAGCGCTGTGCTGCCTGAATGACCTTAGAGAATTGCAGAACAGGGCAACATCCACATCACCATTAGGTATCAGCTCTGTGCTGTGCCATTTTTGAGCATAAAGTGAGGAGCTTCTAACATCCAGGAGATCTGGGAGCAGGTCCACAAAGCACTCAAGAGTCTTACATTACAGCCTCCTCATCAAAGTGAAACTCCAAACCCTGTTGCAGGAATTATTCTGCCTCTACTACACAAAGGCTTCAGCTGTGTCCCACAGCCTTACCGGCTGTGGGGCTAGAGAGAAGGCAAGCTGTCCAGCATTCGTCTTCAACAGCCCCGGATGAATTTGGATATTTAGTTAGAACATCTCCAACATCTGTGACTGATGTGTCTCATTCAGGATCTCAGCAAGTAAAGACGCACCCTTTGCTGATGCTCACACTGTGCAATTGAGACCTCAAGAATTTTTCTTTGCTCTTTGGGCTGTTCAGTGACTCTGCATTTACGCAGTGGCTAGAGAGACACTGAGTCAGCCTGAGGGAAAAAAAGGTCAGGCAAGGGCTAGTCCCTAGTCTGTGAGCATCTCATGCAAATTAGACGCAACTCAAACAGGCGGGCATCAAGAGATCATCCAGGGCACCATGAGTTGGCAGCCTAGATGAGGAGAACTCACACTGCATTTTTTCAGGAAGCTACCCCACATAGAGAGGAGCACTTTAGTCACTGTTCTGTTCAACACGTCTCTATTCCCTACAAGTGAGTGGAACAATCTATTTTTACACTCAGAGGTCATAAAGGGTAGGCTCATTTGTATGCCTTAACCCATCCTGGTGCTTTCTTATAGACTGTCAATTGTCAAATGTCATTACCCCGTATACATCTTAAAAACATACTGAAACTCCAAGCCAGTAAGTCAATCTGAATAAAGAGACAGAGTTTCACTGTGTGAAAGCCCTCCTAAACTTTTGAAAGACTATCTTATCCACTGCATAAGGATGAATGGATCCTGACTCCCTTGGATCTCTTTTTAAGGCAGTCATAAAGATCTCTCTCAAAGCGTCCATTAGTGCTGCACCTCTGTATAAAGCAAAGGTGATGTTCTGGGTTATGTCACACACAAGTCCATGTGGCAAAAGCATACTGGTGTCAGTCGTTAGCAGAACCAAAGAGCTTTGTGGTTCAGCACTGAACACCCTTGAGCAGGAAAGTTGATGCAATGGGTCATTGTTGCCAAAGAGAGGTGGTCTCATCTGTCACTCTGTCCTACCACACCCATCTCTCTTCAACATAAACAAATGGTCCAGCCCCTCTATGGTGACAGCTGCAGTTCTCTTTCACGCCTCAGTCCAATTTGCTAAGCCATTAGAAATTAAGCTATGGACTGCTGATTTTCCAGCTGTTCATTTGTCCATAATCAGGGACAAGCAGGCTATATGTAGCAAAACCATATGAAGTGACCATTCACTAGGCATTTAGTAATACCAATGACATATAATGTCTACGCTCTCCAGTTTAATTCCATGCTAACAACCCTCAGATCACATTCAAAGGGTCACCGTGAATGGGAAGAAGCGGGAAAAGGAGGGTTAACTAATGAATTTAATAGCTTTGGTCAGCAATTTGCATAACTCTCTGTTGTATCCTGCTAGCCGTGATAAGGTACATCACCATCAAACATATGAGCTAACTTAACACTTATTACAGAAGTGCCATCATGACAGCATGTGAGGTTAAGAAGTGTGATCTTGTAAATGTGCTAGATAGGGAGGGGGAAATTCACAGATGAAGCAAACAACAGTTACCAAAATAAGGGGGTTCTTAAAAAAGGATAATCTTAAATGACCATCTACATTTGTTTATGCTGTGGGTGAACTCAAGGTGATTCAGTGACTTAAAATATTCAGTGACTTGCTTTTATCTTGTCAGTATTTGCCAGGAAAATCAAGGCAGTCTTTCCCTGGATAACATTATCTGCCTCTCTGTCTTCTCTAGCCATGTGTGCATCCCTACTGTCGTATTCTTAGTTCAGCAATTTAGGATGCCATTTCATTGGAAATCAACATATATGCAAAGCAGGTTAATGTGGTTTTAAAGTAATTTCCTGTGGTAAAACAATGCAAAAGAGAAGAATAAGAGTTGTTTACTCTTGCCTATGTTTTAACTCCTGTAAGACTCTCAGAAAAAAATAAGTGATGAAAGTCACTTCAGCCTCAGTTATCAATTTCTATCAGTTGTCATGGATTTACATCGCAAAGGCAAAGATAATCTGATTCTAAATGTAAGATTACGATTAGTCACACAAGAGAAGAAAAAATTTCACGAAGCCTATAAAGTGAAATATAGCCTAGTGAAGCTACTTACTAAGGCTTTTTTTTTCTTATGGTCAAGTAATTAAGAACACTTTACTTTAAAACACATATTAAAAGACAGTAAAACTAACTCACCTGTAAGTGAGGTGGGGGCAGAGGGTGGGGAACAGACTAAAATCTAGAATTAAAAAAAGAGAGATTATCTGAAAATCTTACCTGCACATCTTACACTACGTGGTACGAATTGTGGTAAGGTTTAGCTGAATGCTGTTGAGACTCTGTTTCCTTTACAGGAATTTCCTCTACTTGAGTGTCATCATCCCTTCCTTTTTCGGTTTAATTGCTTTAGGTTCAAAGTTTCTGGGTAATTTTCTTGTAAAAAGATAAGGGAAAAAAGGGTTGCCTCTACTAAAAAATCAAAGATTTCTGAGCTCTAAATCCTTTACTTGCACTGCATTCAGAAATGCATTGGACCTTTTAGTTTGCTTCATTTAAGAGGAGGAATGGTAGAATCTTTTTTTTTTTTTTTTTTTTCCTACATGCTGCTACTGGATGGGTGAAAAGAATACATGATTTCCAAAATCCGTAAGCCAGCCATACATATCAGTACAGAACAATATTCACTATACCAGGCAAGTTCTTACTGTCATTAGAATCATAGAATCATAGACTTCCTCAGGTTGGAAAAGACCTTCAAGATCATCAAGTCCTTAGTCACTTTCTGTATGATGTGAAGAGGCACTGTATGAGGGCTGTGACTCACTATTACCATCTTTCTGTGCCCTCCCACTTCAATCTTGTTGGCAACCCTAGTGGGGCTTTGCAGAAAGTGAAAAATGCAGCCCTGATGATTATGAACTGTCTGTGACATCCCCACTGGACCTGCTAGGCAGACAGAGCACTTCAGCATATACAGTCCCACATGGTCCAGCTCCTCTTCCAAGGTTTCTTTAAGGATGTGAAATCCTTAAAAGACAGGCTGCATACTGACTCAGACTACGTAAAAGCATGAGAGCATTTCAGTAGATGTCATTGGGATATACAGGTCTCTCTGCTTGTGCCAGACATTTCAAGAGGAATAGAACTTGTTTGCCCTTCCCCTGTGTGAGACTCACTCTCTTTACTGCAGTTTGGGGCAATTACTCTATTTCATTTGGGTTCCACAAGAAGAAGATAAGAAAGGCTTTTTGCTGTACAGCAAGTAAATGCAATATTGCCTCTGCTCAGAGAATCATTTCAGTTGGAAGGAAACGTTAAAGGTCATCAAATCCAACTCCCCTGCAATGAACGTATGCAGCTCAGTCAGGTTGCTCAGAGCCCCATCCAGCCTAAAAATAGACATTCTTTTAGGCAATAGCCAGTACTAATGTTTGTTTATGTTGGGTCCTGAGCATGTGGAAATATAAGATGGGTATTCTCGGATTCCATGGCTGGTGATTAAGCTTGGTGGCTGTCTCCTCCAATATCTTCAGTGTTTTGCCCCACTACAAAATATATGTTTGATTTCTAAGTTACAAGAGGCTCCAATGATTCTTTATAGGTTTCAATATAAAGAGATGAGCCATTTGTAGGTGTCCTTTCTGACTGGGGGGGAGAAAAAAAAGCAGATCGCTTTTCCCTTTAAGGAATGATGGAGTGCAACACAGACAAAGCAAAGCCCATGCTACCTTCGTAGAATCATGAAGTCATAGAATCATTAATATTGGAAAAGATGTCTAAGATCTTCTAGTCCAACCGTAGACACATCACCACCATGCTCACTAACCATGTCCCTAAAGCCATTGCTCAGACAATCCGGAAGAGGGCTGTTTTCCAAATACAAATCTTCCAGACATAAAATATACGTCAACCTTTTCAAGTACTAACAAGTTCATTAAAATAAATAATAATAAAAAATAAAGTAGTCCAATCACTTGATAAAACACCAGTCACCCAGAGTTTTGAATGAGGCCAGATGGATGAAAGTCTTGTCAAATAGTACCAACTATTTGGCTCAGCTTCTGCCCAGACTCACCAATCCTCTTCTGTAAAAGTAATATATATTCTAAAAATCAGACTCACGCACTGTACTTATCAGGCTCCTCCTTCCCCTTTGCTGCTAGAGCATGTTTACAAAGGAACTGATCCAGAATTCCTTCTCTGCCTCCTCTCCACTCACTCACTCACTAAGCATATTTTAGGCTATGGCCATAGGAAACCTCAGGCTCCACACTCAGTAGCACCTCTCCATTCCCGTGGAAAGTTAAGGCAAGAGTCCATATCCTACCTTGTTCATCTCACTTCTGCTCAAGCCTTCTGTCAGCCAAGAAGCAGAGGGGAAAATGTACTTCTCATCATCATCTCACCATCTCAGCATGTAATCTTATGCAAGTAGGAAGAATTAAGTCTCTTTACCATTTTTGTACTATTCTGGCTTGACACATTCACGCACCACATCCTTGCCTCCCTAGCTATGGTTGACACTGACTGGGTAAGATATTTTCCGCTCTGATTATTTTCTACACTGTGTCAGTGGTGTTGGTTCTGCTGTCACAGGTGTCTGAACAATATCTGAACATGAACTTCTGTTCACCTTGTACTGGATTATATGGCCTGTGGAATGGCATACAGTCAAGAGTGGCTTACGGAGCAGTGGCGTAATTCACCTATTACTCCCCTGTGAAATAAGGGAAAGTCTTGTTATCTACTGTAGATCTGTTGCACTACAGCACAGTTTTCCTTAGTCATTAGAGTGCAGTAAGACTAGTGTCATACTGATGCAATAATAACTGATCACCTGCAGGCAAAGAAAAATGCAAAGCATATACTTATGAACCAGACCTTTAAAATCTTTTTTCTCATAACCTTTCACATTGTTAATTAGAAAACATTGCTTAGTATCTCAAATTTGACAGCAAACCTTTCTTGGTTGCAACATCTTTCTTGATTGTGTATCGTTGGAAGCCAAGAAGTGTAAGCCTGGCACAGATGTCCACCACTGCATTAAGAGTTTTCACACAGAAACCCACTGTGCTCTAGCACTGAAATAGATCAGCATAATTTCTCATTACTCCTACAGGAGATTTTACTATTATGATGGCTTTAATACTCAACACCAATTCTTTTTCTTTTAGTGTTTTGGTTTTTTTTTCTCTTCCTGGATACATTTCTTTACAATGCTCCTACTCCTTTCCCCAATCATTCAATCAGCTTGAACAATTTAAATTCTTCCTGAGCCCTTTCACATGCTTCACTCAGTGATTCTCTGCCTTGCATCTCTCAAGGTCTCACTTTGGTGACAGCATTTCATCAGGATTTGCAGTGTATCATTTGACTTCCTTTCATCATACTGGCAGCTGGCAAAAATCAGCAAATGCATTGAAGTTCTTCTCCCAAGTTTTCATTTCCAAAGTACGAGTTTCTTCCTTGTAGCTGATTTTTGTTGTTATTCCCAAGAGCAGTATCTTCCTTAAGTACTATAAATGAAATTATTCTTGATATACTACATTATAAGTCACAACACACAGAGACATTGCTTTCACAGCTGAGCTGGATATTTAGGCTTTAATCTCCAAGTGAATACCTGGCTACAAAATGAGGAGTACCCCATAATACAATATCCTACAAGAGCTGTCTTCACAATGAAGATTCAGACTGCTCCTAGTATATAATGATAGCTCTTTGTGAACAGCACCAGTCACTTGTAAATTTGCCTTTTTTTTTTTTTTTTTTTTAGGTCAGATTTGTACAGCTTTACAAATAGTTTTAGATACACTTGTAGAACAGCATTCCTTTACCACAGTCAGAAAATCTCAAACAGCTACATTTTTTCTGCACTGTATAGACAATATTTTGTAACCACATATTAGAATGTCTCCAGCACATGCCTGGAACTGACTTAACTATGGTAGTTTCCAAAATAATTAGAGCTATGAAATGTAAATCTGTCATAAGTAACTTAGGCCATCAAAGTACTGAAATTTTACTTCTGAATTAGATGAATAATAGAAAATAAATATATTACACTGGACTGCAGTGTATCTCACTTGTACCTACTATACCCCAGTAACAGAGGCCAAAAGGAAGATGAAACAATGCAATTTTAGAGACAAATCCCCCTGATGAGTTGATTGAGTATCTAGCAAAACTCAAAAACGAGACTACTGAGCTCTATCTGCACCTGTTTTCTCTGAAGTTCAGGAAATCTGGTGTATTGAACCACAGAAAATTGTCACGAGTTGGTTGGTCAAACTGGAACAGATTCTTGTGTTGGTCAAAACTGGAACTGATTCTTGTGGAGCGTCTTTCAATATTGTGCCCAATGTAGCTTGTGGCTGTTGCAGAAAGCTTGGAAAATACTGTTTCACACAAGCATTTTATCGAAACATAGCTACTAAATCAAAAAACCATTTCAGAAAAATCCCAATCACATTTTCTCTTTCAAAACACTGAATGCTCTTCAGATACACAACAAGCATCTCACTAGGAGGGCAACACTTGAAACATTTTATTAAATATACAGAAGATTTAATGAGGTAAAGTTTGCCCCTTCCATGCAAGGTAGAACACAGTCATTTTTAAGAAGTCTTCTTTTTTCAAATTCTCTGAGAGAACATGATAGAAAACAGTAATTTAAACATGTATTGGTTCTAGAGTAACCTTCTCACACATCACTTGAGGGACATGATTAGTAGGCATGGTGATGATGGGTCGATGGTTGGACTAGCTGATCTTAGAGGTCTTCTCAAACCTTAATGATTCTATGATCTATCTTCATACCTGTCAGTCTTTAATTTCTTCCAGTTTTTATGGTCTTTAATGACATGAGGCATGAATCTACTGTTTTCTGGATGTGATACTTAGAATACTGGACCGTAATACACAAATCAGCTGCAAATTAGTTCTAGGTTTGACAAGACCAGCATAAAATAACCTTGCTTTGCACGCACGATAGGCATGTGCCCAAGCGCTGGAGATCTCAATTTTGGGCTGACTTCAAAATTTCAGTTTAACTTCTTGTTTTGTAAACATGCTACTGACAGCTTGCTTCTGCACGCATCTTCAGTTGATCTGCAACATAACCTGCAAATCTTCCTTCTGTCCTCCAGTCCTTCGATCTGAGACTGGTGGAAGAGACAGTATTTGTCCTGAAGCTTGGATACAGACTCACATCTCTCCTCATTCATCCCTGCTTCACAAGTTCTACCTCTCCTGTCTCTGTAAAGAATGCAGAAGGCAATAGAAGAACAGAAATGCTCAAGGAAAATATTATTTATGGATAGGGTATTAGATGTGGCATCCATTTAGAAGGACCTCTTTTCTCTGCAGACTCAAATTTCTACAGATTTGGTGCAGACATTGATGACAGCCATACAGGGTAGAATTCATGGACAACAAACAGTCATTAACCTTCTACATTTCCAGGCCCTTGCTCACTGTAATACTGATACTATATAGGATAGTACCAACTCTTCCCAACACTTATGTTCAGTAGGCAAGAAGACTTCTTTGGCACCCTTTTTTTTTATTCCCTACATTGTGAATGGCAGTAGTCAGGTACAGGAAGGAATGGTAAAAAATGCGGAGACTCTGGTCTCACAGTCAGTAGTGATGAGACAAGAATCTTAAAGACTGCTGTCTTACAACAGCTGTCTCCTTACTGATTCCATGTGCATTCTCCTCTGGAAAATTATTTATTCCAGAAGCTTGTTCTGATTCAGCTTTATTTACCTATTTTAATAAACCTATTCAGGTTGATTTACCTATTTTACAGTACAAAAGAGACACTGCTTGTGTAGAATAGGTCTAACAACACTCCTGCTTATTCCTTTCCTTACTCAAAGTTTGATTTTTGCCACTTACTGCTGAGTAACTGCAGCAAAAACAGAAGCCACTGTTGTAAAGAGAGGAAAATAAATTTTTATTAAGTGCAAAAAATGGTACAAAAATGCTAAAGGAATCACTAAAATGATCTCAAAACAACAATCAAATTGGCACAAACATCATCAGGAAAACCAAAAGAACTACAGTCTATAAAAGCCTTACTAGTAGCCTCATTTCTCTCGAGAGTGGCAAACAGAAAGTAGGCATTTCTAAGCCTTGGTTAAAGTCAGCAATTTGGGACCTAAGCGCGATAAGAACTGCTGTTAACTTATGTATACATAGTCCTATTTTCCCTTGTCTCCTTTTACCATGGCCCACTACTCAGCAGTGAATGCAGCCAGCCTGATTAAATCTGACTCCTTCTGTCTCTGACTTTCTCCCTTTTCACTTCTCTGCTCAGTGCTGCCCAAGGCCTGTCTACCAAGCTTTCCAGAGTAGGAACCATTTGTTTTTACTTCCAAGCAGGATCCTTAGAAAATGCCAAAACACAAAACCAAAAGCACCTACGTATCAGAAATATGCAAGTTTAACCAATGTCATTCTACAAGTAGGAAAATGTGATATCAAAAGATTACACAGTGAAGTTGTTGTGGAATAAGAGTTCAGCTCCTTATGCAGACTGCTGAGGAAACATCCTTCGGTTTAGCATTGGAGTTAACATGATTCTAGCCAATGTGATGATTCTTACATTCTTCTCAAATCTCTGACTGCTATGAACACTGTCTCTCAAAAGTAATTGCATTTTGTGTTTTCTATTTGAATTTATTGAAGCTGGTAGCCTTCTGCAGCAAATTCCATCTCCAGAATTCCTATATGATTGTATTAAAGTCACAGCCTCCAGTCCATGGTTGAGTCCCTTCTGAACCAAGATCTAGATTCAGACAGTGTCCTTTGGTGTTTGACTTGGTAGGTTTTGCTGGCATTAGGTACCGAAGGTTCTTCCAAAATCTGGAATTCACAGGGAGAGATTTATCTTTTTTCCACTTCACTACCCTTTTTGATGGCAAAAGAGACAGTGATTCTGGCAAGAAATTGTAGTCATTTATAGGCATATATTCAATTAATATAATCTTTGTTTTCCTTTCTACTAGAGCTTTATGCAATCCACTCTCAAGTTCATATATGGCTCTGTCAGAAATGTAGTTCTGGCTCAGTATAATGATTAATCTTCGGCTTTTGTCAATGAATGAATGGATATCATCAACAACAGCTGCAAATTAAAAAATAAATGTGTTATTAAACTAAATTGAAAGGGCAGGCACTGAATTGACTTCTCCTTTAACAATTGCACATGTACCAAAATATTCTCCTTGTGAAGAATCATCCTGTCCTTAAGAATAGATTAATATTCATTACAGATGAGTTTGTCAAAATAAGATCTTCCATGGTCAAAGCTTAATCTCTGCAGCGGATAAAAATCTACATACAATCTCCAGCTACCTATCTGTAATCATACGTACAGAAAGTGACAATAAAATTTATTCTTCATCCACCGGTGCCATTAGAGTGATTCCACACAAAGTCACCAACAGCCACCTCTCCCTGATTATTCAATAAACACCAGCTCACTCCTTTTCTTCCACTGAAATCCCAAATCTACTGCCAGTAATCCAAGGCTGAGAAGGCTAGCATGAGATGGTAGAATGAGTTCAAGCATTATCTCCACAACCATGAGACATCAAGGTCTACAGAGACTACAAATCTAGAAAACATGCCTCGTAGGGAAAGAAAGAGCAAACTGCAGAAGTAACCAAAAGAACAGAAAACTGAAAGGAGAAGAAGACTGGCAAGGGTACTGCAAATAGAAGGCTCCTATAAATAGAAGGAAACAATCTGTTTTCTATATTCACAATAGATCACACCAGAGAAAAGGAAATAAACTGCAATTTTTGAAGGGAAGAATCAAGTTGAACACATAGGAAAGCCTTTTTTATAGTACTCAGAACTTACTGGGAAATTTGTGGTATTTCTCACAGGTTTGAAAAATATGTCAGGAAAGGATACATGGACAGAAGATTCCGCTTGAAAAGGAGGGTGACCAAGCTTACTGTTTTGAGATTTTAACATGAATCCTACCCCCCAAACAGGCCTTCAAATTAATGAAATTAAATTTTTTGCAATCATCTGTAAAAGGCTATCTGCTCATAGGCCATTTAAAGAAACAAAATGTCACGTTCTCATATATTTTCCTACCCATTTGTCATCTACTGGATAAAAAAAAAAAAAAGGCTATTAACTGCCGAAACAAGGATACAAACATATGAGTTACCTGAGAATACTTAATACCAGAACCATCCATCTTTCTGTGCAATAAATGTAAGTTAACTCACAGACACCTGCCCTCAGCAAAAGCAGAGAAAGAGCTCTACCACCATGAAGCACCTTATATTCTGTGTTCTCACCCTTTCTCCACGGCAGCTTTTCCACCCATTTATCTTGACTGAGTAATTAAAGGTATATATGCATGTGTATATGAATTCATAAAATTACATAAAATCAATAAAATGTCTTTGTGCTGCCTCTGTGAGCAAACATAGCCTATATAGAATGAAAAGGTACCACTTCAATGTAAAGAACTTTTGATAGAATTATTTCTTTAGCTTTGCATGAAAAGGATGTGCTCATTTAATGACAAGAATATTCAATACGCTTACCTCCTCCAGGAGATACATCTCTCTCAAATATACATAACTTGTACCCAAAGGTTTCTTCTAATATCATTGGTAATATCCTCAAAGCAAATTCTCTCTCTTCTTTACTAGTAGAAACACAGTCTTTCAGGTAAGATACAAAAGCATCATATTCTTTTCCATCTGGAAAGAAATCACCCATTTTTGTCTTGTTGGCAACGATTAGAAATAAAGTATCTGATCCACCATTCTGGTTTATAAAATTACTGTTTCAGTTGCAAAGCATTTAGAAGCTTCTGCTCTCTTTTTTTTTTTTCTTTTTCTTTTTTTTTTTTTTTTTTTTGACAATAGATACTTCAAAAATTTGTATTTGATTTTGTTTGCATTTTGCAAATATATGAAAATTATATATCCTCTCTCCATTATATTTTTAAATCAGATTAATTTAACCAGTCAGTGTGATACTTACGATGATCAGAAAAAAGAAGGACCTTACTGGAGACTAATAGAAAAAACATGTTTATAACTTGATAAGAATATTAAATAAGTCACACTTATTTTACTCTTTGTCTAGTGCTACCGTGTAGGTCTGCAGAACAATAAAATAAGCCAGTTTATTATTTTAACAAGTTAAGAGTTATAAGAGTATACCACATTTGGTCATGCACCAGGAAGCAATCTGTAAGCATAAAACCCAATTAAGACCAATTCCAAAACTAGACTTACCACATTGATCAATCCCTAATTGAACCTTGCCACAAACAGCTATCTGGATTGATACAAAGCACATAGCTTTGCATCATCAACTACACTTCTTCCTTAGCATTAACAAATAGATAAATAACTCTCACAGGAAACAATGACATTCACCCGTTACTGAGAAATCTCCAACCACTGCACTTTATTCAAACTATAGTCAAGCCAATTTAGAGTCTAGACAGCTACAAAGAAGCATTTTAATAGCAAGCAGAAGGGCACCACTGAGGTGAAAACAAATTTCTATCGATCTATCACTTTGACAACTACAGAATGCTCATTGTGGATAGATACTTGTACATTTCTCCACGTATGCCAACAACTCTCCAACTTTTGTGATGCAGATCACTACAAAATAAAGCATACTTGAACAGCATCCAATTACCTCCCTCCTACTGCCTGCTCCAGAGGCAGCTTCTCTGTGATTATCTGCTTCACTACTCCAAGAGGATAACATCATTTTAGCACCTGACTATCATTATCTTTTATGTACTCTTTGCTCTTTCTACTCACAGAACTCCTGCATTTATTTTGCCACTTCCTCAAAGATGGCCATTTTATAGAACCTATTGGAAGCTATTTTTAAATCAATGCTCTACTTCAGTGTCATCGTTAGCTAAGTCATACCTCCAGCAGTGTCATCTCTTTGGCTTATGTTCCTGTAGACTAGAACTAAGTCCACTCTGAACATCACACAGACAACTACCACAGCCATAGCAACACATGGAAACAGTACAGCAAGGGTCATTCCAGTTGTAAATACGTGCATAGGCAGATCTTGGGTGTTTCCTGTAAAAGAGAAACCCAGGAAATTATAGCTTTAACAAAGAGCACTATATGATAAAATTATGATAGTAAATACTCATGACATCTTAAAATCACCCAAACTGAAATGTTGATGTGAATCCTTTCCTGCTAATATTTCAGGCACACATGTATGCCATTAATCCTGAGATGGAAAAGAACTGAAGAACATAGATTACTCTAAAAACAGCAAAACCAATATTTTGTGCACACACACCCTAGATACACGTAAATGAGTTTGATATGGGCTCATTACTGAGATAAAACTCCTCAAAAATGTACAACATCCCAAACTGGAGAGCTATACTAGGTCAACTGCTTTTATGATGAGTTCTCTTCAGGATCTTTATTGTTTCCTCTTATTTTCTACTCCTTTCTCAGCTCATCAATAAAAGCACTTAATGTCCTTTTTAATCTTTTTTTCTGTTTGTTCTGTCTCTACTCTCTTTCAAGCTTCTTTTTGTTTATTTATTGTTATCCTCTTATTTTAATTTCCAAATATGTATTTAAATTCCAAATACGGATTAAATGTTTGTGAAGTCCTTTGTGAAAGCACTGTCATGTTATACTCACTGTAGTCTGTACTTCATTTGCTCTATTATCTGCTGCATATTTTAACATTAACTAGTCTATTTGCACACTTAACGCTAAATATTTCTTCCAAATAAGAATTGGAAAGGTCTGAGATGGAAAAAAAGAAGGGAATGCCCATTTTTCAGGAATCTCCAAGCTGTCTAAACAATAAATATATAGTATTACTGTAAGGTAGAGGTCAGCTTTCCAGTGCTGGAGAGATAGAATCTCTAACAGAGAGAGATCTTCGACCAGAATGCCTGAGGCATTAGTGGGAATATCAAAGACTGCCCTTTCTAACAAACTACTACAAAGGGATTTGTCAGCCAGAGCTCAGCTCTGCCTCCCCAACTTGTACCCATGGCAGCAGTGGTTTATCCAGGGAGCCTCAGACAGCGACTCCAATTCCCACTGCCCCAGCTCTGTGCAGAAGGAATCGCCTGGAGGTATGTTAAACCCAGCATCAGAGGGGCCAAAGCCTTCACAAGCATGCATGTGTGTCTGGACTGATATTCTCAAATCAGTGCTGTGCCACCATTGCCAAGAAGGCTGGCATGAATAATAATTAAAAATGAGAAGTATGATTCATAGATTATACTGTACCTTTTTTCAGTTTCACTACTTTTGTGTGCGTTATTTCATCGGCTTGCAGTGTACAGGTGAAATTGTGATGCAAGTCCTCCTCTCTTACTTTTTTAATCCGTAGAAGCCGTGTGATATAAAACTTCTTTCCCAAACTGCAATAAGGAATGATGTTAGCAACACTATCTGCATAGAAATCTACAATAAGTTGAGAAGCAGATTTTGAGGAAAAGGTTGTAGAAGGGCCTCAGGCATTTTAATTAATTTGCAGTCCACAGCATATGACAGAAGATCAGTATTTTCTGGAAACCTACTGTGATTTTTTTAAATCTTCTTCACATATTGGTGGGTCAGCCTTGGGAATACCTGAACATTTTTTTGGAAATGTATCATTAAACCACCAGTAGAGGTTGGCATCTTCTTCTATACGATAACCCAAGAAACCTGTGCAGTTGAGTGTCTCTTCTTTACCTAAATGAAGCATAACATAAGAAGATCTAATCAAAAGCAGCATTCACGTTTACAGTGCAGCAAAATATGAGCTTTACAGGTCAGATATTCAAGTCTCTATCCTCCTTTCTGGACTTAGTAGCCATAGCACAAAGTTTTATACATGTTCCACCTGCACTGTTGCACTTCATTGCAGAGTGAGGACCTTATGTCAGATTAACTCTGTAACAGGCAGAAAAGTTTAAACAGGTCAAAGACTTTAGTGAACTAAACTGCATGCTGCAGGAAGAGAAACGGACAACTCACCAGTGCCCAAGGCCAGGTAAAGGGAATTAAACCAACTGATGGGGATAACTAAACTGTATACAACACAAAGAAATAACAAAACCTGCCTGGCTTGTGATGACCTCTCACAGAAGAAGCTGTCTTTTCTTCCAGTGGAACAGTTCAAGAATCTCTAAAGCAAGTCTAGCTGAAAGTATGTCAGCTTTAAATTTAGACCATCTGAATCCAAATCACAGTTGCACAGTTTGAAACATAGACCTAAATGTTTATTATCAACTACTTTGCAACTTGAGCCTTACTGTGCACAACTGCTATTTTCAGGAAAATTTTATAGAACAACGTCTAAACAACACAAGTTTTGAAAGTCTATGGACCAAATTCATCCAAAATTCCCTTCATTCTTCACCATGCCATCATGCTGAAGGTAAACCAACATCTGGTGCCTTGGCTGAGCAAATAAGATTCACATATGAGCAACAGAGGTGTTAAATAAGAATTTGCAAAATGGTGCAAGGGAAGACTGGGTAATGGAATGGGAGAAGCCCTCAGACACAGGACAGGAAACAAACAGACAAATTCATGTTCTTGAGATATACAGTCTCAACAGGAAAATCTCAGACGGTTTCCAGTACTGTGTGAATCCTACAGAACATGTTATCTAACCCCCAGCTAGGAACATAGTCAAGGATTCTTTGCAGCAGTAAGAGATCTGCATGCTTTTATTGACAGGGCTGTCATCCCTCAAATTTCACACTGCACTGCAGAGCAACATCTTTGACTGTAACGGATATGAAAGGGATTACTTATTATTGTTGCTCACTGAAGAAAAAAAAACTGATGCATTTCACACATTGTTCTGTGTTGTTTGCTGTCTAAAAGTAAAGCCATGGAGGGCTGGTTTATCATTACCGCCACTTTTTCTTGTTGGTCATAGCAACAACCTCCTCTTCTGCCTCTGCAAGGGTGAATTTAGTGTATACTTGTAGATAGGTCATGGAATCCACTAGTGAAAACATAACCATTTGTACAGATGTATTAGATCCAGCAGGGTACACAAACAACTATTTCAGTTAAACTTAACCAGACCATCAGCCATAAAGAGATCAGGACTAAAACATATATATGAACATGTATAAAAATACTTGTATTAATTTGATACCTATTTCTGTTTGAATTTCTTCATTGCGTCCAACTATCTCCAAAGTTACAATCTCTGGTGCATCTAAAAAACATATATATATAAAGAAGTTCTGCTATGAAGTAACAGCTTTCTTACATTCTACAACTGTAAAAATGACACATTTCTGGAACTAATCACATAGATTCCTAATTCAAAGAGAAATATCTCAACCCATCATTATCGAGCAGTTAAAAAACAGTATTTCCTGACAAATTTTCTGAATTTCAATACGTACAGAGCAGATAGTTTACAATAGCTGGAAGGGCTCTTTCCCCAAAATCTGTAAGTTTGTATGACTTACAGCAATTAAAAAAAAAAAAAAAAAAAAAAAAAAGCCACCTAAAACTGCAGGGAAAACTTACTAAATTTTCCAAACTTGGTAATATGTGAATTTCTGCTTTTTATTATCAAGTAAGAAATGTAATTAAGAGATGATGAACAACATCCAATCACAAACAGATTTAGTAGGGAACATTTTCCACAGTGAGGTGAACAGAAAACATGCTTCAGTTTCAAGTTTTCTTACCTTCTTCTACTACCAGCCTAATTGTATTGGTGCTGTGGTATACCTTTCCTTCATGACTGATGGAAATTCTGCAGGTATATATACCAGAGTGCTGAACTGATAAGGTTTTAAAATCCAGTTCCCGTCCCCTTTCATTTTCATAGTTCTTACAGTCCTGCATTAACAAAGCAAGAAAATATTCTACTGTATGAAACATATATTCAACACCTTAAAAAAGACGAAAACGATCTTCAGAATGAAGAATCACTCTTTTACTATCTCAACAGCATTTGCCTGACCCAAAGGAGGTGGGGCCCCAATTTCCAATTACTGTCATTTAAAGGCAATACCTAAACTTCCAACCCATTAAAAGTTGAGAGCACTGCCTGAATTACCTTACATTATGAATGGTCAAAGTGGTGAGCAAGGGGCGTGCTAAATCTAATGGTTGATTATATCAACACTCCACAGTTACAGGTGCTTCATCTGTTGTCTATGCACCAGCAAAACTGCTCCAAAGATCAGATTTGCCTAAAGTGAACAGAACTAGGTCTGACACAAATTCTGTAAAATATGTTCAGAAACAGTAAAATTTTGAAGCTTCTCAATAACTTTACAAACACATGTCAACTGTTAAACAAGTACTATGGCAATTCATTTAGTGTGAGGATGACACCTATATTGGCAAAACAGATAAACAGGCTAACAAACATGCACATCAGATCTTCTTCCACTCTAAACTACCAGTAATTTCTGATTACAGGTATTATTTCTAACAAACTTGAGAGCAGAGAGAAACTTTATTCTGTCTATCTCTCTAAAGGCTTATTTCCACAATAATTTGAAAAATTAAAGCATTATTGGCTTTTTGATGGTTCTAAAAATCTCTGTAATTCACTTTTCCTGCAATTAGATGTTCTATCTATAGCCAATGCTTTGATTTTTTTGATTACCTTATACCACGTTATGCTGTCATTTTCATTGACAGACAGATCATTGCATTTCAATGAATGACCAGTTCCAGCATTTTGAATTTCAGTTGTTAAATGATTTTGATTGAAACAGCTGCTTTTATTTCTTGCAAGTACATTCAAGGTCCACTTTTGAATTGTGAAATTTCGTTTTCCACTGCTGTGAAAAAAAGATTTGCAAAACCAGTTTTAAGAGCTTTTTAAAGGAATTCAGCTTAGCAAGCTACATAACAAAATAGAAGTCCTTTAAGCTCTAGTAGGTAAAAAATACATGTACTGTGAACTGATTATTTACATTCCCTTTATTACTCTTCTATCTCATATGTGTTATTTTCCACAGTAAAAGAAGTTATCTAAACTAAAATACCTATCATAACGCATTTGACAATAAAATTATGTCTATGAAATGTGACAACACTGTTCTTGTTCTGGTAGATATAGTACAAGCTATATCTACCAGAACAAGAAATCAAATATCTGTGGCATCATATATAGTTAAACATGGAAATAAAAGAGTTTAAGTGGCTTGAATCAGCTACTGATCTTGCAGGTTTAATTTCCCATGCTTTGATAAGGTCTAAAGTAGTAACTGAGGAATCTATTTATTATAAAAAATATTAAAAATAAAATAGGCAACTCTGGTTTTGTCCCATTTTTTCACTGTTTAACACTGTGCAGATAATCACCAAAATTTTGGAAATGTTTCTAAACTCTGCAAGTCTCATAAATTACTGAATCACTTACGAATTTAAGCATGTCTGCAAAAGAAAGCATTTTGGAAAGTATTAATCTCTTTCTCACATAGTCTCCACTGAACAGAGCTCTACAGTTTGCTGGCCACCACAGGTGGATAGAAGAGCCAGCAACTCTCTCTTCTAAAGCAATTTCATTACATCTCATATCTATAAAAGGAAATGTAAATATGCTGTAAAAACGCCTCTTCTAAATCTCTAGAAGTTGATAGTGACCACCCAGATATCTACTATATTCTACTTGCATTTTTCTCTAAAGATTATAGCTGTAATATTCCTTGCTGAGCTGTTACATTTCTATCACTTGTGATTCTTTAGTGATATAGTTTTTGGGCATACACAACGACTTCTGGCTTAACAAACTTTCCACCTCAGCCACCACAAAAAAAGGAACAAAAACCAGCTTGACTCAGGAAATCATACAGGGAAGTGAAAGCCTTTAGGGCATATAATCCAAGTTTACCATAAAGACTGCATACATACACAGCTCTAAGCTATTTCAGTGCAACAATCCAGTGTTATGTCAGGATTTCAATCTACAAAACAAAACTGACACAGCCTTCAATACAATATTATCTCTACATGTGTGCATTCCCACTGCTTTCAACAGCTCTAAGCACCTTAAAAAATAAGCAGTGTTAGGAAGTTATTACATATCAGGTGTCTGTCATGAATCTCCACACACTAATTTTTTTCAGGAACCCTTTATTTCAAGGTCACTAGTACAGAGCCACAAGATGACCTGCTTTCTCATTGGTTTCTTTGTTGTTATTATTTTTTTCTCTGCCAACCACAGGAAATAGGTATAAAAACCACACAAATTGGAGATCCTGCCAAAAATGTGCAACACAGATTTCTGCTTACCACTCCCACGCTCAGTGCCTATGAAATCCTTTACGTTCAAGAGATGTTGCTGAAGATGGACACACTCAGGCTTTCAGGTGATGTCCATTAATTCCTGAAATTATGTCCTCAGTCTACGGCACTAATAAATGTGCAAACACATCAACATATACACCTTTGGCTATATACGCCATGTCTCAGCAGAACAATTCTGTTGAACTAGAAAACTTCTGATTATTCTTTAAGTCAAAAATAAGTGGATAACACAATATACATACGCTGTTACAACATTTTCACCTCTCTCTCCTTGCACATTGTCAGTTGCCACAGAGCAGGAAATAATTAATTAGCTTGCAAAATATGTATACTGTGTTGTCATATAGTTTCTGAAATCCTGCAATGAATTTGATTGACACTTTGTTCAATTGAAACTGTTTACCTATGCAGCTAAAAAATCATTTCCCATATACCTTACAAATTCTCATATCTAGATTAATTATTTATTACTAATTATTAATTAATTATCAAACAGATAAGTGAAAATATGCTTAGCTTGTTTACTTTTAAACCAAAATTTTAGCCTAATATAAATGTTCTGAAACAAACTTCTTTCTGTCAATCTTATCAAGTCTTAAACCAATTCAGTAGCCCACAATAATCCACAATTCTTCCATGCCAGTTAACTCCTGAAAGTCCTCCTTCACCGCAGAAAACTGATTCTGCAAATAGTCTTCAACTGCTCTTAATATGCTTTCCTATACTGAGAACCATCAGAAAAACAATGAAAATCCCAATAAAAAAAAAACAAAACAACAACAACAAAAAAACCTTATTGTTCCAGTGGCCTTCATTCTAATCTTAAAAATAAAAAACAAACAAACAAAAAAAAAACTGAGTCTAACATGAAGAAATTCTAAATAAACAAATAAATAACTTACTTAAAAATTGTTTCAGGGTGGTAAAAATATTTTATTTTAATTGAGAAAGTTTTTTTCGTAAATAAAAATGCTTTCTTTTAAAACACATATTTCAAAGGTAGTATCATAATACAGCATCTTAGAAAATGAAGAACGGTTATTACAGATTTCCTCTCTAATGAGCTTATTATGAAAATCTCCTTTGGTAGTACTGTGGTTCATGTCTGCTGCTAATTCCATTCCAAAATAAGCCAGAGCATGCATTTTACAGCATTATTTAGGTGTTGGCAATAGTTAGATTTAATTAAATTCTGGTAGCGGTTAGATTTAATAACATTTTAGAACCATATTTAGTGAAGTTACTGTATGGATGACTGTTCAAGGCCATTAATAAAGTAATAAAATTTTGTGGCAAGTCCAGATTTGATATGAAAAGTATAGGTAGACCGACAAGCCAAGTACTATCTAATCTCTATATATACCACAACTGATCAGTTTGCTTTTTACCTCTGCTTATTTAGACATATACCTGTACTCAGTAATATGCTAAATCTGTACTACTTTGAAAAACAAAGTAGCCAGATTACCACTGTCATCATCCCTAAAGCCAGTTCTCTTCAGACTGGGTTCAACACACACTAGGAAAATATTTCTCAAACTTTATCTACTAGTTGGAGAAAGAACAGTCTGCCATTAAAAAGAAATCTCTTAAAAGCAAAAGAAATATTCATGTGTATCTTCACTCTACTTACAGACTTCTCATTTACAATATTCAGCATTTTAGATACGGTGACTCAAAAAAAAAAAAAAATAGCCATACATGGAAAAGTATAACATGAAGTTTTCATCTTCTATGTTAACTTGAACTTTAACTAACTAACAAGTTAACAATTAAAATCTATATTATATTATGCTATCAAATGCCTGTCTGCAGTGCTGCTGGAGAAATGTGGACAGCATTTCACAGTATTCGCAGCTCTATAATGAAACAACAACCTTTATGAGCCAGGAAAGAATCTTAAAAAGATTACTTCAGCAACAGCACAAATCATTACATGCAAAATAATTTAAAATGAATTATGACTTCAATTGTAAATCCTAAAGTACAGTTGTGGTGCAGGTTTGTCTCAAGAGCTCCTACAGCAAATCTAGTCCTTCGATCATTCCTCATGGTCTGATAAGGAATACCACAATCACTTGAGGCCCAGCCTTACTTCCCCTTTTGACTTGTGATGTTCTACGGTGGTAAGAAATTAAATCCAATTATTTTATTTGCTCCATGAACAGCTCCAGGTATGCAAGGCTTTGCACAGAAACCAGAATTCAACTCTGCTGCTGTTACTTCATTCCACCCGATTTAATCAGCAGGCATCACAGCACGAGCTTCACTCAACACAGTAAGAACAGGTTTGGTGTAGAGGACAAGCAAATTATAGAATCAAAGAATGGTTTGGGTTGGAAGGGACCATAAGGATGATCTATTTCCAATCACCCTGCTGTGGGCAGGGTTGCCATCCACTAGATCAGGTTGTTCAAAGCCCCATCTGACCTGGCTTAAACCACTTTCAAAGATAGGACAACCACCACTTCTCTGAGCAATCTGTTCCATTGCCTCACTACCCTCATAGTGAAGAATTACTTCCTAAAAATGTTTCCTTTTACTTGGCAGTTGACAGGAATGTCTGTCTCTCCTTATGCTTGGGAATTAGCCATAAAACAGCAAAAATGCTACCTGTTTTATCCAATCTTTGAAAGGCTATATCTGTTTACGGCTATTTGTATGTACTATAGGTCCCTCTGGGTAGTTACTGAGAAACTGCGACACCACAATTAATGTAGTTCTCCACACTTCCTTTGTGTAGATACCACAAACAATACAAAGCAAGACAAAGAAATTACCACATTCATAGATAATGGCAAAGGCAGGATGCTCATCCACTCACTGTGTACCCACCTTTGAGTGACAAAGTAATTCCCAGAGTCTTCAAGTTCGACTGGCCAGAACTCCAGAAAATTCATTTGGGATACAATTCTGTGTGTTTCCTTTATTCGCTTCTGCCTTCCAGCGCTTTCTTTGTACCAGTTTATTGTGTACTCTTCTTTCCAAGACTGTTGTCGTTTTGACTCAGGAAAACAAAGGAAAAAATACTCCCCTTCTAGTACATCAATGGAGGCACGAAGAGGACACAGTTTCTCTTCAGAGAAAAAAGGAAAAAGGCTTAATACTCTTTCAGAAAATAATATCAGCTTGACTTTAAAGTGATCTGCTGCGTAGCAGGTCTTTTATAAAATGACTTTTTTTTTTTTTAGCAGAGTAGACTGACAGAATTTATTTGTTCCAACAAAATCTATTTCAGCCTATCTTACTGAACCAAAACTAGAAGATATACAAGGATAAAAAAAAATGGACATTTCCCTAAAATTCTTTCATGTGGGTCCAAAATGGGCACAGATGGCAGAATTTGGCCTCACTTTATAATAAAGCATCTGCCACAAACAGAAAATTTCTTCATATGGTTGGACTTGACAAAGATGTCTAATCCTCAGAACTGATCAACTGCCATAAAAACAGTCTATGAATTAAGACGTACATTTCTTTCTTAATTAATGCCCCATAATTACATGATGAGATTTCTTTAAAACTTCTTATCTTTAGAAAATTTCTCTTCAAACAAGGTTCTGTGTGAAAAATCTAGTCTCAAAGTCTGCTTTCCTAATCAAATTTTCCAAATGTACTTTTGCATGTGAAAGTCATACGAAATACAGAAAAGGAACCCTGGCCTAGCGCAAATAGTCAAGAATAAATAAGCTTTCAACCCTTATTTGTCCTAGAGATTGTCTTTCTCTAGCAGCTATTGAGACTACACTTCTGAATGCCACAGAGTCAGGATCATTTTCCTCTTTGCTGTAGCTCTCCATACAGCCATGCTCCCGTTCAATAGAATCAGGGGTCTCTAGCCATCTTCATCTCTATTGTATTTACTTCATATTTTTGTTACTATAAATGAAATTTCCAAAGTCTGGAGCTGGGCTGAAATTGAAAAAAAAAATTAAGATGTTGCTCTTAAATGCAAAGTACAAAAACTTCACAGTCTGAAAAACTATCAAGATGTGCTATATTTGGCAAATATTTTGAAATGAGGATTTATACTTACCTGTGGCTGTTTCAGTGATAAAAATTAACAAAAAAACCATGAGAATCATTTCCTTGAGTTACTTCTCACTTTTTCTCCAGAAAAAAAAATGAAACTGAGTTCTTCTTGGTCACACTGAAAGCCTAAGGAAAATAGACTCACAGTTCATCACAAGTGCAATGATACAGACCTCTTTGAGCATTGTGAGAAGCGCAACTAATGCCCGTTATTGAAGAGGGCCTTTCAAATGGAAAGTTAATTATTTTTACCATAACAGGTATATTGATGTATCAGGTAATGTATCTAGGTTTTCCTTGTCAAGTTTTATTTCAAATTCAGAAAACAATGACGGGTTTCCTTCCTCCATTTTCAAGATCACTTAATGTCCTTTGTATTCCTGATTAAACTGACAGTCTTTGAGGAACATCTGCACTTGGATTCCAATCCAGTACAGTGTTTTGTGGTGGTTTTTTTTCCTACAAAGAGTATGGTATTTGCAAGACAGGACTTTACAGAAACACAGCTAATAAATTCCCTTTTCATAGATCAAATTCATAGATCAGACATGCAGGTGTCTTTTTAGACTGCTGGAAAACAGTGAAGTCTACAGTTTTGGCTTACATTTTAACCTGTTGAGCAAGTACGTACCAGCTGAGAATGCTAATGTTTTCATCTGGAAGCAAGCAAGGGCAGAGCCAGTCCTACAACCGTGCTTCAGTTCTGCTAACAAGGCAGAAAGCACTGATGCTGATTTCAGCCAATACAAATGCCCTTAGTCATCAACCTAGTCATCAACATGAACACGCATGTACAAATATGACATGTACTCAAGAGAGATTTTTCACACAGAGCTATCAAAAGTAATCTCTTTGAACATCCCATTTATCTGTCTTTTCAGCCTAAAACTTTTGTAATTTGAGAACATACATACTTACTGTTGTAAGACACTTGTCTGAAATTTACAGCTAGAAACTTCCCGTGATATAAACAAGCAGGATGAAGTAGACTATTGCATTTCAAGTAACACTCCAGAATGACATCAAGATATGTAGCTGCTCTTCCCACAACTCATTACAAGTGTGCCATCATCACATAAATATCTGTAAGAAAATGAAAGAACTATTTCACATCCCTTTTTTCAGACTGACTGGTAGACAGATCCCAATTTAGAAAGGAGCAGAAAGGTGGGTGCTGAATACTGCAACAAGCAACTTTAAAGGGCATGCACGCATACCTGGTTTTGGTTCCTTTCTATACATGGAGATTCAAACTATTACATTTTATAGGAAAAAAAGAAGGGTCTCTCTGTCTTGAATTTTCTTTTCATTTTCATCCTTTCACATCTAGAACAAATACAATTGTCACAGACAGTGAAACCACGATCCACTATATTAAGATAAAATTACATATCATCAGATTTTAATTCTAAATCCCATTCTTTATTGGCACATCACATCAGCACAAAATTGATGTTTTGATGAATGCACAGTATAGCCCTTGATTCTTGGAAAAGGGATTAAAGAACAAAGTCTGATCCAAACTACTTACTAATAACCAGGTTTGAGATACCTGACTACAAATAACAAGTAAAATACACCGCCTTTGTCTTCATCTTATGCTGCTATTGGACCTGATGAGTTTGTCCAGGCTAGAATTATTTTTATTTGAGCCATATGGTTGGCAGTACTCTTCAGTGGAGCGCCAGGGAGGAAAAAAAAAATGAAATAATTTAGGTAAAATTCAACTACAATAAATATTCTTTAATGAATAAGGTCTTTAAGGGGAGACAATAATTACAATGATTCTCTGTCTCAGAAGGAGTACAAAAGTATTCAAAGGGCAAAAGAGCAGAGGATGAGAGATTCAAAGACAGAAGTTTAAAAAAAAAACAAAAACAAAAACAAAAACGACACAAAGTTGTCTGTAAGTTGTCTAAAGGAGCAGCAGTTTCAAGCATGTTTTTCAAATTTCCCACATGCTTAAAGTTACAGCTGGACTTCCAATTATAAAAACAGTTCTTAGTATTATTGTGCCATTTTTAACACAATAAAATCTTGAGGCAAACTTGAGCATTTCAAATTGTGCAAACTGCATTAACTCTATGTTGTGAAGTACACAGGTTGATATACTGAGATGTTTTGGTCATGTAACTCATTTTGATAAACACTTTTGGAAACTGGAATTTGTAACCCAAAGGATTGTGGCATTCTTTAAAACAAAGCAAAACAAACAACAACAACAAAACAGATCCTTCTGAACCTCAGACTGTTTGAACAAATGTCTGGAGGGCCAGTGAGGAAGCCACTAATCTCACCTCTTTCAGGAAGACTTTTTTGGGGAATATCAGTCTCTTTCACGCGTGACTATATAGCGCCACAATTCACATAGAAGAGAAAGGATCAAGCAGTTATCAGAACCTTGGTAGGTCTAAACACCATTCTGTCAGGAAAACAAGATATCGGTTATAACAAAAATCCACCTAAATTTCCAAACAAGGTAAGCGTTTACTCACGACGCAGGTTGACAGTGGATGCAGAGGTAACCTTCCAAATGGCAGTCAGTTACAGGCTGCACTCACAAACCTTCTGAATTCAGCACTGAAACACAATGATCTCACAGTGAGTCAATACGAAAACAGCCCAGACTGAGAAACCTCCCGAAAAAGCAAGAGTGGAATTATCACTTTTTTTTTTTTTTTTTTTAAACTGTTGAACACAGGGAGGAGAATGGAAAAGGCAGAAGTGAGATTTTCACTTTTACTTGTATCGCTCGGAAAAGTAACAGCAATTTCTGAACGTGAACTCTTCTAAAGGAAGCATATGAGAGACGCACCCTACCCACCAGAAGCCTGCGCAGCACCGCCCCTTCCTCTGTGAGGCACAGGAGCCCGGCAGGGGGCGGGCGCCTCCCTGTTGAATTGGAAGGCAGCGGCCGGGACAGGGGCTGTGGGTTGTGGGCTGGGATTACCTGGCTTGGAGAGTGTTCCCGGCTACCAGCTGCTGCGAGGTGAAACCTGGCGGAGGGCTCTGCCTGCAATTGGGGCGAGATGGGCTGTGTCAGGAGAGAGGGGATTTCCTCTCACAGCCTTTACAGGAGGGGAGGGTGCAAGGTGATGGCTTCGGTACTTTTGGATGGAAACACTTCTTCCTCTGCTCTTCTGCTGAAGGCTTGTGGCGGGACTGTGTTCTGAGAAGTGTGATGAAAGTAGGATGGAGCTTCAGGAGTGTGCGTATCAGACTAAAAATAGCAGCTTCTATCTCTGCTACGACTTCCGTCCTCCCTCACTGGCCCTTTGAGGATGAGAGTGTGCTAAGAGATAAACAATAAAGCTGATATGCTGCAAAAAGATATGAAAAACCACGAAGCCTGACAAATTACAGTCTGCAGGAAAAGGCAAAATGTGCTCCTGTACAAGATTCTCCTGATTTCAGAGCTGTACTTTCTGTCCCGATGTCCCCTTTGGGGGTGGAATGGCGCAAGGTTTCGAGACACAAAACGTCTCATGATTCCATTCCTTTGAAAGGAGCATTCACCCCTAAGCAAGCCTCATGCCAGCAGCTGACTGGTTCTAGGCCAAATGCTCATCTGTTGAAACTATGGTTCCATCGGGGATTTCTGAGAGCTGTGTTTCATGTTTAAGTGCTGTTCCTGCATGAGTGTCTGCCACTGTTTACTTCACACCAATAGTTTGTCTGATAGGTACTGAGTGATGACTTGATCTGCTTCTAAATGAATTCATTTTGATAACAGCAGAAACAAATTCATCCCATCAGGATTTCCTTTGTTTTTCATATTACACTGCTCATCTTCAGAAACCTGTCTGGTAACAGCCACCCTATTTTTGTTTTTATTACTTTTTAGCCTTTTTACAGAGTTTCCCAGTAATGACAGGAGGTGTCACTGTGAAAGTGAAAGGGGCAAGTTACTCTAAACAGGGAGGGATTCCACAGAGCTGGCATTTTGCAGATTTTGCTGCTGAGGTGAAGCTGAGAAACTCTGAAGAGTTTTGCTATCTCACCTCATTAGTTTTCCTCATCAGAGATTAAGGCAATCTATATATAAACACAATTAGACTGTTAGACAATGTAAATCAGAACTTTAGGAGAATCTGACCTACTGTAACTACTTTTCAATGTGTACACAATATTTCACAGTCATTATTGTTCTTAAGGCTCAGTGCTTGACTTTAAAACTTAAAAGAAAGCATACATGTACTGTAACAATTTTACATTTTACAGCATGTACTGATAATGATTTTACACGAGACTGAAAGCAGTTTAGCAGACAAGGAACTGGTAAAGTTAAATGTCATCAGCTATTTACTTTGACAGGATAAGACTTGATAGTGACAGTTCAGATACTTCTGTTTTATTCACTTTTTACAACAATGTTTTCCATGAGTTGTTCTCATATTCATTTGCTTTTGAAATACTCTGAAGTTTCTGAACTTTCAGCTGTATTGTGGAAAGCTGTGCATTTCAGTGAATGTCATAGCTTTTTGTGTTTTTTGAATGTACGCAGAATCAAGTCTACAGTTTTTCAATACAATTTTTAATGGAGAAGCAATAGGTTAGTAATAGCAAAGTAACTCAGCTGTGAAAATAACTACAGCTCAGTGTGGCATGGTGAAAATGCCATGATGAAAATGGAAGTTCACGCTGATATTGAAAATAGATTTTTCTGTGAAGCTCCACCAACGAGTCAGCCCTAGCTGATTACCCTTTTCCATCCACCACACATTACGAAGGTACTAACTGAAACTGTGAAACCGATCCTTTGATAAAGAGAAACACATCCAGCTCTTGTAACCACAGACTAAGATTGTTCTTTCTTCTAACTGGTAGCACTTTTAAGTTTACTTTCTGCCGTCTCTGCACATGAGCTACTTTAATTTTTAGCTGAGCACTAAGTTATATTCCAACATTTTTTTATCATTACCTATCCCTGATGTCAAAAAGCAGGTTCCCAACTGATAATATGTCTGCAGGAGCCTCATAAGTTTTTCAGAAGTTTTAGAATATGTGGGCTGCGTGTTTTTCAAACTTCCACAGCTTCTAAGGACAGCATTTGACCATCTGTCAGTGAAAACTTTCTCCTAATTTCTAGTAGAAATTTCCCATGTTCTAAGTTATCACTTACTTTTTTTTTATCCCATTCCTATGGTCCTTTGAGAAGATCTGGCTCCATCATTTTTCTCTACCTTTCATACAGATTCCTGTAAACAGAAATAAGAGGTCTTGTTCTCTCCCTCAACATCCTGTGCTCTTGGAGGTGTTTCCCGGCACTCGCTCCAGTATGTCAGCAGTTGTCCTTCTTATTCATGAAGCACACTACTGACTCAAACTCACCTCGGTGTCCACCAGGACCTACAGTCTTTACAGCCAAGCTACTTTGTACTGAGTTGATCCCTAGGCTGTATTGCTGAGTGGGAATTTTCCAACATAGACACAGCACTTTGTGTGTGTCTTGGGTTGAACCTTGTTGATATCATTGTTCTATTGTAATGCAAAATAGTAGTCCTGCTCTCCAGTGGGTCAATAATCTCTTCCTGGATTCACTTTATGTCTGAAAATCTGTTTATATGATGATCTGTCCCATTTCCAAGGTCATTCATAAGGATACTCAAGAGTATTAGTACCAAAATTAGGTCCAAAGGGTGTCACTAGTAATTTAATGTGAGCTGAAGTTTGTGTGCTGATCACAATCTCTTGATCCAGCATGAGCTTTCATCCCACTGTTTTTCCACTCACTGTCCACTTACCTGTATATCACAAATAGAGTACATGTCAGAGGCCTTTCACAACTCAAGAGAGTAGCATTCAGTGTTCTCCCATTGCTCACAGTGTGGCTGGAGATGTATGTTATCCCCTAAATCCGTACTCTCTGTTCCTTGAGATCTTCCATTTCACATATTTTGAAAGGAATATTGCTTCATAACCTTCCAGAGGCCGAGATCTCTAAAAACTAGAAATAGTTTTACGGAATAGCTCTATTTCTGGCACTCTAAAGGATCAGGAACATGCAGTTGTACAAGTATAATTTTTCAACTGAATATATCAGTTTTACAAATGCATAGAATCATAGAATGGCTTGGATTGGAAGAGACCTCAAAGATCATCTACTTCCAACCCCCTGCTGTGGGCAAGGTTGCCAGCCACTAAATCAGGCTCTAGATCAGGTTGCCCAGGGCCTCATTCATCCTGGTATTGAATATCCCCAAGGACGGGGCATCCACAACTTCTCTGGGCAGTCTGTGCCAGCGCCTCACCACTCCCTCAGTGATAAATTTTCCAGTTTCACTCTCTCAGTAAAAAATATTATCATTCAAATATAATTTTGTCTGAACACTTCACACAAAGGACAAATGTATATGTATATGTATATGTATATGTATATGTATATGTATATGTATATGTATATGTATATGTATATGTATATGTA
>JAOWBP010000001.1:110064883-110089489 GCA_028571105.1 Tragopan temminckii | reverse complement strand
GATAAACTTCCTGTGCTTGTAAAACTTGCATTGCTTCAGATCAAAACCTCCACTGGAGTCTTCCTGGAAGAGCAGGTTCAGTTCCCAGTATGGCTGATTCAGCCTCTCTTTTCTCTGGAATAAATCAGATATATTCAGCATAATGGGGACAATGGCCAGAAGCAACTTTTGGAGGCCTTGAACAAGGCTGATCAGATCCTGCTGTTCCATTTAACTTCACTGCAATGTTTAGTGGCAGAGAGTTCACAAGCTGACTGTCATTTAGTACTGTTTATTTAATTTCAAGTGCAATGACAACACAGAACCATCAGCTCTCAGGAAACAATATTTGAGACGTTAGAGAAAACAACCCAGAAAAGAACATTTGAAAGCTTCTCCTGACAGATACAGGGAGAATTGCACCTTTTTATAAGTTCTTTGGCTTCTAAAGGGAACACACTTCCAGACAGTAAAAGTATAGATCTGGGTGTGGAATTCCTGCCCACACCTGTCTACTGAAGATGAGCTATAACATCAGCAAGAAATAACTTAGAGGAAGAAGAGGTCTGGTGTGCTGGGCTGAACTGGATTAGAATGACTGGAATTTGGGGCGTTCTAGGGTTCACTCTGGAAGTATTTGTGGTCCCCCAGGCACTTTTCACTTTCTTGCAGATGAGAACTGAAATAAGAACATGCGTGTAGGTCAGACCTATGAAACACAATCATCAGCTATTTAACTAGCCCTGAGTGAAGATGAGGAACTAGAAGCTGGTGGTAGTTTAGGTATTAATAAAAAAGTGACACTTGGGAGACATTCTGACAGCCCCTGTATCTCTGAGAAGGCAGACAAAGATAATGTTGAAGGCAGGTTCCTGTTCCTGTCTGCTGGTAGAAGGAGTTAACATTTCCAGTGTTTTTCCACTTGCTATGGACTCACTATCAGAGTCTTTGCCCGTTGCCTGGTGTTCAGAAAGGCTTGCTATATCCTCACTAGGAAAAGAGGAAGAAAATGTAATGAAAAGATGTCACAAATTCCTTATGCTGACCAGAGACTGACACCACGTAAGAAGTTACGCAGATGATCTCTGAGCTCATGAGATGATGTGTTTTGTGGCAAAGATGGAATGTAAAATACGGGATGATCACCATCTCTGGAATTAAATATGGGAATATAGAACTGAATGAGCTGGAGGAAGTAAAACAGCCTGTTTCATAGGCTAATTCTTTAAGTTTGCCCCCAGAAGTATTATGAAACATAAAAAGCCTGTGGTTTTGTTGTTTTTTTGTTTTTTTGTTTTTTTTTGTTTTTTTGAAAAATTGTTGGCGAAGGAGTCAAAAGATACCTAGCTGACTTACGCAAAGAGAAGAGAGAAAGGATGGGAAATAACTTTGAAGGAACGGTTTCATATTGACCAGGGATGGTCAAATGTATGCAGAGGCTGGATAAGAAAAAACAGAGAAAGCTTTTCCTCAGCAAGAGAAGCAGCAGCCTCTCAGTGTAACAGTCTGTAGCTGGAATACTACCAAATCACACCAGGCACTGCATTACTCCTGAAAACTGAGGTACTTGGGTCATGCTGCTCATTTCCAAAGAATCATATGAACATAGAAGCATTCAGGTTGGAAAAAAATCACCAAGATCATCAAGAGCTTCTCTTAGCAGCACTTATCTCCTATTTAAAAACACAAGTGAAAAACAAAAACAAAAAACAAAAAACAACAACGACAACAACAACAAACCAATCTTGCGACATACTCTTTTTTCACCATGCTGCACTTCTCTTCACACGCATATATGAACATATACATAGTGCACAGCACACATCCTGAGTCGAACATGCACATTTTCCCCTGTGCTTTGTCAGTGACGTTCTTTCCTGGCAATATTAAGGAATGTTTTTGTCTGTCATAGAGACAAAAGCAAACAGCTCTCACCACCCTTGGCTGTGATAGAAGCTTTTCACTCTTCTCTGGCAATTTTTCATTCTTATGTGGATGACAATTGTTATCGAAGCAATCTAACAAAATCAGCCATAAAGATACTGCTAACAATGAGCTAGTGCTTGCAGTACTTGATTATGACTCAGAATGTTAGATTTAATCCCTGGCTTCCTTGGAAAATTTCTTGTGAGCCAGATCATTCATTCAGCACGTTTTTGATGGCTGTAAGACTGAAGCGATTCAAATAGAGCAACTCTGATACAGTTGCCTACAGCATCTTTGCTTCTTCCCTTAACCTGTCATCTCCGCTGCTATTTAGCTAGTTCATAAAATGCCCCCAAGAGTGATTAATTCCAGTAGTAAATGGAACAACATATACAGATCTCTCACTTCCTATCACAGGCTTGTGCTACAGAGAATAGCAATGCAATCCAAACTAAATGCTTTGGGGAAAAATTATCAGAACATAGAGCAGGAATGTGTGAAAAGCACACTGATGGACAGCAGCTAGGAGATGTGAGTTACACTGTGGGAAAAACAAAGGATCAACCATACACATATTTTAAGAAATAAAAATCTGTTTTTTTTTTTTTCATTAAAAACAAAAAGAAGCAAAAAAGCAGAGTACACATTTTTATTACACGTTTACAAGACATGAGGCACAAGGAATCCCTGAGGCATTTTTATTTTACTCAGAGGCAAGCTATCATTGTTTCAGCACAAAAATTGCTGGTCTGTGAGAGGAACAAATAGAGACAACTAAAGCAGAGCACTGCCATTTCTGGATTTAGCCTTGCTCACATCAACAGTGACGAGCAGCAGAAGCAGGCATCTTGACAGTAGCAGCAACAGGGAGAAGGGGATAGACATCCACACAACACAGGCAGCAACAAAGAGCTTTCCTGAACATTTACTGAGGACCTATGGATAAAAACAAAATAAGGCTTGTGTGAAGCAGAAATCAGGTTTAATGAATCACTTCGTGAACACAAAATATCAAGTATACTCATTCCTTTCCCTCATCTAGTTTGCAATATGGGGCCAGTGTTTTCCATTGCCTGCCCTACAGCTAACAGGAAGTGTTACTTAGTTTCCTTCCCCTTCTTTGCAAGAACATTCCCACAGATAATTCACAGTGCTGATGTGCTCTCAGCTTCCGGAGAGGTGCTAAACTCTCACATACCTGGCAACATACAACCAAAACATTCCCTTTCACATT
This sequence comes from Tragopan temminckii, assembly GCA_028571105.1. Classification (NCBI taxonomy): domain Eukaryota; kingdom Metazoa; phylum Chordata; class Aves; order Galliformes; family Phasianidae; genus Tragopan; species Tragopan temminckii. The sequence goes on along the minus strand of JAOWBP010000001.1, from coordinate 110,086,350 downwards.
CCTCTGGGGAATTCTGGGATGCCCTCCTAAGGGATGCCCCCTCCTCTGCTATAATCCACCTATATCCCTTCTAATCTCGACTACGAGGAAATGTGTGTCTACTTGAAAGCAGTTATGAACAGTGAAAAATACTGCAAGACATGTAGCTACGCAAATGCTGTGATCAGAATAAACTTTATTTTACTCCTACCACCATTCTCTTTGAAAATGAATCTCTCTTAAGGGCTTTGCGGTTTACTCTCAAGACCTTTGGTGGCTCAGCACATTTAAAGGGATAACAGAGGAAACCACTGACCACCATTTCCGCCAGAAGATTCAAATGCTGTGGTGCAGCAACTGTGCTTTTTGGGGATCTGACCATCCCCATTAAAGAGTCCTATAACAGATAAAGACCATCTCAGACCCCACCATTTACTGAACTTAAATTTTCTTTTTCTGTCAGAAATGACTGGAACAATGAATTTAAAAATGAAGCTGAGAGGGAGCTTTCAAAGCATTACTCACACACCGTGTGGCACACAGTAGGCATAGTGATGTTCACGGGGAATATCCTAGAATCAGGCCATGCTTGTCACAGTGCACCATCCTGCTATTCATATTTACTCTCTTGTTGAAATTTTGCCCTCCCCCAGCAGGATACCATCCCCAAGGCTGCATTTACTCCAAGACCTTTCACAGAGGAATGAAGCCACAAGAGTTTTGCCACTGACTTCAATATGTAGGGAGAAAGCAGATTGTTTTTTTCTTCTTTCTGGAAGAAACTTTCATACTACCAGAAAATGATAAATAAAATGAAAGAAATAAAAGAAAGACAGTATGAAATAAGCAGGAAAAAATAAAGTCACCAACATCTTTCTAACAGTGTGAAGCACGTGAGAGACAAAATGAAACAAAATTTATCCTTACATTTTTCTTTGAGTCGTAACGTCACCGTGCTCCTTGTGTTTCCCATTTCATTCATCGCTACACATGAGAAACTGGACTGCAAATCCGTATGTTCTATGTTACTAAAGGTCAAAGTTGCCTCTCCATAGTACTCTTGGTGCTGTCCTTCAAAACTAACAGTGAGAGAAAAAGAGGTGGTACTGGTTGCTGTTAGGAATAATTTGCATAGAAAGAAAAGATTATTACATATTATATGCACTTACTAAATAATTTCTTCGTGAATTTTTCCTTCATCTGCATATTCTGCCGGCATCTTATTCACATCCCATGTGACAACAGCTAAAGGCTGTTTCTTAATCCCCAACCGGGCCCGACATTTCAGAGAAAAAGCAGTACCTAATCAAGATTGATGAAAAATAAGAATAAATTTATTTTCCTCGTGACATCTTTTTCTACAAATCTTCATACCACTTTTGAGTTTTGCCTTAGCAATTTAGGCATTTCCCGAGTTAAAGCGCAGAACATGATTCACAGGAGGGTCTTGAAAAGAAATACTAAAAGGATATTTGAACAAAATGTCTAATACATTAACAAAGGCCACAAAATAAATTATTTATATATAACACTCTGAAGGGAAAATAGACATTACTTGTGATGCTTAACCCATGTAATCAGCTATTGAGGAATATGGGAAATAAATGCTGTCTTACATACAGGCAAATATGGAAATAGTGTAATATAATTTTCAATATACAGTATTTATCATAAATTTTATTTGCAGATTCTTATGTTGGTTTTTATTCAAGCTGGAAAAACTAGAGAAAAACAGGATAAAATTAAAACAGGTAATATCTTCTTATTCATTAGTTATCAGGAAATACTTATTCCAGAAATAAGAGTCACTGTTGCACTGAAGTAAATACAATTAAAACAATTTAAAGATTTCTACATTAATATACAGTGTTTTCTAAAGTATAAGTACATTTGCACTATGCAAATTATTGAGATTAATTACTGTCCCAGGAATGTAGGGCATTAAAGACTAACTATCTTATTAAGGAGAGAGATGCCTGGCACACTAATTCTGAGTGATAGAGAAACTGGAGGGAAAAAAAAAAAGAAGAACAGGAATGTGTTTCCATGTGGAAAGTGTTTGGGCCCAGGGTCTGGTGCTACAGGTTATGAGGAATGAATCTGAACTTCTGAGAACATCCATAGTCTTAAACAAAAGGAAGCTAGGTGCATGTTCCAGAACACAAAGGGCTGTCCAGCCCTCTATTTGTTGCTTCATTCCCTATCTTTTCATTCCAACAAGTATCTTCCAACCAGAGCAATCCACTCAGTGCCAGCCAGCACAGGCAGGACCAGCAACCAGTCCCTTGCTTTCCTTCATTCATCAACAGAGATGCAGCTGCTGTGTCTGGACCAAAATCACAAGCAAGAAGTATTTCCAGTTGCAAGAATAGTCCATTCTTCCCTCTTAAGTGTATCATCAGGAAGTTTCAAAGGATTTAGTTACAGCCCTCTTTGAAGTGGATGGAAGCTGTCATGCTTTTAGTTGATATGTGATAACTGACCATATGAGTAATCCTAGTTTATCCCTGTCAAAGTAGAATGAGTTATTTAAACTTTTAAATTGCTGCTTAATTTCTAAATAGCCTATCATTTAGATATAACTTCATATCATTATGCCTGGAATGAATTAAATCTGGTAAAAATTGTAGTGCAAAAATGTAATTAACCTTCTCCCTGAAGCTGCTGATGTTCGTTAGGTCACCACAAAATGCTGGTTTAAAAACAATGTAAAGTCTTTACTTACCAAGCTCCACTTCTATTACGTCTTCATCTTTTGGAAATAAAATTTGAACAGGTAGAGATGAGTGCTTTGCTTTAGAGATTAAGGAGAGAAAGGAAGGACGTATTAGAAAATTGTGAAAATACATTTTATGAAGTAGTGGAATTATATCAGTTTGCTATGACAGTGAACATCCCTTGTCATTAGTGTTCAGAAGGAACTTCTCCTTCAACATATTTATATTTCATCTCTGGTAATTATTGATATGGACAGGTTCAAGCTACACTGAAACACTTGGTTTGACTGAAGGATCTATTCCCTTTGTTGCATCTTTCCTTGCCACTCAGACAAACTCTCATTTCCCAGTCGAAGCACATTGCTTGCTATCCTTCCCATCAAGGCACTTCTGTGAATCCTGTAACCACATTTCCCTATAAAATATGCAGGAACTTATTTAACTCTCATTTCCCAGACTGCTATAAAATCCACTCTTTTTATCCATCCTGTGTCTAATTTTCATTAGTTGGGCCTTGACGAAAGAAACAAGAGCCAGAGAAAGACAGTAATTTCCTAGCTAGCTGACAGTCCTATGATCTGAGCTGCCAGCATGCAGATGCAGAATGTCCTCTGAATCAGTGTGGATTTACAGACCAGCAGGGGCACACATAAGCCAATACTGACAACACATAAGAGTTTACACATCCAGCAAACTTATTTTAAAGGCTAATGAAATCTCAAAGAAGTTATTGTTAGGTATTCTGAGTGCTAAAAACTGGAGCAGACTCAATTCATCCAGTTGAGATTTCACATGCTATGTTGCAATCCTTTCTTTCTGTGGAACGATTGAAAAATAATCAAATTAGCTTTGAAATGAAGTAATCTGCCTGGATGCAACAAAGACTTCTGTAATTTTGGATAGCCGTGTGCCAAGTAAATTAGAGCTATTTCCATTATACACCAGAAAGAAAAAAATTTTGGACTAGTAAGAAAAGTTTTGATGAAAGTACATTCAAAGAAAAATGCAACATGAAGAAGAGATTGTCATGTTGACCAACAGGGTATTTATCAGATGGAATCGGGAGAGGAAAGGCATGATATCTCCTAAGCTAATGTACTAGCTCTCCTCTCAAATCTCAATTCCGACCAGCTCAGAATAGCAAGAACATACTTTTCTACTAAGAATCAGGGCAAAAACTGTAATTGAGGCTCCACAGAGCTGGGCAGTTTCCCATAGCAAAATATTCTGATGTCAGACCGTGAATGAGCTACATCTATTTTTTCAGAGAAAGCAAACAAACAAATGAACAAACTGTTTTTCTGTTGACCTGATTGCACAACTGAAGAACTGAAGTCTGGTAAGTTGATACAATCCAGAACTGATGATTACCGGCATGTTCTCACTCTGACTGACACCAAAAGACAAGGTCTCCCTCAGGACACTGAATCCCAGAAGCAGCCCAAAATCCAGACATCTCAGCCATGCTGGCCACTTTCATATTAACAAAGGTTACAGTGATGAGTGGGCTCCATTCATTTGTCATCTGTGTTCATCACTCATTTTGTCTCAGTCAACAGAAATCCAAAAGATTTTTAACCAAGATGGATCAGCAGGTGTTGAGTTGTATGCTATCTGCACATCAGCAATCCAGTGATTACCAGAAGATCCTACAGGTCCTTCCCTCATCAAAGCAATAGAAAATGAATTTTTGTAGCATACTTTGAAAGAGCCGCTTCACCTCAACAATACATGCTATCAGTCAGCCCTACCAGCCACAATATCCAACTATGGTTATTGGAGACTATTACTGAAAGCCTGAATGAGGTTGGGTCTGAATGTAGTGCCATCTTGCTCTATTTGGATCCCCACCCACAAAATTCACCTAAGAAAATGTTGATCTAAAGTTTCATCAAAATACAACAGGTTAACAGAAAATACTTTTCTTTTTAATACACAAAAGTTTCCTTTTCTTTAAGGGGACATAAATCTTTGTTATTTTAGCAAGTCCTACCTTCACTTATGAAGATCCTTGTTGCTGATACATTGAACACCTTTCCTCTGTGAGTATAAGTAAATTGACAAGTATAATAACCATCATCCTCCTTATTCAGGTTTTCAATAAAAATATAAGGATCGTGCATGAAATATCTCTCTCCCTGTAGAGGTCTGCAGTCCTGGAAAATAAAGCTCTCTTTGGCTCGTTGCAAATATCTCCCACAGTAATCTGATCTACAGCTGGAACTGTCATAGTTTTACTTACCTTATACCACTGGATGATAGTAGCATTCTCATAATTCTTAAATGTCGGACAAGAAATTTTTCCTTTTCTAGTTTCATTTGCATAAAGTATCCGGCTTGGGAAACACGTTCCTTGTTTGTACGGATGCACCTGAACATTCATTTTGCGCTCTTTTTTCCTCCCATCTGAACTTTAAAAATTGAATAAAGATGATTCAATGACAGCATTATTATAGGGACTAAAATGAATACTTGTAGCAAATGTGAGTCTTGTTCTAAAAACAACTGGATGCTTGCTGTATTTCAGTTACACATTGTTTTAAAGGTCTGCTACAAAAATAGCAGTTGCAGAATGGAAGTTAAATAAATCGGTGTACACCAAATGATATCATTTCCACAAATAACAATTAAAATGCATTTTTAAAACACGGATGATTTTTTTTTTCCAACTCTTAACCATTTCTCTTTCCTATATTGCACTTACTAATTTATAATACAAATGTAGTTTCCAGAATCCTCTAAAGAAGTTGGCAGAAACCAAAGAAACATTTCTTTTGAAAATACTCGTGATCCCTCTTCCTCTTCAGGAATTCTTTTCCTTGTGTCTGTGTGATACCAGGTGACTTTTGCAGATAAATCATTTTTGGGACATCTTACAACTAATGCCTCACCTTCGATTGCATCATCTGCAAATGACCAAAAGATAAAAATCTGAGGTGAATTAGGCCTTAGACTCACTGAAGATAGAGAAGAACTTGGCATTTCTAGATCAGTAGGCCAGTCATGTGCCTATACCTACCATCCTCAAGCTTTCAGAGAAAATGTAAAGCAAATTGATTCCTGGTGTATTTGTTTTGTTTTGTTTCGTTGTTTTTGTTTTTTGTTTTTTTCAAGGAGATTTTGCTCTGTTTTCAATGCAGAAAAAGGGAATATCAAGAATTTTTATTTATTTTTAATGGAAAAAAAGAACTACTGACAGGAAGAAGGGTGTTAGATAAGATTGTTATAAAGGAAATCCAGAAGATCTTGTCTCTAGTGTTCATGCAAAGCAAAACAAAAAACTGAAAGGAAGGATCTGTTGGAAAGTTGAAAAGCCATCAGAAAGGAATGAGAGAAATCGGTGACTTAGAAAATCAAATTACACACACAAAAGGAAAAGAAAGGATGGAGTTGAGAGAAAGGAATTCAAACCTTATTTTTTTTTAAATATAAGTGAATGTAATACTGAAATGATCTGGAGAAACTTGAAACAGGCAATTTTGACAGATATTTAAGTGTTGTGGCACCTGAGCAGTAAACTGGCTGCTGAAAATAGAAACTTCAGTCTGAAAGTCAAATTCCATTTTGGAGAAGATTAAAAAAGAGAAAACTGATGAGGATGAAAACTGGATAGGTCAGCAAGGAGTTACAAAAGATAAGAGAATAAAAAAATGAGACCAGGTAACCAAATAGCCAATGGAAACAGAGAATCTCCATCAAAAAATGACATTTTGGGGGCATATTGCCACCACCTGGCTTCAGACATGTAGCATGCAGATCAGGTGGTGAGTATCTCTGCATGGTTAACACCTGTCTCCTGGTTCTTTCTGAAGAGGTCCTTCTCCACTGACATTACGTATGGCCTTACAGACCCATCTAAATTACCCACATCAGGTATAAGTATGCATGAACTCATCGTTCTAACAGAATTCCCACCCATGAGTCCTGCATTGTCCCAAAGGAGCAACGCAATGAAAATACAGTACTCTTCAGGAAAAAAGAGAAGAGGAGGAGGAGCACAGAGAAGATGAGAGGCCTCATCTAAACATAGCAATGTCAGTGAAAATTATCTTGGTGAATTCTTCAGCAGAATTTAGCCTCTCAATAAATCAGTTTTGTTTGTAAAAATTAGCATTCATTCTGTAAACCTGAGAGTACAAGGAAATATTTAGAGATAACATCTTTCTATATTTCTCAGACAACGCAGCTCATCTGGAAACTAGTACTACATGAGTGTTGTATAATGCAGTGTCACTGGTAGGAAATGACTTCAGGGCCAGTAGAGCAGCTGCAACAAAATGCACATGTGAACCACCCTGCTCAATGCAATTTAAGTACGCTCGCTCTTGGGGATTTTGCCCAGCTGGAGCCAGGAACAGAAGCTACTCCCAAATCTTCTCGAAGAGGCTTTTCTTTCTGCCTGCAGAGATGCCAAGAGCAGAAGTAGAGTCTGGATTTAGTGTCTGAAAAATGGACGGCATTCAGTACATTTTAATACAAGGAGAAACGGCAACACAGAGCCAACTTCTACGCTGTGATATATGGCTTGAGATAAACTAGCCAATTTTAGTTAAAAAAGATAATCAGGAATAGTTTGCTGAATAAAATTTATCGGAAAAAAATATTTTAAATCTGACTTACATGAATCTGATATCACGGAAGCCGGGAGGAAGATAGATAGGAAGATCAAATGTACATACACCATCATATTTCTAAGCGGGGAAAAAAAAAAAAAAGACTATCAGAATATACTACTGATGTATATCTACGAGCAGACAACAGCATCATGCAGAGATAAGCTGAGTCATGTGGGCTGCTCTGTACAGAACGTGTGTGTGGGTGAGTAGGAGCCCTTCTGCAGCTTTGAGATGATGCTCTTAGTTCCACAATCAATGCAATAACCGATGCAACATTAAAACTAGTGCTATGCCTTCATTTAATTTAAGGGTAGGGAAATTCCTCTGCCATGGTGGGCCTCAGATAGAAGCCTCTTCTTTCTTGGTTGTTTCTGTTTTGTTTTTCAGGAAGGTAAATGTATGATGACATTCTCTTCATTGTCAAGAGTGAAAAATTGTACCTTAATCTAGAAAAGGACATATTTTAGATTTGAAAATACATACCTTGGCTGTGAATTAAGCTTTCATCCAATCTAGTGTGTGGGTGCATACCACCTTCTTTCTTTTGGAAAGTGGAAGTGGAGATACCTTCAATGACAGCTCCTTACAGGTAAGTGCTTAGTGGCAAGAATGGAAGCAGATGAGCATCATCAACAGAACAAACCCAAAGGGGAAAGTGAAGAAATGGACTGGAAGGGTAGGTAGAGGAATATACATTGCCCTCATACAGTAGTAGTAGGACAGATTCTAGGCCCCACTGATTTTCATTTGTGTCTGACATGCACCTGCTGTACCTAGCACCTGGGAGTGTGGTTCAGGCACACTCCAGCAAGCCACTGTATCAAGGCTACCAGCTATTGAGTTACGGACATTGGTCTGGATGTATTCTGTGAATATGTCAAGAGACAGTAGATAAGAAATGCAAATATATTAAGGACTCCTAAGCACTTTATTTACCATCAATAGAGCCTTCTCCTAAATGCTGTCTTTGCTTGCAGATTACAGAGCAGTGTCTGTTGCTATCAGAGGAGGAAGGAGTGATCCCACAGTGCTACAGACAGCAAATAAGCTGTCAAGAGAAAGCAAGTTAGAAGTGAATTATTATCTGTACTGTAGATAGCAAGCACAGGAGGAGCCATGAAAAATAGGCAAAAGTTGTGCAGGCAGGATAAGTACTGCCGTCACACTTACTGCAAGGAATTTTATTTTGGTGCCAAAGATTTCCAGACTAAACAAATATTGACAGGTCTACATCTGTGCCAAGTCTGAAATTCAGAACAAACTCAAATTTGTGCTTTCTGAAACACCATTCACTTTGTACTGATTCGGAAAGCTGCTTCATTTAGAAGGTTTAATGAACATCCTCTAATAAAACTTAGAGTTGGAAGAGAAAAGCGTGAGTGTTTCAGTGTAGGCATTTGCAGGGTTCACGGAAAATGTGAAGTTTAGACCTGAAAAATCCAGCATCCCAGCAAGGCTGTTGACATGGGAAGTGAGTGACCACCCAGGACCTCCAAGAAACAATCTGTGTGAATATCTGCTCATTTCCATTAGAGCTGGAGTAAAGTACTGCATCCAAAAATGTGCAGGCTACCGACTTCTTTAATCTTAAGAAAATCTTAGACAAGCTTCATAGATATCTGGAATTACTTTTCAACATAACAAACATCAGCAGCTTTGTCCTGGAAGGAATTAACGAGTTGGCCCAGGAGAGGGTTCAGCATGAGCTGGGCCTTTGTGTGATCCAGGATACAGAGAAAATTAGCACACAGGAAAGCTCACAGCAAGAGCACAGTAAAGCATTTAGAGCAGAAGTTTTGTTTTGAGAACTTATTTCTCACACTACCAAGGAGCAAACTAGACTGGCAAGTGGGAACAGGAAGCTGATTCTCATGTATCCTGATTATTATAAGCCAGGATTGGGATTTATTAAGCAAACAAAATTTTGCCAGTAGTTCTGTTGATCTCAAGTATAACCAAATAGCCCCTAAAGACCCAGTTTTAAGGGAGGATGAAGAACCACCTTGTTGTGTTAGAGGTAGCAGACTATCAGGCTTAGCTCCTTGCTTCTCCAGAGGGAACTGCTCTAGAAACGTTTCATGATATTTTTTTCCAAAAGTGGGTTTGCAAAAAAAACTGTTCATAATGCTGTTCATGTAAGTCTATGGACATGACAAAAGTACCATGTCTTGCATACCAAGAAAAATTGAAAATGCTTTTGCAATTTCTAATTTAGAAAGTTTGACATGCTTTACAACATAAAAATACCATGAAATAACAACTGTGTGGGATGATACATTCACAGACTTCCCTCATTCATACTTTGAGAGATATTTCGTCTCTCATCAAACCAGAGAACACATTCTGACTGAAAATGAGCCACTAAAATAGTAACAGTAACTCTGATGTGATTGCAGAACAGTCACAACAGTTGACACCTACAATAATTCAAGCTATGAGCATAAAATTTAGGAAATTCAGTATTAAAATACAGCAAAGGTTGAATTCATATATAAATTATTTTTAGAAAATATTTTGAAGGAAGAAAGTACATAAATATACTAAATTGCATAGCAACTATTTTCTGTTTTTGAATAACTAACAAAATTATCTGCCAGAAAATTGAAGACAAACCCATTTCTAAATACACTTCATTATGGATAAGTCCATATGTTGTTTATGTTGGTCCCAAAATTATTTGTCTATCACATCAGCATATCCTATATTTGAATCTAATAATTTTTCTTGAGATAAAGGGGCGCAAAAGTGAACTGAAATAAAGTCTCTTACAAAATTCTAGACACAGTTTCCAGCAGCATCAGTTATTATTGGCTGAATAATAAAATATTTGACCTACCCTCTGGAAATTCACACAGTAGAGAAGTGCTTTGCTCTGGGCTGAGTCCTTCGCTTGTACCGGATTACTGGGAATGCTTTTTAACTGGCTTCTGCGATGCATATCTGGAGGAGCAGAATTTATAGCAGCATTTGAGACACCTCCCACTGAACAGAACAGAACTTGCAAATGGCTGTAGTAGCTTTCAGTGCATATCAGAGAGGGGATCTCCTAGTTCCTATCAATCAGATGTCTTTTGCCAAGGGCATCGGCTTTCTGTTAATCACAAACTATGCCATTTTATCTTGACTGTACTGCAGTAAGCCTGCTGACTAATTCCTGGCTTTCTCACGTGCCTGGGGAGAGCAAAGCAGGAGCCCTCAGCCGGCAGAGGGTGCATTGGAACAGGTTTTGCCTGAAAAAAAGTGACGACTTTGCTGGGGCAGCGCTCCTGCAGAACAGCTGTACACATCGCTGAGGCACTGGGAATGGTTTTTAGTGATGGACACTGCTTCGCTGAAGCTAAACCCTGAGAAAGCAGATGTCTGCACCTACAGATAGATTAGGTCTCTGAGGGAAAGAAGGCTCAAAGAGCAGAGATGTTTCACTGGAAATCCAGGAGAAGCTCTGCAAAAGGATGCGGGAGTGGGAGAAGTCTCTGCAGGGATGACAGTGGCCCAATGTGCTGTGTCTGCCATAAGCAGGTGTACAGGGACTGTATAGGCCACCAAATATCAGAGAGACATTTTAAGAGCGCTATGAAGGACTGCTCAGCAGCCTTCCAAGCATCAGCACCAAACCTGTGCCAATCACAGCATCACAGAATAATAGTGGTTGGAAGGGACCTCTGGAGATCATTGAGTCCAAACACCAAAGGTCCCAAGCAGTGCTGTTCATGTGTGGCAATCAGTCCACAGGGGTGACCTCTGCAGTGAAAAAGTAAAATTCCTGAGGATGAATCAGCTTCATAGAACTATTCCTAAAAACACTCTGAAAATCAGTGCTTCATTCTTCCTTGACAGAGTTGCTGATACTCTTAGCTACTTTCAGTGTTTCTGGGAACCTGCTATGAGCTGCAGCCACAGCAGTCAGCACACAGCAAACACTCAGCAATACGTGAAGATGTGGTAATTACATGCCAGCAGGAAAAAATCTTGCCCCTGTCATACCCATGTTCTCCCCAGCTCTCCGTACATCCCTTTGAAGTGGTCTCGGGGGTTGTACTTTCCCTACAAAACAGAAAATGAAGAGTGTCATATGAACACCCTACTGCAATGAAATACCACATTGCTTTGGTCAACCATTCAGCTCAAATGGTAGCTTGAAAAGCTGGTAAGGTTCAAGAAGTTTCATCAGCGTGAAGGCCTTCCTCATTTCCTGAAGCTATTCTCTAGAGACAGGCAATAAATGTGGGGTACACCATCTACATTCAGTTGAAGATTCAAGGACTTTTCAGCTCCTCATACTGTCCTGCCAGTAAGGAGCACAGAACCGTAGAACCATTAAGACTTCTAAGATCATCTAGCTCAACAGCCATCTCCACCATGCCCACTGAGCACATCCCTCAGTGCCACATCCACACAGTTCTTGAACACCTCCAGGGACGGTGACTGCACCACCTCCCTGGGCAGCCTGTGCCACTGCCTCACCACTCTTTCTGAAAAAAGATGCTTCCTAATGTCATAGAATCATAGAATCATAGAGTGGCCTGGGTTGAAAAGGACTACAATGATCACCGAGTTTCAACCCCCCTGCTATGTGCAGGGTCACCAACCACTAAACCAGGCTGCCCAGAGTCACATCCAGCCTGGCCTTGAATGTCCAATCTGAACCACCCCTAGCACAACATGAGGCCATTATCTCCTGTCCTGTTGCTGTCACCTGAGAGAAGAGGCACACCCCAACCTCACCACAACCGCCTTTCAGGTCATTGTAGAGAGCAATGAGGTCTCCCCTGAGCCCCCTCTTCTCCAGATTGGACAATCCCAGTTCCTTTCACCAATCGTCATAAGGCTTGTGCTCCAGATCTTAGAGCCAAACTGGGCAAAGAGAGCAGCTGGACACATGGGAGGTGGCGGTTGCTGATCAAGGACTGGCTGGACATCAGTCAGCTTGTGTTAAGCAAGTATGTTGTGCATCACTTTTTGTTTTGTTTTGCTTTCCTTCTTATTAAACTATCTGTATCTCAATGATCCATATGGGTTCTTTCCAACTCAAAGTGTTCTATGATTCTATTTTGGGTAGTTCTGTGTGGAGCCAGGAGTTGGACTCAATCCTTATGAGTCTATGATTCCATGATCTCAAACCACAGTTTTTGACATTTTTTAATTTTTTTCAATTCTCTCCCCCATCCTGATGACGTGAGTGGGATGTGAGCAAGAAGCTGTGTGGTGCTGAGATGCCTGCCAGGTCAAACTACAACACACAGCCTCTGAAAAATTCCAATTTGATAAGCGTATTAAAAAAAGTGCACTTACAGAATAATGGCAAGAAAGTTCCTTGATGAGTTAGCTGCATTGCACTCCCTTAGTGGGCTGTATGCATAGCAGTCCAATGAATAAGAAAGTAATCCGTGTCCCAAGAAAACAAATCAAGAAGTAATGGTCTTAATGTGAAGCAGGAAATAGTCAGGCAAGACAGCAGGGGAAAAAAATAACATGAAAGATAGTAACGCTCTGGAGTATCTTTCTGGGAACCCAGTGGAGATGCCACCAGTGGAAGACCTTCCGTAAAGAAAAATCTGGGACTGGTAACATGGGTCTGGTTGCATATGGCCCACAGGTCTCTACCAGCTCCAATAGTCAGTGGCCCAGAGACTCAGATGTCCATGATCCAATGGTTGGTTTTGTGCTGGATGAACTTAACTCAGTTGTGCATCAAAATTACTTCTGAGCTCTGTAAAGTTCACAAGCTAATGCCGCACTAGATAAGAAAAGTGAAAATACAGTTGAAGTTACATTTTTGAGATGAGTAGGAACAGTCAGGAGCTCAAGAGGTCAAAAGGAAAAAAACGCTGACATGAGAAAGATAAAATACTGAGATACAAAAACAGAGATAGGTAAACAGCAACTCAACAAAATCAACATTTGCCTTGTGCCAAGAAAGAGTGCTTAGACAAGCAGCTTAGTCTTATACCTGTCCCAGTTCGCCAGGAAATAATAGCTGTTCACTTGTTGTTGGTGGTTTTTTTTACTTCGTGCAAGCAGGCTGTCAATGCACACTGTAGAGTGTGGATAGAAGTGACCCTGGCAGAGAAAGTTACACTACACACAGCTCTTGAGGCCAACCCAAGAAGCTCTAGTGGAGTCAATAAACGACTAAACAGCAAGGGAAACCAGTGATAGGTTTGACCATGCCCACAGTGTGTCTAATGTCTCTTAGCTGGTGGGAATACATCTTGGGGTTGAACTCGATGATCTCTGGAGGTCCCTTCCAACCCCTGCAATTCTGTGATTCTGTGATTCTCTGATTCTGTGATTACGGAGGGTGCAGTATCCTTCCTATGCCTGTGTGTTGGGACTAGCATGTGCATGTGTTTGTTCCACCCTGCTGGGCAGTTGGACTCTGCCACATCGCTTTCGCACTCCCACTTGCCAAAAGAACAGAGTGGGGGGAAATAAAATGGAAAAAGGACCATGGGTTGAATTAAGGACAGGAAGATTGCTTGTCAGTTAGTGTCACAGGCTAAACAGACTCAGTATAGGGATATTAATGTAATTTATTGCCTATTACTAACAGACTAGAGCAGAGAAAAACTAAAAGTAAACTAAAAATACCTTCTGCTCATCCATCCTCCTCTGTGTCCTTCTCCTGAACAGCACAGGAGAATGGGATCTGCAATGAGACTGTAATACTTCGTTCTGCTACTCCTCCATCGCCACTCTCTGCCCTTGCTCCATGTGGGTCCCTCCCATAATGCTATCTTTCCTGAACTGAATTCCGTGGGCTTCCCACAGGCTACAGTTCTCCCAGAACTGCCCCACCATGGCTCCATACAGCGGGACCAGCCCTAGCACTGCTCCACATGTGCCTGTGTGGGCAGCAGCTCCCTCAGCCCTCCTGTCCCACTATGGGCTCTTCTCTTCTGGGGCCTAGATTGTGTATTAAAATTCAAAGGATACAAAATGAAGGTGAGAGTATTTTGAAGGAGGCAACTGTCCAACAATTAAACGTACCCTTTGTAATGCTGGCATATATTTGCTGTTGGGTTGCACAATGATAAGTTACTTGGAAAGTTCTTTCATCACCTGTAGTTTCGAGAATATCTTGACTATGGTACTCAAGATATACTTGTCAGGACATGATGACATTGTTCAAAGAAAAATCTTAACACCAACACCAAAATCTCAGCACCTTAAAAACAGATTCCCTTTCCAGCAAAGTACTCAATTCCTCTGCTGCATGCTTTGCCCTAAAAGGAGAGCAGTTGAGCTGCCATCTTAAGGAGGCTGAATACAGCAAAGTCAGAATGAAAGTAGCAGCAGATGTTCTGAACGTGACCAGGCCGCCAGCAGGATTGCCATAACATGACCACAAACTGGACAGAGTGCTGCTCCAGTACATCTGTTGCTTTTATGGAAATAAAAACACTTCACTGAGCCCCTGGAATCTTCCATTCCCACTGGCGATCCTGTCAAGCTGCCTTGGATGCCAGACAGGACAGAGATAAAAGTGAGACTGAGCAGACAAACATCTTTGGGCAAGAAACCTATCTAAAGCATATCTATGAAAGAAAAATGGAATAAATCCTCCATCTTGTGTCTAAATAATTTCAGAAAACATGTCCAAAGCAAAGACTACACATGCCCAAATCAAAGTTTCCAATTTTAAGTTAAAGATCTTTATACGCAAGAGGTCACTGCTTCGTACAACAGCAAAGCTAACCTCCTTTGCGGCACTCATTCTATTTTGCATTACTGAAATCAAACATTATTCATATAATGTTGTTTATGTCTGACTACTTCACTGAGAACAAGAAGTTTTTCTACTATTTCTTAGGAATAATCTTGTATAAATACCTAACATTCTTGATATCATAACTTGGATGGGAAAGACACTATTCTTGCTAATTTACAGGACTAAGACAAAATGAGATTCTCTGAAAAGCCATTCAAGATAATTTGCTGACAGAGGATGTAGTTTATAGTGACTTTGTACTAAACAGCCCTGTTGGTTCCTCAATATATATGAATTACTGGAAGTGAATGCCTCACTGATAAAAGAGGGTCACGACATGTTGACAGCATGTAGGAGCAGAGGTTTAGTCTTAATAATTATTTATATTACTTATAATATCACTGTTCAACAAAACGTTTTGTCTATGGGTTGAACTGAGTTTTCAGAAGAACATTTTTCATGAGAATTAGCTCACTGAGTTTACCATCAGATCTTTTTACCATCTTTTTTACCATCAGAATCTTTTTTATTATTATTATTCAATTATTTTTTTATTTTTTTAATGAAGCACTTGGGTGAACATCCTCAGCTACAGTTCAGAAATTCAGCTCTACTCCTTAGACCACCTATAAACATAGAAAGGGTTCCAAGTGGTAAAATCTTCTCTGGCCCCCAACAGCTACTTACATGGAAATTAGCTTAGAATACGTCAGTGATTTGGCTCGTTATCATAGAAGTGGATGTACGTGGTTTGCACGACATTTGGGAAATTTCTTTCACTATTAAAATAGGTGCTCCTAGCTTTATAGTGCTTGGTGCTGTTGGCCAATGATGTAGAAAAAGCGCTATTCTTGGAAAAACATGCAGAAACTCATCAGTTTTCAGTAACTGGGAAGGATATCTTGGTGTAGTTTTGGATTTATTCTGAGAACAGTGTAATGTTCAGCAGCTGCCAAGAGAGCAAACATTGTGATGAGTTATTAGAAAAAGAATAGAGAACAAAACAGGAAATGTTATTATACTGATACAACATGTCCTTATCTTGTGCACTGAATGCAATTTTAGTCACCAATGACTGAAAGGATATAACAACAAATAAGTTCCCAAAAAGAGGAGTAAGGATATCAGAAGTACAGAGCACTTCTGCTGCAAGAGTAAAACAAATTGATTGGCACTCTCTAGGTATGAAAAGGGAGGACTTTTAATATGAGGCAAAATTACATTGGGAATGATTTTCCAGTACATCATATGATAAAGGAAATACGGAAAAGATCAGGCACATCACTAAAGCAGTGAACACTCTTTCACACAAATAGAAAATGAAGCTAGTTGCCAGATTAAATTATCTAAAAAGATGATGGAATGGATTCAGAACGTAAAACATGGATTTAGAAAGGAAAGATGCATTGATCACTACTTAAGATGCTGTTGACGAAATTACTTTAAACTGAGGATGTCCATCCCACCTGGCTGACACTGATAAGAACCACCAGGATACATCATCCTCTCCTTAGCTTGTTTTTGACAGACTGTGGTTTTGAAGAGCAGCAGGATAAAGACCTAGGTGTGTTTTGTCAGTGTGGTCTCATATGACAGTTCTTATTTCCTTATATTAATAGGAAAACAGAAGAAACACAAAATGGAGGCAATTTAAATCCCCAGCAATTTCCCTTCCCTGAGATCTGGATGTCCTACAGAGCCTTGACATCTTTTCTTGTAAGAACTCAAGCTGTGCTTTTTGGAAAAGCTCATTTCTTTCCTTTGACCTTGCCTTGAAGCAGAAAACCTGCCTGAGTAAAGATCTATTCTGAGTATTGATAATAAATGCAAGGCAGCAAGTTTTTGTCTTTCTAAGGAAAAGAACCTATTTTTTTTTAAGCCAACAAATGGTTTTCTGTTCCAAATCTGTTTCCCTGGAGCATCAAAGGCTTTTCAGGAAACAAAATTTCCAGCACAGTCGTCTTTGGTGTTTCCTGCTATCCCATTAAGTAGCACAACACTGAATTATGTTGAAGCCTCACGTGTGGTGGGTACAGAACCATAGAATCAGTAAGATTGGAAAGGACTACTAACATCATCTAGTCCAACTGCCAAACCCAACAACCATCAGCCCACACGTACTCGGGCCAGTGGGTGTCCTACTCAGTAGCAGGTCAGCTACTCTTCTGGAGCCATGCTCGCCCATTACAGGCATTGCCTTGTTGACAATCATGACCATAATTCCATTTTTCTTTTCTTTTTTTTAACTGATCCCTCAGCACTGTGTGTGAGTAATAGGAAATCAAACCTGCCTTGTGTTTAAACTGCTGTTGAAACATGGAAAAAAATGCTGTTTTGCAGAGGAAATGCCTGGACTGTAGACAAATTACGCAGCTTGTCAGCTGCAGACTCCATTTGCTTTCAAGCAGGGCATTTGGTAATAAAAGATACATTCAATAATCAACTGCTTTGGGTACTTGTGGACCTTTCTGTCTTTGAGAAAATGACCACTTGGTGTCCAACATAAACAGTATTCCAACATCCTTGTCCTTATAGATGGGCAATTGAAACAAGTTAGCCTAAAATAGGGAAAATTCAAGTATGCTTTTCTAATTTCCTATGTTGGCATTTGTTAGGGTACATGAACATCCCTAATACAGAGTCATAAGGAACAAAAATGATTAAAAAGAAGATTAAAAATTTTCATAGGTTGTTCAGCAAAAATCTGTCCTGCAAAGAATGATAAACCATGGTGTATAAAGCCCTCATGTACTCTTCCGCTGATCCACTGCCTAACACATACTGGCCTCCCTAGCAACTATCAGACACCCTGCATGGTTCCTTCTGATAACTGTGCATGAGTGATGGCTACAGCTTGTCCCTGCATTAATGGTTAGCTCAGTAGTGATCCTAAGGCTCTTGTGAGTGGCTCTGACAACCTGTCCGATATCCTTAGGTGACATTACATACGCGTGCAGTACATAATACATTGATCAGAGGTTAGGACACTGAGCTGAGGGTGCTCTCTAGCCGACTCATGGCCTCAGAAGCCTTGATGCAGATGTATCTGCACCACTACGGATGTGATATAGGACAGATGAGATGTATGGAGATAGCTGGGTCAGACACCACACAACTAGATATTAGTAAGACTTGTTATTTTCTTATTTTAACTAAGTTGCAAACAAGTAGGAGACATTTCTTTCCTGATACTCATTTCCATTAGCCACGAAAAGGACTTTTTAATTATTATTATTAATATTCTTTCATAGAATCATAGAATAATTAAGGTTGGAAGAGACCACTAAGATCGTCTACTCTAACCAGCAGCCCATCCCCACCATGACCACTGACCACGTCCCTCATTGCCACATCCACACAGTTCTGGAACACCTCCAGGGACGGTGACTGCACCACCTCCATGGGCAGCCTGTGCCGCTGCCTCACTGCTCTTTGTGAGAAGAAATGTTTCCTAACATCCAACCTTTCTGGTGCATTGTAAAGGATTGAGTCAATCTGCTGTCCCCAGATTTCAAGTCCTGACAATATAGACATGGCCACAACTTGTCTATTATTCGGACTCCAGCTGTCACATATTTCTACGTGAATAGTGCCTGAACTCAGATTTGGAAAATAAGACTGACCTACACCTCAGGAAAAAATCCTGTACATCTAACGTTCAGCATCACCTAAGCTCATTCAATGTCTCTTCTGTGCTTAAGGGAGGCACCCCACACTCTCAGAATCCCATCCCGTGGAATGGACAATGATTTTTCTCCAACATAAAATCATTTACAGCTCCAACTGAGAACAATCCTCAATGCCCAGACAAGACTTTCATTCAAAATACTTATCTAGAAACTAGATCAAAGCTTTCAACTTCTGTAGAGGCTTCTAACTCCCCCATTTGCTTTCAACAAGAAAAACTGCACTACCAGCAACTTTAGGAGAAGTAAAAAGCATCCCAAGGGCTTTTGAGAGAGCCCATTTTCCTTCAAGGCAACAGAGTTTTTGTCTTTTTTTTTTTTTTTTTTTTTCTACTGAGTAATCTAATCACAGCTTTAGAATGAGAATGAGGAATTCAGTAAGGATGCAGTGTCAACATCTGTTCTCAGAAAATATATAGTCAACTTACAAAATGACCGGAGGTGGAAGCAGGCATTTCCTATTATGAGGAGTGCTTCGAAAGTAATCACAGAATTGTAGGGGCTGGAAAGGACCTCTAGAGATCATCTGATCCAACCCCCCTGCAAAACAGGTTCCCTACAGCAGGCTCCACAGGTAGGCATCCAGGCGGGTCTTGAATATCTCCAGAGAAGGAGAATCCACAACCCCCCTGGGCAGCCCGTTCCAGCGCTCCGTCACCCTGACCTGCTGGGAGAAAAAGAATGGACTCTGGCACTTTATGAAAGTGATAACAGAGACAGTTTATTGGAAAAAATACAACTCTTAAATAATACAAAGCGTGCTTCTGATTAGGTGCAGGCATGAATCACGTGTAACGCCTCCATAATCAATTGGTTAGTATGTGGATGGCACGAGGCAATCACGCACCTAAGTTTCTACTCTGATTCTTTGGCAACAAGCAACTTCTTACCTTACCCTAAAGTGTAACTTGTTGCTGTTTTGCTAATGCAGCTCTTTTTCTGCTTATGCATCTCCCTATTCCTGCTGACTCTGTCAAGGAATGTTACTGACCATTGTCAGTATAACATGCTGTGGTACAGCATGTAGGCCTTAGCCTAGACTCACGTAGTCATGTCCTCCACTAACCGAGTATGTCTCTATACTTACCATGGCAAAGTTCTTATGCACATTTATGTGGAACTTCCTATGCTTCAGTTTGCGGCCATTTCCCCTCGTCCTATTGCCACACCTCTGACAGGAGGTTGTCCACGTCCGTTTGATCCCCACACTTAAGATATTTATAGATATTAATTAGATCACCTTTCAGTCTTTTCTCAAGGCTGAACAGACCCGGGTTGCTCAGCCTTTCCTCACAGGGGAGATGCTCCAGGCCCATTATCATGTCTGGGCCTCTGCTGGACTCTATCCAGGAGATGCATGTCTTTTTTGTACCAAGGAGGCCAGACGTGGATATAGTACTCCAAATGCCTCCTATGTTCTTGTGTTGGCCCAAAATGCCAGGGGTGGAGGTTTCTGGTAATGGCAGAAGAGGCTGAGCATTCCCAACAGCTACCCATTACGTGTTGTTGCCATGCACAAACGGCAGCAGAGGGGCAGTCTGACGCAATGACATCTGACATGGAAGTGCAGATCAACCAAAGGTGTTGAATTCCTCCATGCAGAAAATATGGCACCCATTGATATTCATCAACACTTGTTGAATATTTATGGAAACCAAACAGTGGATGTGAGCACAGTGAGGCGGTGTGTGGTGCATTTCAGCAGTAGTGACAGTGGTTCACCTCCGCTAGTGCAGATTTTTACAGACACAGCATGCAGTCTCTTGTTCAACACTGGTGAAAATGCATAGCTAATAGTAGTGACTGTTGAAAAACAGTGTTTTCTAGCTGAGAATTTGCTCTATCGAACAGTGGTTATGTGTTCTTTGTAACTGTTGTAATTTCCATGGGAAAAGAAAATAGGAGGTATTACTTTCAGAGCATCCTACACATTTCCCTATTCAGCCAACAGTGGCCCTTTTAGGAAGGAGAGCTCCCTCTGAAGGTCTTAGAGGTCTTCATCTGTTACTGACCTTTGGTGTCTGTGCCTATAAATTCCAGCAAACATGTTGGCTACAGGCATTCACCTTTCTAACTCATATCACAGTAGCAGTTCCACATTCACACAAATTAATTTATCTTAATTAGTTCAGAAAATCCACCATCTTCTGTGATGAGCTCTCTCCACAGCCTTCCTTCCTACTACCATCGCAAAGTTTATCTACACATTAAAGTCAGCACAAAGTTTCTATCAGGTTGGTTTTGTACCCCAGCAAAACCTCAGTGTCAGATCTTACTTCTGGATAGCCACAGAGTATGAACTTTTAATAGTTCAGCAGAAATGGCATTTTATCATTCAAGTAACCAGAAGATCTGTTTAATCTATCTTCACCACCAGCAAAGTAGTCTTCTTTCCTATTAATTCATATGCTAAAGGATGGAAAGACACAGCTTTAAAGTAGTCATAAATAGAACAGTCGTATATAGTCATAAATAGAACTATTATGTGGTTGATATATCAGTGAAGGCCCATGCAAACATCGTGGAATTCAGTATGGCAAAGAGCAAGGTCCTGCACATGGGTTGTAGCCTATAGGAAAGATGGGACGATTCTTTATCAGAAACTGTTATAACAGGACAAGAGGGAATTATTTAAAACTAAAAAGGGGTAGGTTTAGATTAGACATTGGGAAGAAATTATTTAATCACAGGGCAGTAAGGCCCTGGCACAGCTGCCCAGAGAAGCTGTGGTGCCCCATCCCTGGAGGCGCTCAAGGCC
>JAOWBP010000001.1:110037386-110051672 GCA_028571105.1 Tragopan temminckii | reverse complement strand
GAGGTCACCCCGCAGCCTTCTTTTCTCCAGGCTGAACAAGCCCAGCTCCCTCAGCCTGTCTTTGTAGGGGAGGTGCTTCAGTTCCCTGATCATCTTTGTGGCTCTTCTCTGGACCCTCTCCAACAGCTCCCTGTCTTTCTCGTAGTGGGGGCTTCAGACTTGAACACTGTACTCCAAATGGGGCCTCACAAGAGCAGAGTAGAGGGGGACAATCACCTCCCTGTTCCTGCTGGCCACCCCTCTTCTGATGTTATAATAGTTCTAAGGGGTTGATTCATAGCTGTCTGAGTAACAGCAAAGCACTAAAATGCTCTACAGATTAAAAGAAAGACGATGAGCCACATAACCTGATCTCTTTTCCCATCATGGGGAGTAATGTGCCAGCAAGTGAGCTGGATGCAGGACTCTGGGGGCTGCAGAAAAGAGCCCCCAGACTCAGAGGTACCAACACATTCATAGTCACAGAATGGCCTGGATTGAAAAGGACCTCAAAGACCATCTAGTTTCAACCCCCTCCTGCTGTGGGTAGGGTCACCAACCAGTAGACCAGGCTGCCCAGAGCCAAACTTAGTAAGTTAAGTTTGCAACAAACTATAAAACATCGTTTCTTTGATCTATTTTTCATTAGAAAAATAGAGTAAGTTTTCTAGGAAAACTTGTCTTTTGTTAAAAGTTGAAACGACTTTCATGTGAAAATATTTCAAACAGATATGAATAAATGTTAACTATCTTAATGCATATAATCCATTTACTTTTAAGCTCTTGGGAATTTGAGACAGTCTAATTCTGAGGGCTGCCCAAGAACAAGACATATTATGTTGTGCTTATTTCCATTATTCACACCAATCCAATGTATCTACCTATCCAATGTCTACACTGCAGCAGTAGAAACACATTAAAAGTATCCCAGAATAGAAAACTAATAGCATGTAACCATCATAAGTTGCTGAATTTATAAGTAAAGTTATGTGTAAAAGAGAAAAAAAAATACCTCAGCAGATGAGAGTTTCATTTTCAATATAGATATCTAATGTGCATTTTTCTACAGCTAGTCTACAGGATGTAGCTCTGCTGACACCTATTGACCACCATCAGTGTGGCCATAAATCCACACACAAAGAAACAACTTTCTTTGGAAGAAATAGGGGGTTCTTTTTGACCTATCTCACCTTAACTGCCTTAAATATTATGCAGTGTTTATTACCTCAATTAAGATTACATATTTCACCTATGTGAATGAAAAGATTTTTCCATATGTATCTGAAAATTCTCAAGGAAATTCCAAATGCATTCTATTAAACAATCATATAATAGTTTGGGAGCAATAGCAAATGGAAAAAAATAAATAAAAAGCAATAGGCTAGTTACACTGACATACATTGATTACGTGCACATACCTTCCTTACTTACAAAGGCACATCCAGAATTACGATACCAAAGCACCAAGTCGATCTTGAAAATCTTATAGACGATCAGAATAATAAACGTTAACAGTAATAAAGAGACGAACACTCCAGTCAGCCATCTTTGTACATCAGGAACTGCACAAAATACGGTAAGAGTAGAAAGAAAATGTTGGATTTGTCCAAATCTGATCTTTCACACAAATGTAATATACAGTTGAGTGTCACATTTTTCACTTCCACCTCACTATTATTTTAATAGATAAATACACTACTACAGTGACTCTTCCCCTCCACACATCTACATGCTTAAATATAGGAAAGTGTATTCCGTGCACCTTCTATTAATGTAATATACAAGCATTTGGAACCAAGACCACAATACTTCTACAAAAGTCAAGTCAACCACAAGCCAGAAAAAACAGCAGTATTCCTTACCTTTGTGTTTTAATATAATATAGGATGCAACCTGTCCAAAGGCATTTGAAGCTTGACAGACAAATGGTTGTTCATAATCTTCACTATGCACTTCTGAAATTATGAGCTTCACAGAATACATAGGGCGTCCATCATAAGCAGTTTCCTCACTATCCAAAAAGTGACAAACAGAGCCATAAAACCACTCCTTTCTATACAGGTTTCATCACTAACAGTGCAACATGACAATGGTCATTTCCATCTGCAAATACCAATCACACTTCAGAACAGATGAATAATTGCATTATGTGAGGGAAACCCAAACAATAGCTGGGCCTCTGCCTGACATTTAGCGTAGACATCAGAAAATATCATCAGCAAATCCTATCAAGAGCTGTTTCCCAGTGGAATATAAGGTCTCTAGCTACAGTACAAAAAATGTGTCTTACAAAGATATGCAAACCCATGTTGCAGGGGGTTCTCAGCGTCTGTAAAAGTAGGCAGAGCATCTCAGTGCTTGGTGGAAGAGAAGTTCCACAACCTGAAATGCCTAAAAAAAGAAGCCCCAGTACAGGGATGTCATCTTACAGTGCCGATCTTTGGGACAGCAAAGACGTTGAAGGTGTCAACCGAAGCATGTAACACCAACTCTCAGTGCAATTCCAGCTAGAGGGAATGGAGTCTAAACTGCTGCTTCGTATCATGGATCAGAACAGATTTGGAACAGATACAGTATCAGGCTGCACTGTTAAGATACATGTTATTCACTGTACATTTTACAAGGGCAGAAAAAATGCTAATTTTGCTGCACATTCACTGAGTAATCTGCACTTTGTCTCATGACTGATGTGCAAACTAAATAACTTTTTAACCAGCACCAAACAAGGGATGTTACTATCTCGTGAACAGTACAGCTCATATGCAAAATCAACTAACTAGTCTACTTAACCAAATGCTGTTCTTCTCCAAAAATGTACTCTAATTACCATTAAAAATGCAAAGTAAAAGTTTGAAATAAATCATAAAGAGCATATATAGGACCACACAAAACAACATGTGAGCAACATGTTGTGACCTGTTGTGTCATGAGGAGCTACAAGATACGGTTTAGTGGCTTGTAGTAGCAAGGATAATGGAAGGATGATTGGACTAGATGATCTTGTAGGTCCTTTCCAACCTTGTGATTCTATGATTCTAGGTCATAGCAGTTTGAACACTAGAATAAGGAGTCAATGAATCAACATCATTAATACAAATGACTAGATCCAGAAAATATTATGGCTGCAAATATAGTAAGACAATAATTTAAGTGCTAGGAAATACAAAAAAATAACATCGTTTTTATGATACCGTCAGTGACTACATGCCTCTGCATTATAGCCCAACTGTTTACAACGTTACAATATATGACTTTTGTATAGGGTTTTCTCTTGGTGAGCACTTAAAGAATTCAGCATTTTATTTCCCCTTTTGTTTTATGATGAGGACTTAGTTATTCCTAAGAACCATAATCCTACATTGAAGATACCATTCACATTTCTTCATCACTTTCTCCCTCATAGATGTTGCTCGATAACTTATAAAAGTGTTCACATTTTTCATTCATCGTATCACCAGGAGACAAGGGCTGACAAAAGACCTATAGTTTTCAGTTCCTTGGTTTCCAACCTATGATATCTAAGATACCTTTTCAGATTGCCTTCTCTTCCAACTGCAACTGTCTTTTCCAAGTCAAGTCTAATTTCTTTCCCTCCTAGCTCTGCTTGAACTATCTTTCATCCTCACATTATCTCCCAGTTGCTTTATGCAGTTCATGTCCTTCAAGTCTTCTTCCTAAACCCCAACCCATCACTGGAAATCTCTCTTACTTTTCTCCTCTCAGTCCACTAAGCTTCAGTACAAATGTCCTCAAAGTCTTCTATTAGCTCTCCATCTAATCTCAGTTACACTTCCCTACCTCAAGGCTCTTAAAACTAGAAGTCTATAGTTCTCCTGCAAAGCACAGGTTCCACCTCCTACAGCCTCCCAGACAGGCAGATGGGAAGGAAAAGGAGAACACAGGAGACAGTCTGAACCTCACATGTTCAGTCTCACTTGAAAGAAGTCTCTGCCAGTCCAGAGCTTGCTCATTAGAAACAGTATTATAGTTACGAGACTATAAGCCTCTACAGAACACCTTTTTCATGGCTGGAAATTTAGATACATTTTTCTAATGACTCTAAGGAGCCCGATTTCACGCATCCATGCATCTACTATGTTTCAAGTTTCTACTTCAAAAAGAAAATGAATTGGTAGAGGCAAGCATTGACATGACACAGAGGGAGAAAGTTCCACTTTGGTTGCCAACCCAGTATTTTCTAATCTGAAAATATACTTACTTATTGGGCTTTGCAAAAATTCTGCTCACATAAAACACATCAATATACACACCGTTGCCTGTCCAAAACACCTCAAACCCATCAGCACCTGTTGTATTGCAATCCACTGTGACCTGTGAGCCTATAAAATTGTATTACAAAGTGAAAAGTTAATTTTCATGCTCTAATTAAAAGCTATTCAATTCTGTTTATAGATTCCCACTCAGACCACAGGACGGTTCCACAGCCTTTCAGAAAAGTTCCTCTAACAGAGTGCCTATCCATTCAGTAATCTGCATGTTTAAAGAGACTGATATTACAGAAGAAGCCAAATCAGGGACACACTCCCTCTACAGTGTCACTTTTCCCTGCAGTTTTTCTGCAACTTTGGAAGGAATACCCCTTGCCTCCTTTCTTCCCACCACAAAACAATCTTCCTTGGAGAAAGTAATGTAAAGGAGAAACTGAGCTGGTCACTGAACTAGTTTTTGTCCAGAGAAAACAAACACACAATGTGGCACTCTTCTTGGTCAAGAATTTTCATTCGGATACAAAATAATATTTTCTTATAGTGAAAAATACTTACCAAGTTCCACTTCAATTGAGTTGTTTTGCGGATAAGATATTTCTGGGGGCATTTTTGGTGGGCTCACTAATCAAAATAAAGAAAGTTATTTTCAGAAAAGCAGGAGTGATTGCAGCCTGTTTATGCTGCATAACCCAAGGGCAACCTAAACACATCTTGCCCTACAGACAGGGCAAGATTGTCAGCAATTTTACTACAGACATTATTCAATACTCAAATCAAGAGTTTTGAAGATAGTCTTGTTACTTCTGAGTAGCAGCTCTGTCAGATATCTGTAGGACATTCTGGAATATTTCTTACCAGATATTGAAAGTTCAAGGAAATTTCTCTATGAGCACTCATCAACAAGAAAGTCATAAAGCATCCTGATGTGAAACACAGGTTGCCACAGATACATCCCTCCCTTCCTCCTCTTATAACTGCATGTGTGTTATTGTTTGGAACCCAGATCACCCATTTTAGTGCAAACTTGCTCAGCTGAAGTCTTTGAGCAACTGAGTTGCCTTCAGCCATTAACAGCAAAACTATATGTTTGAGTTATATGACTGCTTTAGTGAGCTGCTGAAGCTGAAACTACACTGAGAGAGAAGTTTAAAGAGCAGGTTTTAAAAACAGCCAGTTGTAAGCCGGTCATTTCTGGCTATATATTCCTCATATTTTGTTTATTCACATCATATAAATGTGACATTCATATCACATATTCACAAACACATAAATATATATACACATATATATGTACACATACATATACATACAGAGAAAACATGCACACACAAAAACCAGAACATTAGATGGGAATGCAATAAATGAGTAGACCTGAAAATGTGTTTCAGTGGGAATGTAAAAAACTATACAAAAAATGAAGGAAATAGAACACATTAAACCAAGATACCACTACAGTTTGTCTTGGTTTAACTGGCTGTTCTTCTGGTAAGAGGATGATGTAAGAGAGAGAGAATTAAGATGGGCAGGATAGAGCAGGTATAACAGGACCCATTTAGGGACCTCAGCAGCTGGCCCATTAACCAAAGCATTGATGTACTGCAATTCTGATCCCACTGTTCAATCACCGACACAGTGACAACAACAGAAAAACTTCAGCAAGTATTTCTTTTCCTCCTACTCAGATGCAAAGTCATAGTTATAGCTTACCTATACACAAATTGAGTTTTTAGCTGCAATTAGAAACCTGGACAAAATTTTGGAGAATCACTTATAAACAGTTATAAACAGTGAATTTATCTACTTACCTTCTACAATCAGACTTATGTCTCGTGCAATGTCATATTGCTTTCCATTATAGGTATATGTTGTTTTGCATGTATAGTTTCCTTGATCTTGCATAGTCACATTGAAAATCACAAGGTCACTGTTTGAGAAGGCAAATCTTTTCCCTTCCAGTAGCTTACAGTCCTAAACATACAAAGAACTCCATTAATTCATGTCACTATCTCTTTCCATGGTTTGTCTCTCTTTAACACATCAAACTTTCAGCGGACCACAACATAGGGATGGATGCCTTGTGAAGTGTGAGCAAGAGGAAGAGGGCTGGAATCAAAAGAAAAACACGCTTTGTTTTGGCTCTGAGTTTTTAATTCACAGATATACCTATTCATTTCCTACAGAAAAAAACTTTACAATATTAAGGAGAGAAATAAGGAAGTGTGATGCAAGGAGCAGGATTTGTAAAAGTAATAATTAATGAAGAATTACTCAATAATTAGACTTCACTTTTTCAAGTACTTAAATACAGTACCTTACGGACTGCACAAGCACAAGGCAAAAATGTTGAAGAAGGCAATACATTCTTAACAGAACAAGAGTTTAAATACTTACGAACCACATGAAATAACATTTATTTGATGGAGCAATACTGAATGCACAGTGGATATGCTGTCCCTCACAAATTACATACTAAATCCGTTTCTAAACAAAAGAAATGGATGTTTCACTAGCACATATAAAGGTGCCATCTAGTGGATATATGAGTCAACATTTCCTACATTTACACTGAATTTCTACTTTGTTACTCAAAAAAAACCTGTATACACCTTTACAAGGTGAAATGCCTTAATTCCTTTCTCCAATTTTTTTTAAAGCTTTTTTTCTACATTTATAATAAATCTGTAATTTTTCTACTACAACTCATAAACATCAGTTACTTGTATTTTTAATAACTGACCATTGTGACAGTTCTAATCACTGGAACAGGTTGCCCAAGGCGGTTGCGGATGCCCCATCCCTGGAGGCATTCAAGGCCAGGCTGGATGTGGCTCTGGGCAGCCTGGTCCAGTGGCTGGCGACCCTGCACATAGCAGGGGGGTTGAAACTAGATGATCATTGTGGTCCTTTTCAACACAGGCCATTCTATGATTCTATGATTCTATGATAAAACGGGCTGTTTTTACCTTATACCAATGAACAGGTAGAATATTTTTCTCATTCCTGAAGTGATCCAAGTGTGGACACACAACCTTTGCAGATGATGAAGTGAATACCACCTCCTCTACAGCAAATTTTTCATTTAAGCATAAGCCATCAGTCCTCTCAAAAACTGTTACTTCTGTAGATATTTTTCTGAAGCTTGTCAAATTCCTGCAACTAATATAACATAATTAAATTTAGATACTTGACATATTTTCCAACTCGAAAATACACAGTATTCTTTTTTGAAGAAGAGAGGAACAGAATTTTACAAATCCTCTTACAAGTTTTACCAACTACAGAAAAAAAAAAACTTCCATTCCCCAACATAAAGTTAGCTTTAGTGCACATACTCTCTCAAATAGCATTTCTCTTGCCCCCAAATCCTACTTTCTTTCTAAAAGTTATTCTCTTTGCAACACATTTCTATAGCAATGTAATTTTTTTAACCTTCACCTTATGACACATTCATAATTTCCAGAATCTTCTAACATTGCAGGGAGAAACCAAATTAAACTCTTCTGCTGATGAATTCTAGAAAGTTTGTCTCTAGGCACTGCTGTTTGGTTACCAACTTTATACCATGTTAAGTTGCAGTCTCCACTTTTAAAATTGAAGCTCTTTTCCAGTGAACATTTAATAACAAGAGGCTGCCCAACAGGCACAAGACTATGCTTGAACATCACATCATAGGCTCCACATTTCTCTAAAGGAAAGAGATAAACATTAAAGAAAATCTCAAACAATGTGAAACAAAACACTGAACTTGCTTCTTGATCATACTTACAAAGTTTATTGAGTTTCCACCTTCATTCTTAAGTCATCTAATAATACTGTTTCAACCTTGTGTCTGTGGAGTTCCAAGCATTATTGAATAATATACTGATGTAGTTATGCCACTGAAACGAAATGTGGTTTTCTGAATATAAATTTTACACTCAACAGGATCTCTTTGTTTGCAGTAGACTATCATTTGTCTCCTTTATTTTAGATGCAAATGATTAGAGTACTTGTATTTCTCCAGGCTGTTCCAAGCACACACACGGGTGCACAAATTTCACAGTGTCTTTATTTATTACTTTCACTTATCTATAGTCAAAAGTAAATCCCGCAGTACTCAGATATCCTAAGGGGACACAGAAAGTTAAAGTTCTAGTTGCACAAATATTAAAATTGCAAAGAAAATTTCAACTCACCCCTTACTTAATGAGAAATTATTCAAATGCTTAGCAATGAACTCGTTTTCTTTCCCTGAGTCCAGGAAGATTCACATGGGAAAAAGCAACACCAAGAGATTTTGTCAGTAGAATGAAAATAGGCATCAGCTCTGGATATTCTGATCATATTCCAGATTAAGTACTCTATTTATTTAAAATAACTCATTTCATTACAATAGAAGAACAGCCACACATGGCCATCCAAGTTTTTGTGCAGCCCAAAACTCTCGCTTTGTATCATTTCACTGGGTATCATGCATTTCTTGTTATGAGAAATGGCAAAGTAAACACTCCCTTATTTGCCTTCTCTACAGTATTCATTTGCAGACCTCCATCAGATATCACATCTTTTCTTTACTTCAGACTCCTCATTTATTTAATGACATCTCATACAGAAGCCATCCACTTCAAAGAACATCGTCACTCATCTCTTCACCTTTTCTAACATAATCTTTTGGAGATGGAATAATCAGAATTGTAGTTTGATTGCTGCACATTAACTATGGTGTTATCCTGTAGCTTAAAAAAGCTTCACTTTCTACTCTTTCCCAGAATTCTGATTTTCTGACCATCAGTGAAGATAGAGCTAATGCTTCCAGAGAGTTTTCATACATGTCAACGTACCATTCTCCTCAAGAACTTCTATCAGTACCTGAAAGGGGCTGACAGGAAAGCTGGGAAGAGACTTTTTAGAGGGACATGTAGCAACATGATGAAGGAAAATGGTTTTAATTTGGAAGAGAGTAGATTTAAACTAGATATTAGGAACGAATTCTTTATTGTGAGGGTGGTGAGACAGTGGAACAGGTTGTCCAGGAAAGTTGTGGATGCCCCCTCCCTGGAAGTATTCAAGGCCAGGCTGGATGGGGCTTTGAGCAACTGGTCTAGAGAAAGGTGTCCCTGCCTATAGCAGGGGGTTGAAACAAGATGATCTTAAAGGTCCCTTCCAACCCAAACCATTCTACGATTCTATGATTCTAAGAAAATTAGAACTATAATTCCTTGAATTAGTTCATACACCAGAAGGTTACGTTGCCATTCAGAGGAACGTCAACAGGCTGGAGAAATGGGCCAACAGGAACCTCGTGGAAGTTCAACAAAGGGAAATGTGAAGTCCTGCATATGGGGAGAAATCCTCCAGGCACCAGCACATACTGGAGGCTACCCAGGAAAGCAGCTCTGAGAGGAAGGATCTTGGGGTCCTAGTGGACAACATGCTGACCATAAGCCAGCAACACTCCATCACAGTAAAGATGGCTTAAAGGTGTCCTGAGCTGCATTAGGAAGAGCATCATCCACAGGATGAGGGAGATGAATCTTCCTTTATTCAGCACTGGTGAGACAAATCTGGAGTGAGACTTCCTAACATAAGAGAGACATGGATTCACTGGAGCGAATCCAGTTCAGGGCCACCAAGATTATTAGGAGAGTGGAACTCTCTCACACAAAGGCAGGCTGAGAGAGCTGGGACTGTTCAGCCTGGAGAAGATGATCAGTAGTGGGGCAGATCTTATCAATGTGCAAATGAATACCTCTGATGAGAGAGAATGAAGAAGAGGGAGCCAGATCCTTCACAGCAGTGCCCCCTGACAGGACAAGATACAAGGGGCTTATATTGTGAGATTCCATTTGAACACAAGAAAACATTTTTTTTTCTTTTTCTTTTTTTTTTAATGGAGAGGCTGACCAAACACTGTGGAGATGTTCATGGCCCTGGACAAACTGTTGTGGGTTACCGTTCTTTGAGCAAGTAGTTTGAATTAAATGTTCTCAAGAGGCGTCTTCCAACTTAAGTGATGCAGTCGCTACATAAAATGTCACGTTTTGTATGTTTTATAGGCTTCTGCTTTCAGAATTGTTTAAAAAACCCCACAGACATGCACATAAATTTGACTTTCACAACCATTTGTACAAAAAAAACCCAAAAAACAGCATTACTTGTGTGAAAAATTAGATTTCAGAATAAGACATTCTGTAGTCACCAATTAACTCACCTGCAATAATTAAAGAAAGAAATGCTGTTGTGATCTTACAGGAAAGTATTTTTGCTGTCATGTTTCCCTATAAAAAAGGAAAGAAACCCTTAAATTAGTGGTTTCCAAGATAAACTTTTACAGCTGAAAATCAACGTGTGCATTACAGTTTCTACTACCTATTCAGTGTCTTTTATAAACTGTACTTTTCCTATATTAGGTTTTCAACATGAGTTGCATGATTGTAGCATAGTAAAAGAAACTATCTGCCTTACAGGAAAACACAACTACCTCCAGAATTAAAAAGCAACAATTACAGAGCCATCCCACTACAAGACATGCCTTTTATTGGAACTGGAAGGCTAACTTCTGACTGAACATAAAGAAGTATATGTAAGAACATCTGTGCCAACAAGATCAGAGCCCCCTCTTAAAGCAGCATTCTGTCTCAAGTTGTGGCCAATGGCAGATGACTTGAGAACAAAAGTGCAAAAGAATGAGAATATACAGACATTCCTCTCAGTCTCCCTCACTTCATCAATTTATGACATTGCAGTTAGTTTCTCAGTAGTTGGTAGCCCTCAATAGATTCTTTCCCAAGAATGTAGTATAACACCCTCTGAACTCACAGAAACATCCTTTGGCAAAGAGTCCAGAAGTTCATATACTGACACAGAAAACACAGGAATAAGCCTTTGCTTATTTTGAGCATGTTACCTGCTCATCTCACCTGACAGCCTCCATTTATTGTACTATGAAGAAAAAGAAAACGAGTGAACATTTCCTACTGTGCATGTCACACACTCGGGATTTTGTATATCTCCAGCATGCTCCTCCCCAGTTCTTGTTTCCCCGGGCTCATCTCAGGCTCTTTAACTGACCCTTAGATGGAACCTGATTTCACACTTCTGATCATCTTTACCACTCTCTTCTGTACCTCCCTGGAGATCTCCAGAAGCCACCTGGACATGGGCCTGGGCACCCTAATGTGGGTGGGCTTGCTGAAGCAGAGGTTGGACGAGGTGACCTCCAGAACTCCCTCCCCACCTCAACTATTTTCAGTTCTCCAGGTACACCATGGCTTGTATGAGAGCAGGAAGGAAGACCAGAAATGACATCCAGTCTTCAAAATATTTCTGCAGTACAGATCAATAAAGTGAATCTATGATGTATTCTATACTACCTCATAATAATTAATCAACACTTTTGCTAGTTCCATTTTCACAAGTTTCCACACAGCTACCTGCTGCAGACACCTATTTTTTTACACAACTATAAAAGCAAAAATGCAGTCATTCAAATTAAAGAACAATCTGGATAATCCCATCCTGTTAAAAATCTTTAGCCTATCACCAGCTTATACAACAGCTAAAGACGACTGTGTCTTTCTTCACCAAACTGACTCAGGAGCATGCCATGCATTGAGTCATACTCACTGCTTCTTGCAGTGCCTGCTTTCCTCCTTCCTCTTCTTTTCCCTACCTCCTCATTGCAAATTTCCGCTCTAATTACCAGGCACGTCATTTCTTGCTTAGCTCATAAGGAGGGGTGTCTTCCCTCAAAAGAATGCTGAACATAACAAGAAACACACTAGGCTCCAAATCACTAGAGGGAATTTACGTGTGTTTGTACAAAAGCTTCAACTTTCTTCATGAATTGTAATGAACAGACAGCAATTCTTACATTTTCTATACTTAAATTTTAAAGAAGATGACAATACTTTAATGGAAACAGTTTAAAGAGAAAATAGGACTGAATGGACTTCAGTAATGACCAGGTATTGTCTTTATAACTTTCTCATGATCAGCTCTTCAAAAGTTCTGCTTATTACTGTGTTACTTTACTTTATCGTTCTTTCTCAGATTCTTTCCCAAGGAGTTTCTTGCCCCTACTAGTAGATATGGAAACCATCCAAAAGTAATATTTTTCCATGTTCTGAAGAACTGTTCTTCAGAATCCTATTTCTCTATAAATTCTGTTTCTTTCTAAACACTTCAATTTCTAACTTATCTTGTTGCCAACACAGAATTGCTGCAAATACATAGCACTGTGTAAAACCAGCCACATGAACTCCTCTGAGGAGACCCATACTTGTATCTGACTTTTCATAAAGAAAAAAAAAATCATATATGGAAATTACAAATGACAAGAAAACTAGGCTCTGCTCTGTACATCTCTTTGCATAACTCATGATGAAAATAATAAACTATGACTGCAGAGTCAAGTGCAAATATTTTACCTACCACATTCTGCCATGACAAAGAGATACATTTCTTCCTTTTCTCAGCCATTTTGTCCACATCTTGATCCTGCAATTGACCTGTAGAGCTTTACTGCTCAGGACAGCAACCAGTTGGTGCTACCTTTGCCCAAATTTTCCAGAGGGAAAAAATCTCCTTGTATCTGAGGCCATGCCCACAGAGTTTCAGCCTGGAAGAAAATAATCTCATCAACTGAGGCAGAGAGAGGGAAAGCAAGAGAGGGAAAGCAAGAGAGGGAAAGCAAAAGAGGGAAAGCAAGAGAGGGAAAGCAAGAGAGGGAAAGCAAGAGAGGGAAAGCAAGGTCTCTGCTGATATATGCAACTGAATTACAATGACAGCATCCATGACAGCACACGTAAAGCAAAATTTTCATAAAAATCTGAGACTAAGTTAGTACAGTCACCTGTTCTCTGCTGTTTTCCTTTCAAAGTTGATCTGCTCAATTAAAAAAGAAAGAAAGAAAAAAAAAAAAAGAAGCAAAACACCTAGTTTCATCAGAACTTTCGCTCACAGGAATTGCTGCACACTTAAGGTGCTTTGACTGCCTTAATCAAACACATGGATGGATTAAAATGTGCAACAGTCCACAATCCCCCTGGGCAGCCTGTTCCAGTGCTCTGTCACCCTTACCGCGAAGAAGTTCTTACACACATTTGTGTGGAACTTCCAATGCTTCATTTTGTGGCCATTTCCCCTTTTCCTATCGCCATACACCACTGAAAAGAGGTTGGCCATGCCCCTTTGCCTCCCTCACCTTACATATTTATAGACATTGATCAGATCCCCTCTGAGTTTTCTTTTCTCAAGGCTGAACAGACCCAGGTCGCTCAGCCTCTCCTCATTTGGGAGATGCCCCATGCTCTTTATCATCTTTGTGATGCTCTGCTGGACTCTCTCCAGGAGATCCATGTCT
Organism: Tragopan temminckii; assembly: GCA_028571105.1. NCBI lineage: Eukaryota > Metazoa > Chordata > Aves > Galliformes > Phasianidae > Tragopan > Tragopan temminckii. Next base: position 110,038,121 of record JAOWBP010000001.1, on the reverse strand, counting down.
TTTTTGTATCGGGGAAGCCAGAACTGGACACAATACTCCAGGTGAGGCCCCATCAGGGCAGAGTAGAGAACTAACAGATGTTTCTTTTACATAAATCATTCAATATGCATACCTTAACCGCTTCTCTTGAATGCAAGGCATGCTATGAGTCTTCACGAGAGCTTATCAAGCCTCTCCCCTCTGATACAGGACAAATGGTTGTGACAAACCCCTGCTTTCCTTCCCCGCCGTTACACACACACACACGAGCTGTGTCAGCACACCTATATGGAGGCCAGTTACAGAACTGAGGGTCTCACCCCCATCTATTTTTAGCCCTTATTCCACAAACCACCGATACCCCATTACCACACGTGGGTCCAAAACAACACAGCTCGGGATGGCGGCCTCCCTCCCGCCCAACGCAGTGATGGACTCCCACTGCGAAAAAACCCTTCGGCCACGGGCCGGCCTCGCCGGGGGAAGCCCCTCGCTGCTGCCTACCTTCCGCTGGGCTCCCGGCCCGGCCGTACGGAGCTGATAGAGGCGGAGAGGCCCCGTGTTGCGGCAGCGGCAGCCAGAGAAGCCTCCCGTACCCTGGCTGGGCTGGTGAGGCAGCCCCGCGTCAGCGCTGGGTTTCCCTCCCCTCCCCGCCCGACGTGCGATTGCCTCAGCTGCGATCGCAACAGGCCGTCACTCGTTGATTTGCTTTTGCTTTTTTTTTTTTTTTTTTTTTTTTTTTTTTTTTTTTTTTTT
>JAOWBP010000001.1:110023904-110037376 GCA_028571105.1 Tragopan temminckii | reverse complement strand
TGTTGCTGCCCTGGGAGCACTGCACCTGTGTTCCTCTGTTCTCCGCTTCACTCACGTGCCGCTGCTGGAATAAGAAGCATGAACAGAATGACACAGGGGCGTTCTAATGCTGTGTTGTCGCTGACTGACTGACCCAAAAACACACAGCAAGGCAGAGCAAAGGTTCCTCCCAAAGCAAGCAGAAATCTGGGCTCTGTGAAACTGCCAAGACAGGTTCTCATCCCTGCCAGAAGTACTGCGTAAGCACATTTGCTACGCCAGCTACAAAGTTCTCCATGGAAAATAATCCTCTCCTACCCCTCCCTCCGTGCTTTTTCGGGTACTGTTTCTAAGTTGCATTTACCAAATAGAAACCTAATCTAATCTGCCATTCTGCTCACCACATGATAACCACAGATAAGAGTTTACGCCCTGCTATGGCCGCGCATGTTGTCCTCCACCAAAGCAAGGGATGTGGTGATAGCTGGAGGCACACTGTGACATACACTGGATCAGTGGGCTGAGGCCAGCTGTATGAGGTTCAGCAAGATCAAAAGCCGGGTCCTGCACTTTGGTCCCAGCAACCCTAGGCAATGCTGCAGGTTTGGGGCACAGCGGCTGGAAGGTTGTATGGAGAAAAAGGATCTGGGGGTGCTGGTTGACAGCCAGCTAAATGTGAGTCAGTAGTGTGCCCAGGTGTCCAAGAAGGACTATGGCATCGTGGTTTGTATCAGAAATAGTGCAGTCAGCAGGAGCAAGGAAGTGATCATTCCCCTGCACTGGTGAGGTTGCACTTCAAGTATTCAGTTCTGGGCCCCTCACTACAAGACATCAAGGCCCTGGAGCATGTCCAGAGAAGAACAGTGGAGCTGTGAGGGGTCTGGAGCACGAGTCTTATGGAGAGCGGCTGAGGGAACTGAGATCATTCAGCCTGAATAAAAGGAGTCTCAGGGGCGACTCTCTAGAATGACCTGAAAGGAGGCTGCAGTGAGGTGGAGGTTGGCTTCTTCTCCCGTTTAACAGTGATAGAATGAGAAGGAATGGACTCAAGTTGGCTGGATGTTAGGAAAACTTCCTTCTCAGAAAGAGCAGTGAGGCACTGGCGCAGGCTACCCAGGCAGGTAGTAGCATCACTGTCCCTAGAGATGCTCAAGAATGTGGCACTGAGACACCATTATTAGGCAGGGTAGGAATGGGCTGACAGTTGCACAAGATGATCTCATAAGTCTTTTCCAGCCTTAACAATTCTATGATACACATTATCTCCTGTATGAGGTATTCCTTTTTCTTGTATCTTCATTGTAATACCACTAATAGAAAAAAAAAATGTAAAAAGGATGTTGTTAATATTATCAGAATAATAGGTAAAATGAGAAATATTCAGTCATTCAACTTTTCAAGGACTGTTATGAATCAGAATTCTGCTAAACTTCATTGTTGTAAAGCTGGGGGAATATCAACTGAACTAACTGGGTTTCATGAGACAGCAAAGTGTGGGCATATGTTGCTCCTGGAATATAGAACACAGCTGCTAAAAGATAAAAATGGCAGGGAAGACCAGAGAAGCCCATTATCTGACACTGGTTGATGTGCACACTGATTGTAGCCACCAGGAGCACTTCCAAGCAGACCCAGAACAACTCCAGCTCCAGCAATGAAGATGGTGCAAAGCAGAGAGCTAGCTCTGCAACTGTGTTCCTGATCATATCTCTTCAATGACTTTTTGTTTGTTAATTTGTCTCATAAAACTCTAAGGTAGAATGAGCTGCTATAATTGGCGCAGGGAGGGCTCTAGCACACCTCATCAGTGCTGCCTTTGAAAATGGATTGCAGCAGAGCAAGAATCATGGCAGAGCTTATCTTTCTGTGATGGAAGAGGTAGCCAAAGGAGGCTACTTCTCTTCTAATGAGGATGCTGGACTTAGAAGTAGCATTCAGTGTATTGCAGTTTTTTGAAATGATATATTTGCTGAGGAAGATATCTCTGTGAAATCCCCCGTTTCCCCAGTGGATGGCTGCATGCGGCTGCTTTATTTAGTTGATACTGTAAAAAGCACTGAAAGTACCTGCAATAAATAATTCAGTTCTTTGCATTCTGCAAATTAGAGGGAGAATATTCACTTACAGATGGGTGGGAAGGAAGCTGCTTGGCAATAATGTTGGGTGGACACCATGTCCTGCACACCAGCTGATTTACCCTGCAAAACTCAAGGTGGTGCTTACTTATTTAGATCTAACCTAGGGTACTAGCACAAGGCCCTCTTGACCTTTCAGGTTTTTTATGGGGGGTGGAGGAAGATTTCTTTTTGTTTGTTTGCTTTTAGGACTTGTGACATTGGCAAGCAAATGTAATTGCTATTTTTTAAAAGGAAATTACAGAATTCTATAGACTTGCGTGTTACCTGGTGCTGGCAAATCATCCCTTCCACGTGAAAAGAAATTATAGTCACACAATATCTCTAAGGCACCCAATATCTCTAAGGCACCCAGAAGAGTTTTTAGAGCAAAGCCATATAGTTTGTAGCAAATCGTAGTCAACTATCTCTTTCTCAAAAGAAACTGAGCAGAGTAAATCTAAAGCTAGCAGAATTTTAAAGCCCTTTATGTATATTTTTCTGCAACTTTAACCTTTGCTAAAGACATTCAGAATATCCTTACGCATATGATACTATAAAACTTGCTGAGTTTACGGAAAAATATATCACAACATGTCATTGCAGTTAGTTACCTAGATACCATTAAAGCTGCAGGAAACAGGCTTTCTTAATATCATTCATCCACACTCAGCTTACTAAGAATGTCAAGGCTGTCTAAAAGTTCTTTCATTGCTGGGAATGTGTAATTCCATTTTAATGAACAATTCCACAATGAGCAACTGGCTTAAGCATTTACATCCATTTTGCAGGAATATTTCTGCACTCATGGTGTGGTAATTAAACATCTTGCAGTTACAAATTATTCACTAGTAGAGCATAGAAAGTCATTTGTATTTCTGGTAAATACATATCTAGTTTCTAACAAAAGAGCCAGGGCCTCTTTTTATAGCCAGATCTGTCCTTTTCTTCCCTCTCACAGAAAATAATTTATTGATTTTCATCCCTTCGACAAATCTACCTCCTCTCTCTTTACCTGCACATGTGAAGCTTAAAACTCACCTTGAGGAACCTGTTTTAGCAAAAAATATTTCAGAATTGAGACGTGAAACTAACAAGACCCATTTTCAAGTTCATAACCCTGAGAAATGACAAAAATAAGGCAGAGCTCAGATTTAAGGTAAACTAAAACATTGAATAAGATGTTATTTAGCTCAAAAATGCACAGTTAAACAGATCTTCAGTGCAATCAGAATGAAAAAAAGAATTACATGTGGCCCCAAAAACAACTTAAGCTTTACACTTGCTTTGTGAAGGGTATTGGCAAATATGGGAGAAGGCAGCAGAGCTAATAGAAATGAAGACACAATCCCAGAAATTATGATGACTAAGAAGAAAGCAAAATTCTAAGTTTTCTGCATATTTCACTCAGGGAGGCAAAACTGTTTCTATCCCAAATTCTAGAGTAACTGACATATGGAATTACAGATCCAGCAGTAGTAATCTTTAAAGACAGCAAGATCTGCTTCATGAAACAACATCTTTCTGTGGACCATCTAAAATAGCTGTAGGAACAGACAAGCTTTTCAGCATTAAAAAAGTACGCACAATACAACTGGAGAACAGAAAAAACATCTAACACCAAATAAATATTCAAAATTAATTTGTAACGTGCAAGAAAATATATATGATTTAGATAGTTTAAAATAGGACTCCAATAATTGGAAAACAGAAACAGACTGCCACTGTTCAGTCACATCACATTATTCTGTTTTTTATTTATCTTTGATATCCTTACCACCTTCATCTTGGAAATCAATTATCAAGGTAGAGCAGAAAAAGCTGAGTTCCACTGCAAAACCTGAATGCAAGGCTGGCTGGGAAGCAAGCTCATGGAAAGCTGGGAGCAGATACTTCGAAAGGGAACAGCCAAGGTGTGGTGGTAGTGTCACAGAGATCTCGCCATGGGATCAGCTATTGCTTTCACATCAATGTTTTCATTAGTGCTCTCAGCACAATACACAGAAGTTTTCTGTGTGATTTACCTATGTCACAAAAGCTGAAAGAGAATTGCGTGAGGCCTGGCTCATAACAGTGTTTGCTAATGCTTCTCGTACATCCAGAAGTGACACCACTTGTTTCTTATACAAAAATAACTACTTGCAATCCGGAAACACAGATTAAGGAGAAAAACTGAGTCACCAGTAGATTAACAAAACAAAATGCTGTCTTAAATCAGGTGAACTATTTCCAACAGAGCTAGGGATGTATCTATTGCACCCTGCAGTGCACTGATGCAAGCATTCATAAATCCCAATAAGAAAGGCATTCTGACTTAATCAGGATGCTGATTAAAATACTGCTGATTGGAGATAATCTGAGAAGGTAATAAAAGATTTCACAGATAATTTTATGTCTCTTCAGATGCTGGAAGCCCTGAGCTCTGCCACATCAGATAGACCTTCAGCTGGTAAGGTCTGCCAGCATCGAAGACTTTACAGCTTTTATCCGGTGTTCTTAGAACAGATAGCACTGTTCATCATTCCTACTGTTAAGAGTGGTATATGACAAAAAACTGTTTCTCTCCCAAGTAACCTGAGACCTGCGGGAGCTGCCTGAAGGCTTCTCCAGTGCAATCAGTGCACTAGGGTTATTCTGCTGCCATGAGATCTTTGTAGTACATCCAACAGCTGAATGGTACAAGCAGCAGAGCTCAGCCCTGTACCTACTCCCACCAGCTATTATGGGGATCACCAACTCCATCACACACACAGGTTTCTTAGCACCCTAACACCACTTAGGGTATTAGCTCACCTTCAGCTGAAATACTGTGTGCTGTCCCAGCCAATACAATAACTACTTTGAGAAGACTTTGCATGGGAGGAGGACTACTAGCATACTAGGGAAAATGAAAAGTATCGGTTAGCAATTAATGCTAGAAATTCTAGTTAATGCTAGAAATTTCCGAGTTTCAAAAAAAAAAAAATAATAATAATAATAAAAATGAGATTCCTAAGCAAGATGAAAAACTTAACTGTTCCATCAGGATTCAACGTGTTAAATCACTGTGCTGCTCCCAGTGCGTGATGCTGCAGGCTTGGAGTTGATCTAGCTTCACTTCTCTGTAAGGAAAGCACAGGACAGGGCAAAGCCAAGCTCTCAGCTCCTGGCTACCCAGACAGAGTGAGGTGGTTAGTGCTAATGTTGTACTAAGACTACCTAGATTAGCCCAGTGGTTACTGAGACTCTCTCCCCCCACTGCCCAGTTCTGAGAATAGTAGATTGAATGCAGTGCAAATGGGAAGGGAAGAGGGGAATGGTTAAACTGAGATAGGGGAGGTTTAGATTAGATACTAGGAAGAAGTTTTTCACACAGAGAGTAGTGTCACACTGGAACAGGTTGCCCAAGGAGGTTGTGGATGCCCCATCCCTGGAGGCATTCAAGGCCTGGCTGGATGTGGCTCTGGGCAGCCTGGTCTGGTGGTTGGCGACCCTGCACATAGCAGGGGGGTTGAAACTCAATGATCACTGAGGTCCTTTTCAACCCAGGCCATTCTGTGATTCTATGATCATATGATACAAATAAAGCAGTATGTCCAAAATACTTCAAATTAAGAGAGCTGTTTGCTGTTGTTCATTTTCAGCGTGATTTAGTGGAGAAACAAGGAGAAAAAAGCAATGCTGTAAGAAAAAATTAGGTAGTGTTTTATTCAATTAAAAACAACCTTTCTTCAAAATGTCTTTACATAACACACATGAAAACACATATCAAAACAAACAATTAACATTTTGGCTCAGTAAAATAACTTTCCACCAAAGGAAGGCATAACAAGTAGCAGTTTTTCATAAACAAGAAAACTGAAGAGGACAGAGGTTGGTGGAACTCTGTTGGCTGGCTTGCAAACTGTCAAGGTGGAAATGCAAAGTCAATATTAGTCCTCCAAGTAAAAATTTGATACTTCCAGTGTCTAGTCTTCACATTTGATATTGGGATCTTCTGACAAAAGACCAAACCATACAGCTTCTGTCCCACTAAATTCTTTTATCAATGTGAACCATACCAGTTAGCACATTCACCTTGCCCAGATGAATTTCAGTAACTTGAGATGGATCTCAAGGCTCTTATACCATGATGGGCTATCACCAAACAAACACTATATTGAAAAGCAGACCTAGTGCAACAGCTAAGTGAATGTGACACCTCATGACCAGAAGCGTTTCTCCCAAGACAATTCTGTCTTGAATAAAACAGAAAATGAGAATAGAAGATAAGCATGTGAATTGGTTTATACATACATGACATTCTTTGATAAAATATGCCAGTATCAAAACAGTTGGAAATACCCTGACATTTCCCATGTACTTTTTTCCCCATCTCGTCCTGAAATAGAATCTCATTCCATTCTGGTCAGATACACACTCAGCTCACAGAGCTAAGAAGGCAGAGAATATCAAATTTCCAGCATACACCAAGGTAATCAAATAATGAAGTGGGAAAGGAAGTTATTTCCATTGGCTTTGTCACCTGTGAGGCACAACACAAAGGTCACACCATCCTATGGCCACTGGGCAGTTCTGAGGGATGGCACCTCAGACCATCAGTTTCTTTTGGTTGAGGATGGAAGAAAGAAGAGTGCCATGACAGAAACAAACAAACAAACATAAAAATAACACTACAGTGTCAAAATGAAGGAAGCAGTATTCAAAGACTGGAAGAATTCTGAGGGAAGCAGAACATAAGTTTTTCAGATAAAGTGGTATCAGAGACATCAAAAGACGAATTCAAAGGAAAAATTTCTGCCTAATACCATATTAGTAGCAGCCTTTGAGAACATCTTGGAAAGCAAAAGAATTTTACACAGTAGTAAGCTGACTGTTCTGCAGTATGCAATAAGATTTACCAAAATTTGAGTTGGGGAGAAAAAGGTTCTGCAAAACAGAAGTTAATAGAACATGAACACAAACAGAAATTCAGAATCACAAGCAGAAATTAAAGGCAGATCCGAAACTCGTGTTGCAAATCAATCATCACAGTCTGATCAGATGCCTTCTCTTGAAATTCTGTACTAGGACAATTATTAACACTAGAGCAAACAATCACAAAGGAGTTAGTGTACACAACTGCAGAGCTTTCTTTTTTTTTTTTTTTTTCTTTTTTGCTTCCTTCATTCTCTCAGTTCTCTCTCAATCTCTCTGCCTAACGTATAACCACCTACCTATTTTGCAACTGTTACATAAGCCGGAATTTCACTGTATTAACCAGCCTTGTGCCTTTTCCCTACCCACACACCATTAGCAGAGCTGTCATATTTTTTTCCTTGAGAACACAGGCAATTGGTCATTATACCTACATTTTAAAAATCACAAAAGCAGTTCAATACTTATCTTCCCAGAACATTTTTTTGTTGTTGTTTTTAAAAGGGAACTAATAATCGAAAGTCACTAGCAGCAAAACCAAGCAATGCCTGTGTATGATAACTTGAACCACAGGTTAGTTTCCAGATAGCATACAGTTCACCAAACTCTGAAATTTTCTAAGTTTGTTCACAAGAAGCAGCTATGCCTTATACTTAGACTACATAGTCCACCTGTAAGAGATAAACACTGAAGCTTCCATACAAAACTAAATCTCTAACTTAGAAGTGGAAACTTAAGCAGAAAATGAAAAGCACAGGTGGTTTAACTCTCACGTCTTATTCCTGTAAATCTTCTATCTACAAACACGACACTAAAGAAATTTGATGATTTCTTTGAAAACAATCCCCCTTCAAGAGAATTTATCATTACAAACTGCATCACTGTCCACACATCAGTCTTAGCTTCGGAGTTAACAAATCCATGTTGTACATAAAGTTGCTAAAAAAGCAAAAGTAAGAAAGAGGGAAAGAAAAAGCATTCAGGATCCACAATAAGTTTTAACAGCTCCCGTTCTCAAACAAGCATCTGAAAGCTGTGACTCCAGTGTAAACCCACTGGACTCCAGCCATCTCTCTCTCTCTGGGCAACAGTGTTATTTCAGCTCTATTTTCTAAATGCACATAGAGCTACCAAGCATGACCACTCTATCCTTTTTCCTTTTCCACTGCACAATGACCCTTCCAGGAATGATAAACTCACTGATGTGGGAGAACAGAAAAGAATCTTTCTGCCACATTAGTCTGTTCAGGTAGCTTAAGCTTTCAGAGCTGACTAATGCTGGAGCTAGCACCCCAGCTGGGAATCGCAGAGGAGACATGCTCACTTCCAGCATCAGCAACCCATGGGGACAACCCAGCTTTGTAGTCTGTGCCCTGAAGCACCTTTGGTCCCTGAGATGTCAGGGACAAAGCCAACAATTCTCTACTCTGCATGAGAGAATCTGTCACGAGCTCATAGCTCCACATGGTAATAAAGGACAAATATACTAAGGCACTTAACAAGATAAAAGTCCTCTGGACATTAAACATTTTAAGACTGGGAACAGCAATACAGTGGTACTTTTAATGATGTCTGAATGGCATAAGGGGCTGAGAACCACGCAGTTCTTTAAATGCAAGATAGATCAGGACAGAGAATTTACTCTTTGTCAAGCTGAATAGCATTCTGGGGAAGTTGGGATTGTGTCTCACCTTTTCTCTTGGGTGATACCACACAAATGCACTAACAACAATGGTATTATCTTTGAGCAAAATGAACAAAGCAGCAAATAAACTTGTAACAAATAAGATTCATGTCATTTCATAAAACAAAAAAAAACAATCACTTACCAGCATCAACCAAGTCTATTATATGACATCACAATTATAATTAATTTATACAGTTTCCTTCATACTCATCCTTTAATTGCTAGAAAGTATTTTTCTGGGTTTTTCTTAATGTTTAAAAAAATTAAAAAACGTTTTAGAAAATCACAGTGCAATTCTTGGAAGAGTCCTTAAGTACTTCCTAAAGGTTTCCATGCCATCACTGTGCTGTTGATGACATTTCAGGACATTCTGCTGATGTGGTCAGAAGAAAATATGATTCACTGTCTGTAAAGTTGTAGTACCTTCAATCCAAAAAATTTGGATGAGATTGTACAAAACAGATACATATGACCTTCTATCAGTCCATCACCAATTACATAAACTTCGTCAGCCACTGTCACTTTTCCTGTTGTTACTTGGGGAGAATTCAGGTCTTATGGTGACAAATGAAATCCTGATGAAGATCCGTGTTTTCTGGATGGCATGTGGTAACGCACTTTTTTCCAGAACCTAGTACTTGCTGAGTGTGACCTTTCCGAGAAGTCCCCTTTCCATCGGATAGCTCCATACTTTTGCTTAACATATTTGATGGATTCTGGCATGTTTGCATAATCTTCTATTTTTTCAAGTTCAATCAGAATTATTTTTATACCATCCTGGATAAGAGCATTATACACAGCAAGATGTTTTTCAGATGCATCTTCTAGAATACCATAACATGATGGTTCTGGTACTAAGATAATTATTACTCTTCTACTTTGATGGATTTTTTCATCAGTAATACTGATCACAGCTGCAGAGAGAAAAAAAGTTGAGCAAAATTAATTACAGAATGGAATCATAGAATGGCCTGGGTTGAAAAGGACCTCACTCATCATCTAGTTTCAACCCCCCCGCCCCCCGCTATGTGTCCAGAGCCATATCCAGCCAGGCTTTGAAGGCCTGCAGGGATGGGGCATCCACAACTTCCTTGGGCAACCTGTTCCAGTGTGACACTACCCTCTGTGTGAAACACCTCCTCCTAATATCTAACCTAAACCTCCCCGTCTCAGTTTAAAACCATTCTCCATTGTCCTATCACTATCCATCCTCGTAAACAGCTGTTGCCCCTCCTGTTCATATGCTCCCTTCATATATTGGAAGGCCACAATGAGGTCTTCTCAGAGCCTTCTCTTTTCCAAGCTAAACAAGCCCAGTTCCCTCAACCTTTCTTCATAGGAGAGGTGCTCCAGTTATTAAGATGGTACCCATACATTCCAACTGCTTTGTTTACTGTTTGATATTTGAGCTAACACACTTTAATTCTTAAATAGGGACAGGATAAGAGAGTGCAAGCTGTGTTAGCTGTCAAGAGTAGATTTGGCCAAAGCAACACAATCTGACCACATGAGTGTAGAAGTTCAGAAGTTCTGCATAAAAAGAGCAACCAAAACCATAGACCTAGATAAAGCTATGACCTTTTCACATTAATAACTTGTTCTGATACGCAAATTTTTGTTACATGCAAATGGAAGACAAAGCAAATAATGGTCCGTGGAAAGACATTGAAAGACTCCTGTTCCTGAGTTATATTTGCAGCTTACTTCAGCTGCCTATGAGAAAACCTGAGTATTTGTTTTCAGAGAGCTCACCTTCTCCTGCTAAATCATTCCTCCCAAATATAAAGAGGTTATATCCACACTGTCTTTCTAAGACTTCTGGCAGTATCTTCAGAGCAAAAATATCTGATGAGTACAAGCAGCTCTCTCTGTTCTTTGGATATAGAACATAAGCATCATAGATCTTCCCATCTGAAGCTAAAGAATGAATAATAAGAATAATATACTTTAAAAAAAGGATTCTAAAGACATAAACAAAAAAGATATTGCTGACTTCTGTTTCTTCCCCCACTTGACACATTACTCTGGGTTCTAATCTTACTATTATCTAAGCATGCATAATTATATTGAGCCTGATATATTTGTAGAATTGGGACTCCAGAGTTCACTATGCTGGATCTAAACAGGCAAGAGATCTGTAAATTAAATATATTTGAGTAATCTTATTCAACCCTAAATTAAACAAACAAACAAAACATTACTGCTGAATTATCTAGAAAATAGCTGTTGCAGTAGGACATTTGAGTGCTTTAGAATTCCAGCAGCCATATAACTATTAGATCATTCTTGTAACCAAAACATAGCCTCTTAGATACAAAAACAAAATACTTGGCAAATTTCAAGATCAGAAGCACATTAAGTATGTCAGAAAAAACAACTTCAGAAAGACCAGACATAAACGACTTCACAGAAGTCCCAGTGAATATCAACACATCTAGCAGATATTTTCTGTTTCCCTTCTGATGTGCCTTCTCTCAGGTGTCTGGAAATGGCCCATACTTCAGCATGCTGTTCTTACAGACAGCACATCATTCAATGTTATTCTGAATGCCAGGACACAACAGAGAGAAAACTAATGAGAAATTACCAGTCACACTCCATGGAAATAATCTGCTCCATGCAACACACAGTGCTCTCAAAATACGCCTGCATTGCTACATAAACATACCTTTTTTACCCAGGAAAGGATGGCAGGAGCTCCGATACCAAAGCACAATATCGATTTTAAAGATCTTGTAGATAATGAGTATAAGAAATAATAAAAATATGAAAGAAATTCCTCCTCCAATCAAGTAACCCCGAATGTTCTGAACTGCAGTCAAACATGGAATAAAACAAGAAAAAAACAAATAAAAATAGAGTTATAGATGAGAAACAGAAAAAGAAATGTTAAAAACTGTCTATCTTTTTTTCAAATGTTGTTCAGTCAATAAGGGATTGAAAAAGTAGAAAATACAATGAATGACAAAACTGAAATATTTTCATGCATGCTTTTTACAAATACTATCATTTGACATGTCAGATTTTATCTTTCAGAGAAAAGGTACCTTAACAGTGGGACAAAAGAGGCTTCTCTCAGCTAATACACCAAAATATTAATGTATATCTCAGTGTTACAGTACAGTGAGAGTTCTAGTACAAAATTTCATCAGTCAGAAAACAACGAAGTCAGAGATGGCTTCCTGACTATGCTGCTTTCTCCAGACTGAGCATCCATTGTACCCAGCCTCATCAAAGATCCACCACTGAACCTCCTACTTTGTCGTCTTCAGTAGATCAAAAAACAAGTGAGATCACACCCACAAACAATTCCACAAACTACAATTTTTAGTTGATGCACATTTGAAAAATTCTGAGGTTAACTGCTACCCTGACAATCTTAGTTTACAGTAAGCAAATAATTTATTTATACTTCTGTAGCAAGCTAGAGCTCTGATCCACTTTCACTCAATTATTGTTTACAGTGTTGCCAGTTTGAAAATAACCTCTGTCAAAGGATTGGCTCACAGCTGACCAAGTCAGTTTTGACATTCAGCAGACCAGGTAACCTTCCATAGCTAAATCAGAATATAAAATAAGTGGTCGCTTACTAAATCTGGTGGTTTGCTTTTCTGTGCATCTATTCTTAACTACAAAGAATGAAATTCTTGAGCCTTGAATATGCAGTTTTACAAGCTCATTTTACCTTTAGCATAAGGTTTATATACTAAAAAAAAAGATTTCAGACTAATCAACAACAGATCAATCATATCCTGTCTCTGAGCCGAAGACAAGATATCCAACAAACAGCTGGATGCTCCCAGTCAACATGCATGAGTCTATCTAGAAGGTGGTAACAAAGCACATGCATCAATAATCCCATAACCTTTCCAAACAATTTCATAGCTTCACTATCATCATTAAGATCTTTTCCCATTATCTAAACAACTACTTCTTATCCTGGCAATCTGAGCTCATTCGTTGTTAGCGAAGGTTAGAACAACCAGATCCACAGATGTGTTTGTTTGTTTTCTTTTAAGGCAGAGTTCCATTCTTAGTTATGTCTCCTCTTGGTTCTCTAAGAGAACTGGCCATTTTTACTGCTCTTCTGCACACGCTATCTCCTCTGATCCATGTGCCAGTGTGCAAAATGAAGCACAGTATTCTGCTGAGGACTCTTATTTGCTTCAATGTAATTTAAATGTCTCATCGATTTTTCCCGAACACCAAACAAGAGAAAGCAAAGCACATTCCAAGTGATATTTTCTTTAAACTTATTGTGAAAAGGAATATGAGAAAAAGATGCCACAAAGGAAGATACTGAATAGTACTGCCCACTTAGCACAAAGGTACATTGCACAGTTTTAGCTACAAGTAATGTGGTGTCAAACTAATTGGGAAGTAATCATCAATGATCATAATTTTATCAAGATGGGGCACCTTACCTGGGCGTTCCAATTTGATGTATGATGTAAATTCTTGAGAATCATAAAAGAAGTGACAGAAAAATTTATAAGTATAATCCTTTAATTTCACTTCTGAAATGTTAAATTTTGTTCCAGACACAGCAATTCCATGAGGCATTCCCTCTCTTTCATTGGGGGGAAAAAAAGAAAAATAATTAGAAAAGAAGCATCAACAGAAACTGGAATCACATAAAGAAAAATCATTTTAAAAACAGTATTCAACATGACACTATCCAGTTTTTGCACTGATGATGGAGACAGCAGTGCTTCTGCATGACTCTGAAACGGCCAGTTGAAAAACCCCCTCCATCCTTCTCTACACTTAGTTTTAAGTATTATGGTTAGTGGTAG
>JAOWBP010000001.1:109978324-109999325 GCA_028571105.1 Tragopan temminckii | reverse complement strand
AAAGAAAGCAGGCCAAAACACACTTTGTTCATAAATTTCTCACAGTTCATTTTTCATTTATTTGAAAGCAGCTTTTCAAGCATATCTTTTAATTTAGTGAAAACATGACAAATATGATCCATACTTTTCTGTTAGCTTGATTGTGTTACTTATCGATGCACACACATGAGTGGTGGGAAGGGGAAGGAGCTTGGTTTGCGTGCTGGGCAGCACACAGAGGAGGCTTCATGCCTATCCAGAGGATTCCATGCTGGGCAAGTTCCTCCTTTTGACCACAGTGGGAACTTTTCAGAACACACTAGCCTTAAAGTTGTTGGCACTGGGAAGCCAGAGTAGAGAAGGGGCAACAGTGTAAAAAAAGTATAACCAAAGCAGAGTTGTCTAGTAGCCTCAGTGGTCTGCACTGAAGGACCTACAGCTTAGGACAGCTTTCAGATGCACCCTAATACCTGCAAGAAATTAGGTAATGGCCCCAGCTGGCCTTGGGTAAAGCAGTCACAAGCTGCCTCCTCACCTTCATTACAATGATATCTACAATGGTGAGTACTTAGAATTTTCTAGGTTTTCTGGAAAGGGCCAACATCAATGACTTACAATGGGAATGTTGCAAAAACATAACACTGCCTTTTTTTGTGTCACAGATACTGATCTTCTGGAGCATAGACAGAAAAAAGGGCACCCTAAAAGAAAACTATTCAATGGCCCAATCTTGTAATATTTAGCAAATATGAACACGTGTGAGATGAAATACATGGCAATTTATAAATTTGCCGAATCTGCTTAGTGCTTCACAGAAATAATAAAGACTGTTTTCCTATTCCTAGCATTAAAAGCAGTAGAAGCAACATTTTTCACAGCCTAATGCACGCCAATTATAACAGCTTAAAAGAAAATTGGCCAAAACACACTTTGTTTACAAATCAGATGCATATGAAAGATAGATGTATTTTCTGCATGTTGTCATTGCGGTGGCTAGCGTGAAAAGTCTTTGGGAAACGTTCTTGAGAAAGCTTGCACTGAAGTAAGCTAGACAGGGTAGGCATGGACAGACAAGGAGAGACAGATTTCCCTCTCATGGTGTTCAGCTTCATTGTAGGGTAGTGTAACAAATACAGGCAATGTTCAACTTTCTTCCTGGAGGGTATTATCGGTCCACAGACTTGTTCTGTGTGTTCAGCATTAACAGCCATAAAACAATGCAGCATGTTCAGTAAGGTCATAATCTTCAGTTCTGTATATTGCTAAGACTTAAAAGACTCTCCTGAATGCTGTTTTGTGAAAGTTTCCGTTTTCTATAAAAGCAAGGATTTGATGTCATGTAAACAATCTGTCAACACTCAATATTTTATGGACCTTAGTTTCAAAGGTCCTAATTTCTCACAGTGACCAAAATAAATGGGCTGGATTAAAGAACCTGGACAAGAAGAATGGGTAATCAAACATGATGTCAAAAAGAAGAGGGGAAAAGGTGCATTTGAACCTGTAAAACACTGAGGACATGAGTAGAGAAACACCACGTGTGTGTAACTTTCTCAAGTAAACTGAAACATGGAAGAGAAATAAAAATATATGGAAGTCAAACACAGAGCTAGAGAAGTTACTGAAAAAGATATCTCCATAAAAAAAACAAAACAAAAAAAAAAAACAACAAAAAAAAAAACACCACATTTCATATGAAGTCACAAATGAACATATGAAAGATGAAAAAAAAAAGGAATTTTGTATTAATATAACAGAAAAAGGGAAATAATTGAGACAAGGAGAAGAAAAGCAGAATAGAAGGAAGATGATAGCTACAAAAGGAGCATTAAGGAGTGTTTCAAAGAATTTCTGTAAAGTCATGGGCCATAATTTTCTGAGAAGCTACCAAATGACATCTCTGAAGAGGAAGTGCAACATCTGCCCTTGTGGTTAGCTGACCCAATTAGTGATGGGAGTCGACCTGATTTGGTAAACAGGAGATATTCTTTCATGTATCATAGCCTATCTCAGCATATATTTTAATATTATAGCCATTGTAATGACATAACTATTCCTTCTTTGATGCTTGATGTGCTTTCTATTGAAAATGGTTTGTTGGGACATTTTTCTTCTACACTGTGCTAAGCAAGCTGGTATATTTACATAAGTGCTTCCTTCACACAATCTGTATCATAAATAACAGTCTACTTTCATTATGTGAAACTCATTATGAGGCCTTGTTTAATGGATTGCCATGCCTTGTACATGTTGAGTAGGTCACTGGTGAATAAACAGCCGAGTCAACTTCAAACATAAATATTTTCTTACCTTCATTTTACAACAGGTGGCTGTGAAAAATGGCATCGTTTAGTCTGAACCCAGGAGGAGAGCAAAAGTCCTCTCAAAAAGCTTCAAAAGATCTTGCTTTGAGCGTAAGTTCAAAGTTGCATAATTAAAATGTAAACTATGACTATGATTTTAATGTAGAAATTTCTTCCAACATTGCAGCAAGCCACATTAGACACTGGTTTTAGCTAATTAAATGAGATCATTTTTATCCAATATAAAATGCAGCTGTTCAGCAGGGAGGGATTTTGTCCAGATTATAACAGGCACTACTGAAATCATGCAACAATATTGTCAGTACTCAGTCAGTTTTGGCTAAATTTTGAAACATGTACTTTCTGTCATCATCCTATCTCCAGTGCATCCTATTCCTTCCCCACCTTATATTTTTCCTCTCTCTTTCATACCTTAGAGTTTATTAACCCATGCATAACTTATAATTTAAAAATATAAATCCTTTAGAAGTTGGAAATGGCCTGTATAAGTGTCTCAAATTATGAGCAGTAAAATTATTTTCGATTTTCCTGAGATTGTGTTGGATCTAACTCTTGGTCCTCCTCTCCCTCATTTCCAGCTAAGTGAAAAAAATATATAACAATAAAGGCATGTGCTGGAGATTCCTGTCTTATCTCCTTAGTTCAAGTATGACATGGAGAGAAGAGAACATGCTGCCAAATCATCTTCCTCTGTTTTCAAGCAGTGTATATTTTTACATCTAAACAATAGCTTTTGACTTGAGGCAGTTTCCAAGGTCACTGACAAATTGTCTGTGGGCTTAAATGTTTCCCAAATTCTCACAACGTTCACACCCCTTGTAGACATTTCGTTAATCTTCTTACAGCTTCAGAATCAGGAAAGTGGTTCAGAGCTCCAGTCACCTTGTGCCCATGGCTCTGTGTTGATTCAAGGGGCTTGCCCCAAAATTGCCATCTGAGTGTGCTCCCACCTCTCCTTCTTAGTTCAACGGCCCTCACATGGGCATCACTTCACCCTTTGCCAGAACCTGCTTCAGACTTTTGAGAGAAATTGAGGTCGCCTTTGAAATACCAGACCTAATTGATGAGAATGTTTCCTCCTCCTAGCAAGTGTTTGTGTACACACCCAACGAAACTGAGCAAAAATCTCTGCTGTGCCTTCATAGCCCAACACTGGCTATGTTTACTGTCAAATTTACCACACCCTTAATGAGGGTGTACCCCAATAAAGTCATCATGTGATTGCCTTAATGGACTAGATGATGTCTGAAGGCACCCTCCAACTGAACTATTCTATTAAAATAATATAGGCAATCCTAACCTTTATGAATGCTACAAAGGAAGAGTGATGCACATTGTATCTTATGGTAATCCTGGTTGATACTGTTCTTATGAACAGTGTGATGATTGGGGAGTGGTTCTGTTTGCGCATAGAACAAATTATTTATAAGTGCAAAATTTTTCTTTTTCTTTTCTTTTTTTCTTTCTTTTTTTTTTTTTCATTCCTACTTGGATGCCTGTCCAATCTAAGGAGAATCACATTGTAGGATAGGATTCAAAGCTGCATTTCTCACCCTTTGCCATGTTCTTGCCCTGTCCCTTCATCTTTTCTGCTGCGAGACATTACAACTTTCACAACAAAATTGAAAAGTGCTCTATGTACCTCATCCCAGGTTATATCATCACAGATAAATGAATTTGTCCAGGTTTTCTGGAGTCTCTTTCCATACAGACAAATTAATATTTTGCCCTCAAGGATATCCTCAACTTCACTTTTGAGTAGGAAAAATCCGTAGACAGGGCTTGTTCCTGTACCACAGCCAAGTGTTCCCTGGAGGGCACTGGTTGGCATGAGGCAGAAGTGTGCCAGGCAGCATGCAGGTGGAGGAGACGCTTGTGGGATGGTGCCTATGAGCCACTTTCCTTCACGAGCATGTACATGTGTAGACTCGCAACCTCAAAAGAGATTTTTGAACACGATCAGGTAGTCTTTTAAACAAGGGCTTTTATTTTAAGTGCTTCTGTACACAAGAAAATAAAAAAGAAAGAGCAACAGCTGTGCACAGCATTTTTAAGAAGTTTCTAGTTTTCTTTTTGAAGTTTGTTTTGCTCAAGTCTGAAGGATTTTTGTAGGCTGATCATCTAAAGCAGCTGAAGCTATGGCCATGCCCTTGTAACTACGAACAGCAATAACCCTCTGTGTTGCTACACAAGAGAAAGTCACAAACAGGAAAACCCAGTGAGTAGCACAAATTAAAATAATAAGCCCCATGTGTTTCTTGAAAGAACCAGGAGTCAGGTCACCAGCCTGTTTAAAAATGGAGCAGGAAGGGAGTTACTTAGATGAATATGAAAATGTTAGGAAGTGATAAAACTCTTGACTTCTTCCTCATCCCTTTCCAAGAGCTTTATATGTCTTAAACAAGCACATCAGAGCATGAAAGAGACTTCTTTGTACTGTTCAGGAGTCCTTCAGTTAGAGGAATTTAGAGAAAAACATTTATAAAATTCACTTCCGCTTAATACAACAGATAATACTTTTGCTCTGCATGTGACATTCTATTTCCAAGTAAGCTGATGCCTTCTTCATGACAACTGTGAAACAAAACAAAGCAAAACCAACAAATCCCTTTCCCAAAGAAATGGAAGAAATCCAGTTACCCCATCTGCTCCCATAGCAGATAGTACGGTAGGCCTTGTTATCATAGAATCACAAGGTTGGAAAGGACCTACAAGATCATCTAGTTCAACCATCCACCCATTACCATTGCTACCATAAGCCACTAACCCATATCTTGTAGCTCCTTATCCAGATGCCTCTTGAACACTGCCAGAGATGGCGACTCCACCACCTCCCTGGGCAGGCCATTCCAGTGTCTGACCACTCTCAGAGAGAAAAAGTTTTTTCTTGTGTCTAAGATGTTCCTTATGTATGTTAACAGATTTGAAGAAGATGCCATGTAAAAAGCTGCACGTGAGATACCAAGATTTTTTTTTGCATGTGCATGCAGCAGAAATAACAAACCTGTAACAGAGGTGTTTGAGATACTAGGTGTCGAACTTGATTTCCACTGTTAGAGCCCAAAGTAGCTCTCTGAAATGAGTCACTAGATTAACCCAACTTACTGTTTGAGATCACTAAGATTAATGGAAATTGGACAACTCTGAATCATCTTAACAGAGGAGCAGTTTGAAAACAGAGTCAGAAAGAATAAATGAACTATGATCCTCTCCTGTTTTTACTTCAGTGATTAAAACGTTGGCAGTGGTAACCTGAAGGGCTGCATATTAATCA
Source organism: Tragopan temminckii (assembly GCA_028571105.1). Taxonomy (NCBI): domain Eukaryota; kingdom Metazoa; phylum Chordata; class Aves; order Galliformes; family Phasianidae; genus Tragopan; species Tragopan temminckii. Next base: position 109,993,748 of record JAOWBP010000001.1, on the reverse strand, counting down.
GGTGAGCCATGGGTCTTTGACGGTTATAGCACCTCCTCATCTGAGGGAACAATGTCTGCCAGGTATCACCATTCCTGGCTATGAATTTGAACTTTTTAGAACTGATTTACATTAAAAAGAAATTCATATTAAGGTAGAGCTAATACAAACTACAATATAAATGACCTAATTATAAATTGCAATATGAGTTACTGCTTACACAGAACAAGCTTATGAACAATTTACTCAGCATTTTTCTTATTGAGTCTAACGATTTGAGTATCTTCACCAGAATGTCTTCTTCACTACCTGCTCCTTGTCAGATGTATAAAAGAAAACTTTTTAAAAATCTTTGCAATGTAAAGTGTTTACTGTCTACCTTGTTTTTTCTACATTTTTACATCTTTTTTGTCTCTCACTGTAAAAAAAGATGATCTATATGACACTCAGTACTTGAAAACTAACTTCCTCTGCAGTTCATTGACCATGGTACGCTACCATGAAAATTTTATAAGCATTTGCATAAAGGCATCTACATCTTTATTTTAGAGAAAACGATATTACAAATGCCATGTGAAAAGGTTTAAAGTTACATTACTGATATTCTCAAGAGAAAATCTCAGGCATGACCAGGCTCAAGCCTCCTAGAACAGAGTACATGATCTCCATCTGCTTTTGTTTTAGAATCAGGCAAAAAGGATAGCTTGGGATCTTCTTCGCCTAGAAAAGCCCCTTTGGAAAGGGGTCAGCATCTCCAGGTAGATCCTGTATAAGTATGCAGCATTTCTAGTCAGCCTGAACTCAGACCGTGTTCAAGGTGCTTACACAATGCACAATTATGTCTCTGGCTCCTCCAAATCCAGTCTGTTATCTGGAGACCTCAGCCAGGCACAGTGTTGTGAACTCAGTTACTTACTGTCACCATGGCCGAGTAGTGGTTCTGTGCAAGTCTCTACAGGCTGAGCCAGAAATGCTATCTTCCCAAGAAGTTAGCTATTCCAGCAACATTCAAAGACTGATTTTCAGACCGTATGTTCCTTTCAACACTGCAGAGCAAACTCTCTAATAATAGGCATTTTAAATAAAAAATTATATACTACAAGCAGAATTATATAAATTATATCAATAACATTGTTTTTAACACATAGTTTGTATATAGAACTGTGTGTCTAAATATAACCTAAGACTAACAGAGAAGACATGTAACAGAAATGGGTCATTTTGAGCATTTTTTTTTAAAACCTCCCCCATTTATTCTGGTTTCAGTCACAGTATGTTTCATCATTATTTAAGAGTTTCCTCGCTAAAGGTCAAAAATAACTCAAGGTGATGACTGGACTCCTTTAGATTACACAGGCAAGAGGGAAGCTCTGAAAGCACACAGGTGGGCAGGGAGCCTGCTGGAAGTCAGGGGAAAACAGTAATCAAGGAACAGGACGTACAGAATGTGCAGACACTTCGAGAGCAACAGGTTTTGCATCTCTGCCCCCACATCTGTGCATCTAGATAGGCAAACTGAGGAGCTAGAGAAATTCCAAATCAAATCCCTACCAAAACCAAGGTTCTTCATTTTTCATTTTGCAACTCTTTGTCACATGTATTTTATTTCATGCCCTACATACATTTAATATTTCATCTGATCTCTTTTGAATTCATCCAGAAATCTAGGGTTCTTCTTCTGAACAAGCTATGGCATCCTTCAGCAAATTAAAAAAAAAAAAAAAAGCCCTAACTACTCTGCTGTACCCATGTATTCCTTAAAGCCTATATATGCGGATTATGCTTGCAGAAACCCCATGGAAGGAAAGGTTGATGAAGATTTGTTACTATGTTATGTTCAGCTTCTTTTCCTTCTGGAGTTGACCTTTGTGCACATTTTTCTCCTAGCCAAAAACCTCCTGATTTTAATCTCCCCTTCCCTGAGCTCAGATTTGGAGCTTCCTGTTAGACAGCGTATGTTTGAACTTCTCTGATTATTCATTGTTGGAACTCTTCCATCCTCTTTCACAATCGTGAGCCTGTAGCGTATTAGCTGCTTGTAAAAAAAAAAAGATATTCACAGCCCACACGGAGCACTCAGTGCTTCAGAGCCCATAAGAGCTCATGGGGCTAAGACTGCTAAGAAACAAACGCAAAATCCATGCATGTACCCAAGTGGACACAACATCTGTCTGGAAAGGTCAACAATCAGATTTAAAAGTGTTTGAAGTTTACAGGTCACTACCAACAAACAGATAGAATCAGTATCCCTACTCTCACATATAATTGGTTTTCTGCTTTATATTAAAAAAAAAAAAAAAATACTGTTAGATGACAAACCATGTTTTTTTTCCTGCTCTTCTGCAACACAGAATTGTTGGGCAGTCTCATTTCATAGAATCATAGAATCATGAAGGTTGGAAAAGACCTCCAAGGTCATCCAGTTCAACCATGCACCTACTGCCAATATTGCCCACTAAACTGTCCCTCAGTAACATATCTCCATGTTTCTTGAACACGTCCAAGGACAGTGACTCCACCACCTCCCTGCACAGCCCATTCCAGTGCCCGACCACTCTTTTGGAGAAGTCTTTCACAGGTTTACAAAACATATTTTCATATTTTGATGCTGTTTTCTGTGTTTCCACTGGATCAACAACTATGGTCAGAATAGTGATCAGTCTAAAACTCTTCATTCCTGCAAACTTCTCAAAGATCAAATTTCAGCTAATATTTGAGGTGCTGTATATAGCAGATACGCAACATATAATTAAAAGCACAATCACATCTTAATCTATAATTTAGTTATAAATCTAACCAACTATGTAATAAAACTCAATGAAAGAGGATATAGACCCATGAGTAAAAATACAGTTTTCTATGCAAAGCATTTTGTGGTCAGGAAATTAAACTTCATTTGCAAAACATGAACAAACAGAAGTGCACCAAAGATATCTGAGTCCATCATCAATTTCTCCTCCAGTTAGAGACAACCCACAGGATGCTGAACTTTGGTTAACCAAGTAGGTCAAAAAAGCAACAGAAGTGGGAGATAAGTTATTTTTGGAGTTTCAAGAGATAGTGATTTTGAGTCCCCAAAACTGGGATGGAAAATGGACCTGAAAACCCCATGAGGTGGTTCAGGCACTGCTCATGAGTGTTTCATATTTCCTTGAGGGTGGCAGCATAAGACACAAAGGTCTTATAAGGTATGGTTTGGTAAGGTAAAGATATTACAGTAATGGAACCACATAAACCGCAGGAAAAAACTGTTGTAGAAACAGAACCTCTTTTGTGAGGCATGGCAACCAAGAGCACATTACAGCTCTAAGCCTTTAACTTTTCCTGAACAGTGCACACTGACTCTTGTGGGGAAGACCACAATTTGTGAAACGATTTTAAACAAACTTCCAACTACTTTTGTCTTCCCCTTGCCTTCCATAATCACTTTGCATTTGCTTTTGTGAGAAGAGACTGATCATTCAAGTTGACTCTTGTCCTGAAGTTGTCCCCAGGGTTTGTGAGCCCAGGAGCTGCAGGTCCCAATCGTGCTTTGAACCCATGCCAGGGAGACACTTCAGAACATGGCATTACTCCCATGTTCTTTTCTGTGGAAAATAAACCTCATTTTGAGGGTTAAAACAGTATCCATTAGATTCACCATAAGAGTGCCTAGAAATCCAGAACTTGAGGGAATGACACAGCTCATGCTTTCTTTGAGTGTATAGAGAGAGTGAAAAGATTAGTTAATTAAGACTTCAAGTATTTGTCCAAATTCTGGTTATTATGCTGCATGAAATTTTACACTTTCACACATACGGTGGAGTAACTTGATGGAGACTGAGAACCAGTATACGAAGTTTTAATTGCTTATGAGTTTGAACTCTTCTCAGCAGTATCGTGGAGTTGTTCTGTGTTTTTCAAAATCACAGCTGCAATGTTATGCTATAATGACAATTTAAAGACACTAACGTGTCTATAGTTATAAGAAAATAGAGAGCAAATCTGAGCTGACAGTATGGGCTACATGAACTCAAGCAGCCTTAAAGTTCTGGAATGTCCCATGCAGGACTTGGTGTTTAACATGGTGCAGCTGACGTTAAATCTTGTCCTGTAAGGCAGTTTCTGTAATACACATGGGTCAGTGTGTCCAACGTCTACAAAAGATCACTAATCTCTTCCATCTTTTGCTCACTAGGGTGCTTGCTCTATTTTTAGGAAGAAGAGTTGACTCACGTCTTGTTTGATTTTCACTGTACAGAGGAGGAAAAACATAAATATCTTCCATGTGCATTTTTTAGAGTGTTAATCTTAAAAAATATGGTCAGCAGCTGTCATTGCTTGGAGGTGACAGTTGTTTTTATCCTAGAAGATGTCTGGAATATATCTGGTATAATTCCAGCTGTCCATTTATCTATCATACTTCAATATGATATAGAGATTGTACTTAGTCTCCCTAAACAATTGTCATGCACATTAATTTAAGTCAGTTAGCTGTATGTTCCCATTATAATGCCTGCACGGATGAGAAATCCCTACAAAATATGAGTTCAGTTGTATACTTATATTTACTGCTTGCAGATCTGATCCCGAATCTATGATCTATGATCAGAGGAGAACTCTGCTGCCTTCGAAAGGCTTTGCTTTAGGTCCTAATGAGAGAACATCATTAGAAAGCTTCTCAGTTTAGAAATACTCACAAAATGCCAAATGTTTGGCTAATGTTTCCCAAAGCAAAGATCTTTTTCTCAAAAGCAGAACAGGATCTCTACCTTCTCTTCTTTGTTTCTTTCTTGGGTGACAGGTCCAACTTCCAGGAAAGCATGCACAGCTATTCTTGGTCCTTTAAAGTCAGTTCGTGACTGAATTAATGACTGGAGCCCGTTTGTCTGGTAAAGATTAGAAAGTGCTGTGTACAAACTTGTGCGGTGGCCAATATTGTAGCACACAAGCAGCACACTGTCTGGCTTTTCTAAATGCTAAGACTTATTGCAGTGTTTGGGAAAGAGCCAAAGCAGAAGAGAGAGCACTGTGTGGGTGATAACTCCTTCATTATGCTGTATCATGGACTGCTTGTATCCTTTAGGAAATCCAAACAGGAAGGTGAGGCAACCGTGTTTCTATGAAGCAGCAGAACTGTTTTGTTATGTTACAATAACCAGGAAGTGGCCCATTAGGTTGTTTTAACCTCATTCTCTCGCTCGGCCGTGAATAACTGAACACGAGTCTGGTTTCATGGCTTTCGTATTTAAAGCACACTTGAAACCTTCTCATATATTCTCTCTGCTGTGCTGCTTTTCCACTTCACTTCATGTTGATATGCAAAGGTTGGACATTATTTGATCTCATGTTGATTTTATTTTTCAATGAAGCTAATCCTCATTTTTCCAGCATTTGCTGCTTGAAGTATGTAGCTTGTGAGTGAACAAAACAGAAATGTTTAAAACCATCACTTGCTAGAGACAGTGTGACAGAAAACAGAAATATAAAGCCATCCAGCACCCAAGAAAATCTTGTGTTTATGACTTTGGCCAGCTGCAGATACTTGTAAAAACATTTGCTGCTGTAGTTTCCAGTAATAGTGTTTCAGGCATCCTCTCCATCAAAGGTCATACCCTGACTGTCACATTCAGAGGTGACTAATTCACTTTCTCACTATCATTTTGTCTAGATCCTTTCTAAACTTTTTATCTTTTCTTGCTTCCACATCATTCAGTGGATATGACTTGGACATTAATCACTAAGTACTAAAGACACACTGTGATTAAAGAGGAACACTCAGCTACCCTTTCTCTATCTGTCACTCTATAATTCAGCTGGGCACCCTGTGCTCTGCTTATGTGAGAAAGAGCAAACACATCTTCTACTGCTCACTTTCTCCAGTACTTTTCATGACTCAGAGGGATCTCTCATCATGTTCAAGTGAAAGAGCCGTATGACAAAGCCCCTACCACCATCACCTGAGACATCCTCCTCTGTGCTGTATTTTGCTGGTGATAGAGGAACAAAATCCATATACTCTTTCCAAGATGTCTGAGTGCCTGATTTGATGCAACCACCTAGCACTATTCAATGAGAGATTGGAATTTAAACCTCTCATTTCATCAGATGGTTTTGTGAGAATATTTAGTGAGGTGTTTCCATAGCTCTCCAAGTGCGTTTCGATGAGTTTGAATAGCCTAAGTAACTGTAGCAGGTGAAAAGCCGGTCATTTTCCAGCTGCTCACGTTTCTTTTTGGAGAACAACCTGTCTCAGGTTCACCTGGAAGTCAACAATATTACTTGCTGGAAGTTCTTGGAAGTTCTTGCAAGGAAGTTCTTGCTGGACAGACAAAAAAAAAGAGGTGAGATGCAACATCAGAAGTGTCACAGAAATTGCATTTCCATGATACCTCTGGAGATCCATGACAGTTAAACCACGCTGGTGTGAATTGCATCCATTCTGCTGCTGATGTGCATGTAAATGCCAGACTTGAAGTTGCAAGAAGTACTAGTGCTTCACAGTGATACACACTAGCCTGTTCCATGTCATCAGTATTCCAGATATTACAAGCTGTGAACAACTCTCAGTTTGAAAAGGCCAAGTGAGTTGTGAAAATGTTGCTCTTCCTGGTTGTGTTATCAGCACAGAATGGGAGGAAATGAAAAAAGATCTGTGGGAATCCATACTTTCCTAACAATTCCTTGGAGCTGGACATGAACTGGAAGAGCAGATACCAAAGAATTATCTGAATGTCTACAAAAGGTTTGTGGAGCATCACTCCAAAACAAAAACTTCCTTTTGTTGAAGATATCAATGAGCTTTCTCACTGATATTTCTTTTCTTTCTACGTTGTGTTGAAGGTGAAAAATTTGTGAGTTTTTCACCAGGAAGCCTAAAGAATGTGTTATCTCCTGAAGAAAAGCCAAGTTTTCAGCAGTGGGAGGAATTCAATCTCATGATTTATCTACTTTGGAAGAAACTTTGTGACATTCTGGGCAAAAGTTCTTTCTGGAAATTAATTTGGACAATATGTATTCATTTTTATAATTAGTTTAAGTTTTAATAAATTGTCATTTTCTTGTTACTAAATCTCAACCATGAAAACCGTTTTCACTTACACTGGCCCCTCTCATAGTGAAAGAAAACTTGCCATCTTTTTGTATGAAGTTGCCTACTTAAGTAACTTTCATTCTCTCCAACATTTGTAAAACGTGTACTGTCAGAACAGCACTAATTTGAGCCTATGTGTGCAACTGCTTACTCACTGCACTACAGAATGTGATCCAAAACAGCATAACCAGTGCAGCCCACTGTGTGTGCCTTTACAGAGCCTGCTAAAACAAACAAAACAAAGTCCTCCATTTATCTAATTTGACAGGGGCAAACAGAAGAGAAAAAGTACTGAAGGCTGATTTACTGCTTCCAGTACTAATTACCAAAACCTTAAATAGGCCACAACCAAAGCAAAGTTCTGACCTGTAGTAACATGCAAACCATACACAAGCATATGTTGCGGCAGAGAAAGCCTACCTTGGAGTGGCAGCCACGTCCTTCAGGAAGAAATCTTTCATCCTCTTGCTTAGCCACACAGATGTAGTAGCAACGTAAGAGTTATGTATTTCAAGGTCTGGTAAGGAAATCGGGAAGCTTTCAAACCCACATACTGGGAGCAGAAGTCAAGTGAAATCTTGCTTTTCTACTATTACACTGTCATATATCCCATTCATATACATATCTGCTAACAGTGCAAATCTCATTTGTGTACATATGTAGAACAAGAGCCTGAAGATGAAGGCAACTTTACTCTTGTTTCAAGTGCAAATAGGATTGTACCCTGCTGTATGCCTCAAGTATTGTTCTCCCTTAAAAACTGTGAGCCCTATCCAGGTTCAGTGTGGCATCTGCTCATGTGCCATGCCAGAAAATAGGAACAAGACTCATTGAACCATAGAATCATAGGGTGGCTTGGATTGGAAGGGACCTCAAGGATCATCAAGCTCCAACACCCCTGCCACAGGCAGGGATGCCAGCCTCCACATTTAATACTAGGCCAGGCTGTCCAGAGCCCCATCCAACCTGGCCTTGAACACCTCCAGGGACGGGGCATCCACAACCTCTCTGGGCAGCCTGTGCCAGGTGCTTACCACTCTCATAGTAAAGAACTTCCTCCTGACATCCAACCTAAACCTTCCTTCAACTTAAAACCATTTCCCCTTGTCCTGCTGTATCTACCCTTTCAGAGAGTTGGCTCCATTCCTGTTTATAGGCTCCCTTTAGGTACTGGAAGGCTGCAACGAGGTCACCCCACAGCGTTCCCTTCTCCAGGCTGAACAAGCCCAGCTCCCTCAGCCTGTCTTCATAGGGGAGGTGCTCCAGCCCCCTGATCATCTTTGTTGCTCTCCTCTGGACCCTCTCCAACAGCTCTCTGTCTTTCTTGTATTGAAGGCCGCAGACTTGGACACAGTACTCCAGCTGGGGCCTCACGAGGGCAGAGTAGAGAGGGACAATCACCTCCCTGTCCCCGCTGGTTGCTGACTGCACATGCTAACTATTGAGATCACCAATATGAGTCGTGTTTGCTCTGAGCATTTTGTGCAAGATCTTTGGGCAATTGGATTTACTGGAAAAGAGAGCACCGAGGCTCCCTTATGATTCTCAGAAACAGCCATTCAAAGTAATAGTAGTCACAGGTCACAGCCAAAAGCTCTTTAGGAAAATTCTTCCCAAAGACTTATTTGCTTTTTTTTCTTCACTTTTGAAAGCCAGGCTCACTCCTCAGCTCCTCTTCACACTGGAAGGTGCTATGTACCCCAGTGAGGCGTGCATGGCTTCCACACTGCTGCTTCTGCTTACAGAGCAGAGCTGCTTCTGCCTGACATCATTGGAAAGGTTCCTATCACCTGCAGAGAGGTGTTGGTTGAAAACTGGAGAATAATTGATGTTGTAGATAGGTTTCAAGACCCAGAAGTATGCATATTTTCATAAAGGAAAACCATCCTCCTCTGTAAAGAACAGAGGGCAGCCCTGATCCTGCTTGGGGTATTAACAGAAATAATACATAACTGTGAGACTGCTCACACTTACCAGCAATTGCAGATGCTATATAATACTACAATTACTTGCATATGTAGATACTGTGTACACTACAGGCCACAATAGCAATCCACAATTGCTCTTGAGAAACCCAGGCTCTGCTGGAAACATGTGCACAGAGATGTTTCAGCTAATGTTCAAAAGTCTACATTCTCTTTTCAGAATCACAGTTCCAGGCACAAGTTTCTAAAACTTGCTCTGCATTTCACTCTAAGTCCCGCTTTGCTTTGGAATAGGGCTGCTTTTCTTGTAGTCACAACTAGTACAATCTGAACAGTACAGCAGCATAAGTATTTAACTAAATACTACTACCAAAGCTGTCAAAGCATCATATCCCTGTCTCAGCTCCTTCAAAAGTAATGCAGCTTCTGAAAAACACAGCCCAAGAGGCCCCTAAGTCTTGCCGGATTGGGGCAGAGCAGTGCTTGAATGACAGGCACATTTTGGTCAGCAGCAATCAACAGACAGGGGATGAACTGGAGAGGTGACAGTAAGCACTTAGGAATAGATGCAAGTTATTTCTCTCCAGAAATGAAGAGAGTACTTCTCATCTCAGTGTGTTTCAGGTTTGAGCCAATTAGCCTCAGGCCAAATTCCCTCAACAGCCGGTGTTATGTCAAATTACTACTGAACAATTTTTCTACATGATAACTTAGGTTATGGTTCTATTAGCTTTTTTCGGAGAAAAGCTGATGAAAACTCTGGGATCTTTCCCAGCAAACTCCAACACTTTCTGCATCATTGAGTCAAAAGCTGTTCCATGCTCTCACACCTTGGTTCTTTCCATCAGGGCTGGTGGGAAGAACACAGCACCAATCTTGGCTGCCCATCACCAGAAAATTCACCAAGCCTTTGACTAATCCTTAGGGGCATTTCAGCTATGTGTGGGTGCTGAGTCAACTGTTGAATCCATGGTATGCTCAGCAATGATATGCAGTGAAAGCATGTGTGGTAGGAGGTTCCATCTCCTGTTTTCCTCCCAGAGAGATCTTCCAGAAGACTCTATTTTGGCCCCTCAGTCCAACACACCTGCTGTAGGCACAGCATCTCAAATGGCTTGTGTCAGCTGCAGCTTTACAGCCACAGGCCAGCCTTTGCCACTTAACCCTCCAAGAACAGAGGCAGAAAGCAGACGAATTTCCAATTATGTTTGTCCCTAATGCATAATTCCACTTTCTTCCAGCTGGTTTTCTAGTTTGGCATGTAAAAGTTCCATTATTCAACTAAAGGTGATAATTAAATTTAAAAGAAAAAAAGAAAGATATGAATTATACTCAAGAATTTTGCATTAAAATTGACTTCATTGGGTAAAGTTCCTGCAAATATCTAATTAGCAAAGATATTTCTTATGACTGCATGACCATTACTTTGACTGTGGCCTTGCAGTTCTGAACTACGAATTTCAGATTGTTGTTTTGTTTTTTTTTTTAAGGTTTTAAACTGCTTTTCCTTCTCATTTCTTGCAAATAATATTTGGCAATTTACAGTGTCTGTAGCTGAAAATGCAAATAAGTTTCTGTGAAACCTCTTACAAAGTTACAGTAGGAAAAGCAGCAGCCAAATTCAGTAGGGAATCCTTGAGCAATTTTACACGCTGCATGACTGTAAAAGTGTGAATGTCAATACCCCAAATTTTTTGTTAACTTGCTGCTGACGTCCAAACTTCTGTAGCCAAAATATCCTAACAATGAAGGGAAGAAACAGCAGTGTTATCCTGGTTTAAAAAAAAGCAACCACCACACATTAGAAGCTTACACACACATGCAAAAAACATTAAATACAAGTGAGTTTTGCAACTGCGAAACCACAAAGTTGGTTATATAATTATATATATGTAACTATACTGCTATTTGATCTGTGAACCTGAACTATCATTGCATTAAGTATTTCCACATAGTGTGTATTTGCATCCACAGCCTTACAGAGGTCGCATACAGAAGAGGCACTAGCATTGATTTTGTATATTTGTATTTGCAAATGTCATTGAAGTCTCCTGAAGAACTGGATTTTAAGCCATACTGTGATCAAACACTCAGCAGCAAAATGCAATCTCAGATTACTGGAAATGAGCATGAAGTTTCTGTGAAGACATTAAACACACATCCATCCCTAGTCAGAACAAATGGGAAAATTGGGGCTGTTGGAAGGTACACAGCTCTGCCTTACAGTTACAATCATTTTTGCTCACTTAAACTTTTCTGTTTAAGGAATGTTTCCAGCTCAGTAGGCAAACTCAGCTGGATTAATAGGCTAACAAAGAATCGTAATTATCTCTGCTTAGGTGCACCCGGAGAAAAGGTTTGTTCTAAAATAATCTAGAACAACTCTGATAAAGGTGTTGGACCTACAGAAAGAAGCCTGTCAAAGAAGGACTTGGTGTGTTAAACTCACACACGGGTACACTGCTGCCGTTTGCTCCACAAAACCTTGCACAGGAACTTGGATGAAAATGTTGGAATGGGACTTTATGAGGTTGTGTTAATTGATGTGTTCGTTCTGGAGCAGTCAGTACATCTACCACATCTTAAGGGATGTTCAACTTTTTGTAAAGATGCCATAGTTCATGCATCATAGAGTCTTTCTGCACTTAAACTAAACAAAAACAAAACAAAACAAAACAAAAAAAAAAAAAAAAAAAACATGCTTCAGGTAGACCTTTTATCCTTAGACGTTTATTTTCCAATGCTAAACTGAAGAGACCAGTGTCCTAATCCAGTGAACATGGAAAATAGCTGCATATTATTTTCTTGCCATCTTTGAAGCATGTTATCATGCTATCAGTTTGATTTTGGTCTTCTCTTACATAAACAAATTCAATTGTTTAAATTCACTGCCAATAGATCTTATATTCCATAACTCTTCATGGATCTCTGTTTTGGATTGTCTTCAAATAATGTGCAAGTTTCTGAAAGCGTGATTCCAAAACTGGATGAAGTTTGAATGCCAGATGAGGACTTCCCACTAAGAATAGAATGGAATAAATACCTCTCACGTTATATTAAAAAGAACAGTGCTAGTACTTGTTAGTACAAATTGTTTGAGTTGCAACAGTAATGCTTTGCATTATTGACTCATTTGGACTTCTGCTGAACTTGGTTTTCCATGAGTCTTGTAAAGCTGCTATTGCTTCATCAGTTTCCCAGATACCACAGAAGCATTGCTTGGCTTATCAGTCTTGTACCATTACCCCACATACGAGTCAGTGTAATTTCGACCTTTTCTGTTTGACCTCAACGTGCTCCCACCCCATCTTACTTTATCTTACACTTAAATTCATTAAGCTATCCTCTAGTCCATAAGATTAGGCAGAATTAAACCATTTACAGGGATTAAATTTACAACATTACTTTGAATTTTGGCGGAAGTTCTTTGGTGATTACTCTACAAGACATTTTTCCAACTACCTGAGCATCAGCCATACATTACTATCATTTTATCCACATTTCTCTAGTTTACTTATGACAATCCTCAAAACTTTTATTAAATATGAGATGCATCACAGCTGCTGTTTCCTCTTTAAGATGGAGCCACTTATTCTCAAAAAAAGGAAATTGAATTGATGTGACATGACCTTATTTTTAATCAGATTTTATCTCTTACTTGTGTTCTTTTTCCTTAGATATTCCTTGGAAGTTCTTCCAAAGACGTGTTACTTGTCTGTCTTACATTGAGTCATGGCTTCCTTCCTTTATTTATGATGCTATTGTTTTATGGTCTCCTATTACTCAGATTACTATTCACTGTCGGCCTGAATTTAATTACTTTCCATTATCTATTAACTTCCTCTGTTTCTACAATAAAAATTTGCCACTAACACATTCCCAGAGCTTGCTGGATCACCCATATTCTCATCTGTTTCTTTCTCAAGAGATATTTGAAAAGTCAGACCTCCTCTGCCAGCAAATCCTTCCCTCTTCTTTTACTGTGAGACTGAATCCACTCTTTTCCCTATTTATTTATTAGACAAGTCTCTCTTCTATCTTCTTCTAGACTTCAGAAAAATCATTGACAACCTGAATGTGCAAACATCTCCTGTCTTTCTCAGCATCTCCTGTATCTTCATGTAACAACAATCCAGTGTAATCTAGCAACATTATTAAGTGGCCAAGTTACACTAAAATACTTCACAGTAAGAGATTAAAAAGAATAGAGAATGAATTGTATGAAAATGGAGGATAATGTAACAAAGAACGTGGGATAAAACTATAGAGATAAATTATGCCTTTCATACGTATATATAAAATATCTATACATTCTAATATATATATGTGTGTATAATTGAATGAATAGAATAAGTTCAGAAGTAATCTATTTAAAATAATAAAACAGCAAATATTAGTTCAAAATAATGTATTAACTACTCGAGTTTCTTAATGTTTATTTTGGAAGACCTTTGTAATGTGGAACATATTTATCTCTCTGACACAATCTGTGAGCAGGAAATTAGCTAACACAAAGTATATTTCTCACATTTCTTCCATTTTTTCTGATGGTGTCTTTATGTGTCAGGAATGACACAAGTAAATCAGCCCCACAAGTTGAAGGAAACTGAAAAAAATCTTTTATCTGAAGAAAGCAATCATCCTTGTATCTGGAAGGACATCCATGGTTTTTTAGATTATGGTTGCTTGATACAAGTCCAAAAGGGGAATGGCAGATAGCCTTTGTCTTGAGTTGTGGTTGAGAGGGTATGTTTCAAAGCTAAGCTCGGTCTCTCCTCTCTGTACCCTGAATCATCAGAGATTTGCCAATATGCACTGCTGAAGGATGCAAATTGGGATGTAAAATGCTTAAGTGTTTCTGCAAAACAGCTCGAGAACCAAATGGCCTTCAACTGTAGCTTACACCCTAAACTGAAAGTACAGGTTTATTCTCAGTCAAGGAAGGAAAAGCACCTCTTTATGGGAACTGGGGAGATATTTTCCAGCTTAAGTAGTCATCATCAACTGGCAGATACTTGTGAAAAAGCTTTCTTTCTCAACTGAATCCAAGAAAGCAGTGGAGAGATACTGAGTGAGAACATATGGCATGATTTCATATTTTACCTCCTTATAGCCAAATTGCAAGAAAAAAATTAGCCCAGTAACAAGAAAGTAAAAAATGCCTGAGTAGAGACTGTGCCTGGGTGTAGCTAGAGGGGACTGTGCCGGGAGTCACAAAAAGCAGGGGAGGGGTTGGGGGAAGTAAGTAGTCATCATGTAAGTGGCAAGCAGTAGAAATAACCATAAACCACAATCAGCAATTTTGAATGGTGCTATTCTTCTGTGTCTACCCACAATAAGTGGTATACACTGTTGTACCATTTCCATAGCTGGCATCCTCCATCCCTTTGACTTCAGCTGGGCCTGGCTTGGCTAACATTCACTTTACCGCTAAGAGTTTTAATTAAAAAAAAAAAAAAGGCTTTTTTAAAAGAAAAACATACATAAGATGTTGCACACACTCTTTCTTCCCCTCCATCCTGCCCTTTTGTGTATTCATTGTGAAGTATAGGAAGTAGATCCCCAAGCCCATAGTGCAAACACAGCTTTGAAAAACTGTGCGAGACCCTGCCTTTAAATTCTGAAAGAGTCCCAAGGTTCTAGTAAAGTCTTCAGGAGACTCCAACATTTGTTATGTTTTGTAAAGCATCCTGAGGTCTGTGAGAGTGCAGCAAATAACTCTTATTCATTTATTATTATTATTCTGTAAAAATGTATGAAACTGTTGAATAGTAAGTTGCGAAAGTCTAAAATACTCCAGAGGGAAGCATACGTCCCTTAGGCTAATGGCTTGCCCAGCTATAAGATACAAGCTCTCCACTAATATTTGATTTTAGTCTATTTCTGTGCATAAAAACAACTGTAATGAAAGCCAATGGATTTTGAACACAAGGAGGTCAAAAGGTGAGCAAACAACTTACATCTAGCAAAAAAATGTACTAACTCTAAAATTGCCCCCTTTTTTCAACAAAAACATACAGTCCTGAATGTACAAGTTCAGACCGAGTTAAAAAAGCTGCAATTGTATTGGTCACTTCTTGACGACATACTGTGTCTCATGACAAGTTTGGCATTTAACTACCTGCACGACCATAGTGTTTAAATGACATAAGAAGTGTAGAAGTTTGAGAATACGGTACTATCAACAACTGCATTTAAAAAAAAAAAAAAAACACTTTAAATATACCTCAGCTCACAGTATTTTGTAGTCACCCACAAATAATTTGTGGCCTCTGACCACATGCATGAAACCTGCACACAACTCACATGGAAAGGTTGAATGACAGGATACGGCCACAGGCATCCATGATTCAGTGACATGTTTTGTGCTGGAAAACTCAACTAGAAAAGTGTCCAATCTGAGCAAATGAATGCTAACACCTCTGCTTCACTAGCTGTTGAAATGCAA
>JAOWBP010000001.1:109955466-109965922 GCA_028571105.1 Tragopan temminckii | reverse complement strand
CAGATCCTGTTGCCAGTGCCTCTTGCATCATGCTAAATTCTAATCCCTAGCCAGGAGCGGTTTGGGTAGACCATATCTGGTGAGTGACCAGTTTAACTGTTAACAGCATAGGCAAAATGTCAAAAGTCTTGAGGTATGCAGCTATGAGGAAACTCAGAGAATGGCTCAAGATAGGGAGAGACAACGGACCATGGCAAGAGGATGTTTTCCCTCCCACCAGCATCCTGCTTGGTGCTGCCCTGGTGCCAGCACTAGCACTCTCTGGGCGTCTTTGAGAATCAGTTTAACTATTAACTAACAATAAAGGAACAATCCTAAGGGGAAAAAATAACAATAATTAAATTAACAATAATTAGATTAACAATAATAAAAAATGCAAACCAGAAAACACAGACAGTTTTCTGCTATCTCAGTGTATTCAGAGGTTCATGAAGTATCACACAAATGCCAAGGCTCGTGTAAAGGTAAGGATGTTGACATTTCCTTGGCACAGGGCAAGAAGAGAGATAAGACAGGCACTGGGAAGGATTAAGGCCCCTTGCTTTCCACTGCACTCAACTCGTACATCAGCTCAGCTACCCACAAAACTGTGCTTCAATGTAAGGCTCTTTGTTGGCTCATTGACAGTATAAAGACCTCTCTCTGCTTGGGCTGATCTGCACTTTTTTGTTTTGTTGATTTTATGTTTTCATTTGCTTATTTTTCTCAGCTCTCTCCTTTACTTCTGGGCTCTCCATATCCCATTTCATTACCTGGCATCCAGCTGAAAGCCCCTGTTGCACCACAACCACAAGAAAACACTTTCACCCGACTTACTGTCGTTCCCCCTCCATAACTCTGTTTTGTTTGTAAATCACATCGATCGTGGTATCATTCGCTAACCATTCCACGTCAGTATAGATGTTGCTGTTTGGTCCAGCAAATACTTTACATGGGAGAGTCATCTTGGAGCCTGTTGGCAGAGGAAGATTAAAGTAACATTCAGATGCATGTTGAGATCTACTCTTTCTCCTGGTGAACAGAGCATCTCTGATGGAAGATCGAGTTCCCACACATGTCAAGCACTACTACACTGAAAACTGATGTTAAGCCCCCGCTTGCATTTTCTCCCCTATTCCTTGGCAGCAAGACCATTCAGTTTGGCAGTGCTTTCCACTACTTAGCAAATTACTTTTCCATTCCAGCAGTTATCAGTACTTGTACAATACATATTTCTCAGGAGACAAAGCTGTGATCCTGTGCTTCTTCTGCTGTTTTGCAGTTAAAAGGGCACGGTTGCTCCAGAGCAATTGCTCTAACCCATAGCGATGCAGGCAAGGACATTCAATTCTAGATGAGACCCTCGGGGACAACGTGACCATGCAAAAATTCAGAAATGTTGCTATAATTATTGCAACTCTGAGCTAAGAATAAGGAGCCCTTACACTAGTGGATATTTATTTCATATGGAAAATGCTTGGCTCAATAATCATACAGTATTGCTGAAGAGAATACAGTACACTCCATGGGGCAGACAGACAAAAAAAAAAAAAAAAGACAATGTTACACTTGCAGAAAGAAAAGTGGCAGTGAAAACTAAGGCTCATGGGACATAGCTGTGTGTATAATACCCAAGTTAGAAGAGCTTAGTGCCAAATATACATGGCGTTCTCTAAAATGAGGGAAAGCAACTGAAATGCATTGTTACAACATCATCTTTGAAGAAAAATTGAGGTTCTTGCAAGATACACTCTAGCTAGTGATAGATAACTGTCTGGTTCAAACATTAAGAAGCAATGCAAAATGTCTCCTCTCAAAAGAACTGGGTGGTTCCCACCTAGAGCTGACTGGGGGAATATTGAAAAGCGTATGTTTTTGATAAAGGGGGAACTCTGAGCGGCTGATCTAAGCGTGCAAACATACCTTCCATGCTTTGTTGCTAAAATCTTCAGCTATTTTGCTTTGCTTTGTACAAGGAGACATGTTTAGTGAGCACAGTGGTGATGGGCTGATGATTGGACTAGATGATCCCAGTGGTCTTTTCTGACCTTGCTGATTCTATGATTTTATGAATATTGTTTCTTATTGCAGACAGTAAGAAGGAAAAACTACAATGAAAAACTACCACAGCAACAATGTTCAGTTAATATAATTGAGACAAAAAAAACCGTAATAGTTTATGACAACAAATTAGTGTAAAAATAAGGGAACCTGATCTAATTTTCTTCCGATGAGACACTCCCAAAATAATGCAGATCCTTACCAAGAGCAGCTGACGTTGACTTCCGAGTTGGATACACAATTATGGGGGTAATTCTCTTTTCTTGTTCTGCATGGAGAGAGAACAGAGTCAGTGCTGCCACGACAGAAATAACAGGCGTTGTAACGTGCTGCTTGGCTCAACATCTTGCACTTCCCGCACAGCAGCTTGTTTCCAAACCCCGTGGCAAGGAGAGGCATTACCCATCCAGAGACCTGTGGCAGCGGGGATAGACGGGCCCAACCCGGCATCGTGACCCCGGGGGATGGATGAGGAAGGCAAGGATGGCGAGAGGATCGGAGTAATGCCGAGCCCAAGGGTGCCACAGCCTCCGGCCGCCCCCTGGTGCCCGCCGGGCGCCCTGCAGCAGTAGCCGGGCCGGCGGCTCAAGCCGCCTTGGGAAACAGCGGTTTTCCCCCAGCCCTGGAGAGAATACTCGGTGTTTTATTTCCTAAGCCCTCTGAAGTCATTCTTAGCGACCTCCAGCCCCCTGAGAGATTAATTACTCGGTTTTAAGACCGCAGGCAGTTGCCATTGCGACAGCCAGTTCTGCCTCCTGCAAGCGTGCTGCTGAATGCCAGGGCAAGCTCTGAGGTTAGCCAAAGAGCTGAGGTTAGCCAAAGAGCTAAGGTTAGCCAAAGAGCTATGCCAGCCATGCTGCTGGAAACCCCCTGGCTCCAGCATCAAAAGCCAGAATGCCTTCTACCCTACTTGGCAGTACTGAATCTGAGCTCCTCTCCCTGATTTCACCAGCAAACTGTCTGTTGCAAAAGCTTTCTTAAGTGGTCAGTATTTACCAAGAGTCTGCAGTTTAATTGTTCTGGTGATTTCATATGTGACACCTTCATACGGAAAAGCCATCTTGCAGGTGTAGTAGCCGGAGTCTGTCGGTAATACAGAAGTGAAGAACAGAGAAGACGACTCCTTCAGAAATACAAATTTTTCACTGTCATCTTCCAAAAGCAGAGCATCCTGGAGAAAGGACAACTTATGTTACAGCTCAGATAGGTGTGGTTAAACCCTGAGTAACCTCCAGACAAAATCATTTATCTTTGCCTCTCTCTTACGAAAAGTTTGCTGATCGCTGTTGAATTTGTGCAGCTTCATTTTCCCACCATAATTCAAGTTCTATGAACATGTTTTCCTCACCAAAAGGTTCTGAGGCACAATATGAAGTATGAAGAACTGCTACTTTAACATATCTTTCCAGTAACTCACACATTTTAAGATGGAAAAATGTACTAGGTTACTTCCTGAGTCCTCTTATGAGCAACCACATAAGGCATTCTTCTAAGAAAAATGAATTACGGTAATCATAAAGGTTTTCACAATATTTCTTTCTGTACATGACCTCACAAGAGCAGTATTCAGAGGCACTCTTCTAGGACAAATACATTTCAGTTGCCATGGAATCACAGAATGATTTGGGTTGGGAGGGACCATAAAGATCACCCATCCTCAACCCCTGCCATGGGCAGGGCTGCCCCCCCAGCTCAGGCTGCCCAGGGCCCCATCCAATCCGACCTTGCGCGCCTCCAGGGATGGGGCACCACAGCTTCTCTGGGCAGCTGTGCCAGAACCTCACTTCCCTCTGAGTAAATAATTTCCCCCTAACATCCAATCTAAATCTCCCCTCTTTAGTTTAACACCATTCTCCCTCATCCTATCACAATCTAAACCATGTAAAAATTTGATTTCCCTCCTGCTTATAAGCTCCCTTTAAGTATTATTCACTATAATTGTGTGTCATGCAGTCTTTCACAACAGTATAATTGATCCCGTGAGATCTCATAAACTGAAAAATTTCTGCTCTGTACCACTAATGCTCATACACAGATGGGAGCCCTCCTTCTGGAAAGCAGGATAGCTCTTCTGACAGTTGTGGCAAGAAGTAGGCTTTGGGAAGGCCATGGACCAACAAGTGAGACAGGAGACCATGGTAAGCTCTGAGTGATGATCCTATTCCCAGTACCTCATAATGCTGTAATCCAGTTGATCACTGAAGGCTACCTCCTCTGAACAGCTCACACAGGAGGTCCTACATTGTGGGATTCCCTACAGGGGCTGTTAAAAGAAGCGTAGCACCAAAGAGAAAAGCCAAATCCGAAATAGCTACCCTGGAATCAGGTTAGGTGAGCTGGACTTTAAAACACTCCCCATGGAGCATTTCAGACCACGCTGAGCCCAGCCCGGAGAACCTTTCCTAAAATACACACACCTGTCCCATAAATTCCCAGTACATTATGCTACAACATTAGATTGCTCATGATTTACCAACACAATGTTCCGGACAAACAGAAAGTGGAGATAGATGTTCATTTACAAATGAGACAGCATTTTAGATTTTGCGTAAAGAGAAACTGAAAATTCTACCTTGTACCACTGGAGCTCCGTGTTTGTTCTGTTTGTTGTAAACTCCCACAGGTTGGGGCAAACGAGCTTTCCAGAGGTGAAAGTGAAGAGGATCTGGGGATAGGCGATGTCCCGAGCAGCTGCCTTCTGCACGACTGTGAGGTGGATGGACACCTCAGCACAGTAGGAGGAATTCCTGAAGACAGCAAGTAGACATGAGCACACAGCACTGGTGAGGAGAGCTCATCCTTCAAACATTTTCTTCTCTTGTGTAAACTAAGCTTGCTGTACCACCTTTGACTAAGTCATGATTTTGATTTTACCAGGAGGGACAACACGTCCACCTAAATACTAGCAGATATGTCACAAACTCTCCACTCCTTTCTTCAGAAGAGGTCTTGACTGTGAAAACTGATTGCAATGTAAGGGAGAAATAAAAAGCTTAAAGCATGTATTAAAATACATCTGCAGTTGCTACTGTGCATCCAGCAGCTTTTTCCCTTGAGGACATGTTATTTTACACAGGGAAGAAGGTTTTGAAGTTTTACAGTATTTATCTCTTTCTCCTGGTCCCAAGTGGCAATTGTTTCCAGCCCCAGGAAGGATCAAAACACTTAAGTCACTTGGGGGACACAGGTGCTTGAGCTGCATCCTCTTCCACCTCTAACCTCATTTCACAGCATGCTGAAGAAATGTTCTACTTTGATGATATGAGATGGATATAGGGTTTGTTTTATTCTATTAATTCTGTAACAATGTTAGCAGTGAAGATATGTGCTTAGCCTCTGCATATCTTTCTCAAACAGGTTTACAACGTTTTACTACATCTGGAATCTATGGATGCGTATGGATACTGTGTAATGTGGAGTGAGGTGCCCACTGCCAGGCATGCCCTGGGAGGTGGCAGGAAGGAGGAGCTGGCAGGGACAAGGACCCTGTATCATATCGTTTTCAAGCCCCAGTGGCACTGATGGTTTCCGCCTTCCTCATTCCACCACAAGACCAGATCCCCTTCCTCTTTCAAAACTATACAGCAAGCTGTCAGACTGTAAACACGCAGAAAACAATGACCTGGAAAGAGCCTTGGCTCACACTGCAAACCACTGCAGTATCACTAGTCTGATCCCAGCCCCATAAATACACATTGAGTCTCATGTGAGATCTTCTAGCAACGCCAAGGCAATCCAATTCTGATTAAAAATGTGAAGTAGAAGAAACATAAAGTTCAGGAGAAAGGAACAGGGTAGAAGAAAGAACTTCAGAACACTGCCTTGTTATATTCTTTATAAGGCAATCTGAATTGCAAACAACACTCTCTGCTTCTCTAAAGCTGTGACGTAGGAGTTGCAATCTGCAGAATATCCTGTTTGCAGCACACCTCTGCTCACTGCAGCCCTGACTGACTGAAAAATAAGCTAAAGCAAACTTTCACATACACTTCTTCCTTGTGAGATTACAGAACAACAATGCTTGTCAGTATGCATTGACATTTCAGTTTATATATACACGTATAGGAGACACAACTTTTAACATATCTAACTTTCCACATTTTTTCTCTAATAAAGTCAGTAAGGAAATGATCTTACACAAATAAGCTCTGAGGACAGCTAGACTTTAGAGTCAAATTAATGTATTTTAGGCACAGCGACCTTGTTAGTGAGTTGAAGCTCCTTTTAAACACCTACCTTCTGGTACAGATATATACTCCTGAATCTTCTTGCCTTGCTGGCAAAAACCAGAGCGCATCTCCTTTTGCCCAGATTCTTGGATCTTCGTCTCTTCCTAATATCATGGTTTTTGAATCATTTTTGTACCATGTGATATTATGTGTCAAGGCAGAAAAATCCATGTGTTTGTATCTGGGGGAAGGGCATTTCAGAACCACAGGTTCTCCGTGCAGTTCATAGTAGTATTGGAAAAACATGGTGTGATCTGGGCAGTTTTCTATATGAATTAGAGACATTTTGTCATTACTGTTGGCCAGAAATACTAAAGAGAAGGAAAAGGAGACAGAAAATAAAACAACCAAACCCACGCCCTTACCTGTGCTTTTCCCTTGCTGGAGCTTGAAAGCAGAGGCACACACTGTGCATGTAATCAGGGCAAAGAAGAACCCATGCATTCTTTCCCAGAGGAAATGGGAAGAAGAAGAGTGAGGGAAAGTGTCTTGAAATCTGCAGGCAAGTTTTTTATGAACAGAAGATACAATCAAAATACTCAACGTTAACTAAAGCGTTTACTATTCTCCTAACTCCAGACTTGGTAAGCTTTGATACTCCTTGGTGAACAGAAGTGCTTCTTCACTCCCAATTGATGGAAGATAATTTGTGGAACAAGAGCATCTGGCCTAGTGCAAATGCTTCTTGTCTGTCATTTTCCTGTCACTCTGGGAGATGCAAACAACACACCACAAGATGCTGCTGTCCCCACAGTAGAAGGGTAGAAAAATACAGCTCTGTGTATTTTGCAATAAGCTATGACTGAAGCATGGGCCAGATGCTTCAACTTAGCTGTAATGTAGCTTGTTTGGATAAGCACAGGAGAAAAGATGCAGTAAAGTCTCTTCAAGTCTCTGCTAAGGCTCTATGCCCTCATTAATCCTCTGCCACATTATCTTCTCCACTGTGGCTACCAAAGTATAACCAGAGCCAAGCTCTCAGTGTCTCCAACAAATTTATCTCCTGGGACAACAGCTTTGACTCCCATGGTATGCGCACCCACCTTGCTGTTGGAACACATGAGTTTTCTCGTGTGAACACCATAACAATCTGTGCGAGCAAATGATGACAAAATCCTGACTAACAGATCCTAGGTATCTGGCACAGTGACCTCAAGGGAAAACAAAACTATCTGCTGCAAGTCATTCATTAGCTATCATATGGACATGGGTACAACAGCTAGCACAAAGTCAATCTCTTACTTAATAATACAGCAATATAACACTGAGTTGCATCCCATAGTACAAGGTCCACACTCTGGTATGGAGCTATATCTCTTCTCAGAGCTACACCTGGATCTGGAACTAGTGACTCCCTTTGCTGCATTAACAGCCCCAAGGTACGCAAGGAACATACTGTAGGAGGAGATTTTCTCTCTTTTTGTATCCTTAGCTCAAAATACTTGGTTATTTAATTCAGTCCCTTCAGTCTAATATCAAGCAGTCTCCATAGGCCCTACACAGAGGTTTTTAGGGATAGCTTTCATTCCCAGATGACTGTTAAGATTCACTTACCTGTGGTTCTGTATCCTTTCAACCATTAGTTTCTCATGAAAAGATGTGAGAATGAAATTGCTAGTGTGGACCTTATATAGAGCTTAACTCAAGGCACAGCGGAAATTTGTCTTCCGTTGCCCAATCAGATCTGTGTCAAAACCAAGTGACATTTTAGGTCTATCTTTCTTTCCTTCCGTAGAGTGAGGATGAGGGAAATACAGGCAAAGAGAAAGAAAATATGCACTTGGATTTCCCAAAAAAGGGGAAATGACTGCTAAATATATGACTAAATTTCCCTTTTTCTGACGAATGGTAGTTTGCTTACACTCATGTCTTCACATGACTTTCTTATACTCTGCCTTAAATAAAAATTCTCACGGGTAACAAAAGGTGTCCTTCAGCACAGTCAGCAGCAAAGTAACGGCAGTCTTCACACGATGTGTTTTGCAAGTTTTTGTGTGGACAATATGGCAGGTTTTTCCTCTTCTGTGATTTCTCAGATAGCTTGTGAATCATGAATGGGTTGATTCCTCTTTCTTTCCATGACACCCATCTCAGGGTCACACTTTGCACGGAGGCTGTCTTCACAGTGGAGTATGAAGAATTGACAGATGTAGGCAGGTGATGATCTCAGGGCTCATATGTGGAATGGTAAGATAAAGGTTACTAACTGCAGTAACACTGACATCCACCTTTCTAGAAGAGGGTAGTCATGTGGAAGACTTTAGTCAGCAACAGTACCACAGGTCAGTTTTGCCTTGTCCAGATAAGTGATGCCTCCTGTGGGTGATTCAGTATTTCTCCCAGCCTCTTGATCCTTGGGAAACCAGCCATCATGTACTGCATTACTGCTGGAATTGTGTGGTGTCTGGCTGACCTCCCAGAGCTGGAGATGGCATGCAGGTCCCTGCCCTCAGACCTCAGACAAACCTCAGCTGAGCAGTCCTGGTCTGAAGTACCAGGATCCTAACTTGACGTTAGGGCTTCCTCATGCCCTCACTAACCAAATAATGACTCAAAAATGAAAACAAAATAACCACTTAAGATCATACCGCCACTTTCTACAAGGAAAAGTACTGTACAGCTGATGGCATCTGTCAACATACTGTAGCCTTTGGGGACATGTCACAAATTCGGGTTGCACATTTTCTTTTCTTCAGGCATTATCCACAACATTACTGTAATTTCAGGAAGTAAACAACGGGGAAGGAATCGTGAAGCTTCATATTTCAATCTGGGATGGTCTTATAGTTTCCATATTGAACCAATGTTCTTATAGTTTCCATATTCTGATCAATATGGTCATTGCAAGGATCTCCATAGATATCAGACCCACTTGCGGCTGTCTGATTTTCCTTAGATAGTTCGGTTATCCATAAGCCAAAAAGGCTGATAATGCAAATAACATTAGTTACTGTCCTGTGGTCAAGAGAAAGGACTCATCTCTGTTCATACTAGATGCCCTTGTCTGGGCTACAAAAGCACTAGTGTGGTTTTCTGGAGACCCTGCACTGCATTCTGAGCATCCGAACTCGTGAACTAAGATGATTTTAGCCCTTCCTTTGCCAGGTCAGTGTACGGCAGCCAAAAAGAAGGTCTGTCAGATAAAGTGACCCATTTTATATGAGATATAAGTTCAGGCTATTACTATACAACAGTCTTCACTTATGCAATGGAGATGGGAATCTCTAATGAATCATAGAATCAGAGAATCATAGAATAGTTTGGACTGGAAGGGACCTTTAAGATCATCTAGTTCCAACCCCCTGCTATAGGCAGAAACACCTCCCTCTAGACCAGGTTGCTCAAAGCCCCATCCAGCCTGGCCTTGAATGCTTCCAGGGAGGAGGCATCCACAACCTCTCTAGGCAACCAGTTCCAGTGTCTCATCGTCCACACTATAAAGAATTTCTACCTGATGTCTAGTCTAAATCTACCCTCTTCCAGTTTAAAGCTATTTCCCCTCGTTCTGTCACTACATGTCCTTCTAAAAAGTCCCTCCCCAGCTTTTCCGTAGGCCCCTTCAGATACTGAAAAGCCTCTATGAGGTCCTTCCAGAGCTTTCTCTTCTCCAGGCTGAAGAGGTTGAGCTGTCTCCGCCTGTCCCTGTAAGAGAGGTGCTCCAGCCCTCTGATCATCTTCATGGCCCTCCTCTGGACACACTTCAACAGCTAATGGCAACCAGACATTTTCCCAGCTAATAAACTCTGACGTTAATCACATTTAAATAGAGCAAAAATGCAGGAAATTATGTTTGATGTCTTTGAAAGGATTGCACCTACCAATTAACCTGTGCTAGTTACATTCAGTGAATAAAGCCGTCTGATAGCAAGCTGTTTAGTGAGCAGCAGAACGAGCACCAATTGCTCTTCCGTAAATATGTGCCCCATGCTCTTAATATGCACACACATACATACAAACGCCTCTGCTACAGTCACTTCAGCTCATGGCCCTTCATGGCCTTTCTCTACCTCACTCCAGCCCTTTCTTTCCCTCCGCTTTACATCCTCTGCTCTCACCTCACCCATGACTACTTTGTCCAGACAAGGTGCAACCTATCCTTCTGCTCAGTTACAACTGGTTACAACAGCTGGTCAGTTTGTGTGCCCATCAGCACTCACTGGGACAAGGATCTACCTGACTTTCCCTCC
>JAOWBP010000001.1:109944206-109955366 GCA_028571105.1 Tragopan temminckii | reverse complement strand
CAAGGCAACAAATTGGGTCTCCAATCTGTACGTGCCATTAGTGACCAGTTTTCCTCATGCATCTACAAATCCAGGTGATTTGAAAACACAGTGCCTTGGAAAATACATCTGAAGTGGGCTACACGATTCAAAGTAAATTTACAGTGCAACAACTTACGCTGTCCTGCTTTTGAAAACTAGACCAAAACCAGCTTTCTACAGAATAGTAGCGCAGTTCTTAGGTAACATGATGTCCTCAGATTCAAGGATTCAGTCCTAACAAGGATTAACAATTTCAATCAACGTCCTTCAGAAAAGGTCTTGGCCGTCTTTTATCTCAGAAAATTTGTGGTCACACACATACGTATCAGGACTTCAAATCAAAATACTTTATCTGGAAGTACAAAAGTCTAGTTTAAAGTAGTTTAGCAAAAAAATGAAAGATATGATAAGCATTTTTTTAGGATCTGTCTACTGAAAAGACCATTTCACTTTGTGGTCATTATTATTTATAAACAGAAATATGCAAGTCTAGCAGATACATATATAGAGACACTTTTAGGGAAGCTGGTGTCATTCTGTGGTTTTGCTCTGCAGATGATTCATTTATACTGTTTGAGATGGTGGAGCATAGCTGTGAAATTCCTGACTTGAAGAGCAGGCTATTCCCCATATGTCTCACTTGTTGCTCATCTCACCAGATAGCTATTTCCCACAACGTGCAGCTGCCTTGCAATATTTGGGTGGATTTTTCTCCATAATAAAATAACCAAAATCTCAAACAATATTTAACATTTAGGTTTCGAAAGACCTCCACAAGCAAGGCATGTCTGCTCATTATCTGCAGTTCACAAAAATTCAGGCATCATGGGGCAGCAACAAGACTATCTATGTTATGGACAGCTAAAGGACCAGGTTTTTCTGGTGACTACCAGGTCCTGCTGTCCTTGATGGAGGAACTTGTCCAAGCTTTTGTGGCTGATGCTATTTGGCATCCAGGAATTGCACTCATGTGGATATTGCCATTTATTCTTGTTACTCGGCTTGGCTGAGTCAGCTCTACATGATTAAAAATAGGAGTAAATTGCTCTGGTTCACATGAGAATAAAGTGGTGAGGCAGTAAGAAATATTGAATGCTGAAAGCTGACTGGCAAGACAACGCATGTTCTTGGTCTTACTGATATGAGCAAACCTGGTTTTAATAATTTATAATGTTCTTGTGCGTAGTTCCCAGATGGGCTCTTGGGGAGCACTGAAATGGAGAGGGAAGAAAAGCTGTCCAACTCCAAGAAACACCAAATAGATGGGACAGAGAGAGTAAGACTGAGCAGAGGGATTAGTCTGATTTGCATCAGATGTCAAGAATACAAAAATTTGCTGGCTTTTCCAGAGAAATAAGTGCTTTCGTATACTAATTTAAATGGTACATGAGAGGAACAGGGAGGCGCAGGCCAAGAAACATACACTCTGTCATGGAAGGGTGCTTGTTTTGCAAGAGCAGTGACAGCTTGGTTGCAGGCTGCCTCCCTGCTGTCCCATGGCTCCTGAGTTTTCAACAGCTTCTTTCACTGCAAATGCAACCTGGCAGCCTGGGAAGACAGATTACACTGCAAGAGCTAGAAGGAGAGGGGAGAACAGGGAGGAGAAGGAGGAAGAGACTGTCATTGTAGAATTTAACAAGCAACAAGGGACTAAAGGGGTGGAAAGGCCCAGAACCAGCAGCAATAAGCCACAAGGACTTCAAACAACAGAAGGCTGTGTTTATCCTCTCCAGTGTCTCCTCTGTCCTCAGCCCAAACAGAGTCAGAGCTAGCACAGGAGGTCTGGCTGAGGCTCTCCCTGTGCTGGCCATCCTTATCGCTGCACACATCATACCTGGGTTTGTGGTTTCCTTCTGGTAAATGGAGAGGTCTTCTCCTGCCCAGTGGTGCTGTACACAGGCTGCTGGCAGCAAGTCAAATCATCTGCACAGAAACACAGCCGTAGAGTGACTGTGATGGAATTAATAGAAGATTGTTAAAAAAGTGGGGTTTGCTGGCTTTGGGTTTAAGGGAGAAAACCTTCCTTGGGCACTCTCTGTGTAACATATGATGCAGTGTGGGCAGACAGACTGTTGCAAAGCTGAGTCCTGAAAGATGAAGAGGTAAAGCGTCTCTGTTTCTGTGCACTGAAATGGAGAGGGTAATCCAAGTTGCTGTGCAGTGATTGTCACACCATCACCATATCTGAATGTCTCTCTGAAATTACAATAAAGATTGAAAAAAGTCTCACATTTTCTTTTCATTACCCATGGATAAAAATACATATGGGCATGCTGAACTGTGTCTACAGTGTGTCAAAGAGCAGCTTCACCAGAAGAATCTTCTTCACAGAAGAAATGTTTCCTAATACCCAACCTGAACCTCCCTGGCTCAACTTAAGGCTGTTACCTCTAATCCTATCACTGTTCTCTGGGAGAAGAGATCAACCCCCACCTTGCCACAACCTCCTTTCAGGTTGTTGTAGAGAGCAAATTGCGTTTCTGCAGATGATGGTTGACAGGAAAAGTGGACCACAAGCAGCAGCTCAGCTCGAGAAGTTTGCTCAGCTACCAGTCACTTCCCTGCTTGGTTGGAGTAAGCCAATAGCACGTATCATCTACCATGCCTCTGTGCAAGGCTTCAAGCACAGCTGAACACAAGCATGGTCACTCACCACATTGGGGATGACTAGTGGAGCAAACAACGCCAAGGAAAACAGCAAACAGACATTTCCCACCTCAAGGGCATCTTCTCAGACCGCAGGCACTGAGTCAGAAGGGGACACGTTTTGAAAGACAGAAAAGCAAACCTGAGATTGCTGAGTAAGTTGATTTCTCTCTTCTCCCAAAACTGTAGTGGTGCTTGCAGTCATGAACCATTTTTTATATATGATGCAACAAAATGTGCTCTGTGGACTTGCATGTGAAATGTATATGGGAATTTAAAACCACAACCGCGATTATGAAAAGCCCATGGCAACAGCAGGCAGGGGAAGAACTGTGTCCGCACAAGAAGAATGACTTATGTGAGCCAGAACATTAGGAATAAAGTAAGATTTCTAAATCTGTGGATGGGTTAAGCACCAATGCAGAAAACAAGGAATTTCAGAAGCCGAGCGAAACAAAACACAGATAACAGAATTTTTGTTCACTACCTTTTTTGTTAGCTGAACTTAAATTCAATTGGTAAAAAGTAATTTCTTAGCTCTGAGAAACAGTGACAAATACATGTTCTGTGAGTGGTGAATATGTCCTATGAGTGGTGAAGAACAGAGTTTCTGTTGATCATGGATTGCTATAAGTGCACTGGGTGGGTAACACTGACCATTTGTTGTTTTTAGATGTCCCTGAATGAAGTCTATGTTTTATCCAAAAGATGAAGTTATTTATTTGATGCAGGCAGTAATTTCCTTATTTGTCTTAGTTTTAATACCCTTTTTATAGTATTGTTCAGTCACTTGTTTTAAGAAGCAGGAGTGTGAAATTCTTACAGTGGATTCACTTACCCAAGGTGTTTCTTCCCTATTTCACTACCAAGATATGAAAATCATTCACAGAAATTGTATGGGACTTGAGTGGGGTGTCATAGTGTGAAACATATGAAAATGTAGGTGATATGGAGGTAAAGACACCAAAGTTTCAGCGGTGTCTTTTATTCCTGCTTATTGCTTGTCCTGTGCTTAATGGCACGATGGTCAACACTTCTGACTGGCAGCAAGAGTGGCTTGAGAAAAAAGGGAGAGAAGATGCGAGACTTGTGCTGGATGAGTGATATAATGAAAGAAAGGGTTACAAACGAATAATATAAACAGATTTTTCTTAAGGGGAGGAAAAATTCAGCATGTTTGAGAACAGGACTTAGGAGAAATCAGGTCAGTTCAGAAGAAAAAGAGCAAATCCCAACATCACCATTACACTCTTGAAGATGAAATGCAAGAGTAACTCAGATCGGTGCTGCCAGATCACATTTGCTTGCAGATTTTCATCTGTTCAGTTGGTGCACATACACCATGAAGCACCAAATAAAACAAGAATTGGTACAATTAATTCATTACATTCGTTTTAATAAAACAGTTATCACGAGCAGAGCGTGGAGGGTTCTGTTGTGTTCATAATGGTTGACCACACAAGAGGAGCACAAACAAACAAGGGGCAGGAAAATTAATCTTTCAGTGGTTTATACTTAACCTGCACTGTGCTAAGGCATTCTCCAGCACATGATGTTCTGTCCCAGATGAAAAGGGAACTCTTCATTTCAGCAATTGCTTTTTGTAAGACTGTGTGAGGATTTTACACACGATGAAAATCAAGAAAATATTTACTGTTATTAATTGAAAGCACTGTTTTTGACTTTGTTTTGGAAAGAAAAAAACAGGGCTTTTAGCAACAAAACATGGCTTTACTATGCAAATTCTATTAATTATATGCTGCAAAAGTGCTCACTCAGGCTTGCGCAATTTAAAGGAGAGAAAACTCAACATGGGGGCTATTTTCACAGGAAAATATGGATAACTTTAACAAAAGACTGCAAGAAAGTTGAGTTGTGTTTCTTGTTTTGTTGTTGTTTGTTTGCTTGTTTGTTTTTCCTCCCAAACATCCTTGCATTCAGAGCTTCCCAGGTCAGTTGGACTTCATGATCTTGGCAGTCTTTTCCAACTTTAGTGATTCTCTGATTCAAAAATAGAGACCCTGTTAGTCCTTCTGGCTGTCACTTCCAGGAGCTGATATCTCAGGGGCAGTTACCCAGCAGACCCTGCATTTCCTTTAAGGACAGCTCATCTAACATGACCTTCTCAGAAATGTTGAACCATTATTTTTGTCTTCACAGAAAGCTGGAAAATGTCAGGACCTTCGCAAGTCACCATTTTGGTTAATGTACAGGTTCTCATGAAGTCTTTCCAAGGAGAGTGGTTTCCGGCAGAGTGTATGAATAATTGATACAGATCTTGGCTTGATACCATAGTTACAGGAACAAAATCAAAATGGGGAACTGAACTTTACCATCTAACGCCATAATGATATGGCAGCTCTGTTTGGAAACTTTGACCGCGGTGGACTCTCTGAAAGTTGCAAAAGGCAGCTATAAACTGCAAGGGCATAGCACTCATGGAACAAGCTATCTTGCTGTTCTTCCATGGTGGGGAGCTGCCACTTGCTTCACAACATGTTTATGAAATTGCCTGAGCTGAGGGAGCTGTGATTATATGTCCTTGCAGAGGATAAAAGGTTCAAGAGAAATCCTGACAGAGTTGTTGCAAGAAAGCACATACTCCTTGGCACTCCGGCGGTAATTTTTAGACTAAGAATGTCTCTCTATACATAGATCAGAAGAATGTGAGAGAAAAATATTGAGAGAAATATTCTCCGTGGAGAAATATGGGGACTTGGCACTGCCCCCCGGGCCTTTTGGCTGGACATTCTGTTGGTTGGTCCTTCTCCAGAGGTATGACTTGTGACCTGATTGCTTACAACTTTTCCATTGCCTTCGGATTCAACTGCTCACCAGTTCCTTCTTTGTTTGCCTGGCTGTGAAGACCACAAAGTACATCAAGGCTTTCTCCATGCAACAAGGCAGAATTTTTAAAAAAGCAGGAGCAATGGAGTTGCAGGGCCCAAGATGACTTGTGCTTCTCAGGGCACTGTCCAGTAGGTCTGCATGTTTCCTGAAAGTACCCAGGACAGTTCTAGAGTAACGCATCATGAAACACTTGACCAGAACTCACAGCATTTACCAGCAATCAACATTCATGTGAGGTATATGTCGTGAAATGAAACCTATAGACAAAGATTGCAGAACAGAATGTACTGTACATGCTCTACTCACACAACCATATGGAGCTGCAGCACAAATTTGCAGCTGAAAATGCAGATATGCTCTTAAGGTTAACCTCATGTTTGAAAATAATTCAGCCCTAGCATCCATTTTGAGCAAAACATGATGCTATGCACTTTGGGTCATAAAGCTGTAGGTCTCAGGTTTTCTAGGTGTGCAAAGTAATGTGCCCAGAGTACACTGAACAAAAAGCATCCTATTACTGCTCAAGCAGTAGGAAGAAATGCTTGCGAAATAAGACCCTGTGA
Organism: Tragopan temminckii; assembly: GCA_028571105.1. Classification (NCBI taxonomy): domain Eukaryota; kingdom Metazoa; phylum Chordata; class Aves; order Galliformes; family Phasianidae; genus Tragopan; species Tragopan temminckii. The sequence goes on along the minus strand of JAOWBP010000001.1, from coordinate 109,949,286 downwards.
CTGTGTTTACTTAGGCAACATCTCTGTGCAAGTGTTCATTGATCTGTCTGCCAAGGGGCTGTCCCAGATTGCGTATAGCCTGCCTTGTTCCGGAAGAATTGCCACACACTGAGAGGCTCAAACTCGCTTCCCCTTTACGAATCTGACTGATAAGTTTGCTGCTCACTTGGCAATGAGAAGCTCTCCCTGTTGGCACGGTTCCATTTTCAACCGGGGCAAGTGAACAACGCTGAAGAACAAGATGACATGAAAGCACCTGAGAACGATTAGAATTTAACACTGTAAATACGTCCTAAAAGACACCAGCCCAAATGGCCATTATAATGACTCATGTCTTAAAGTTTAATGTGTCCTGTTGACGTACATGCTCATTTTTTTTCTTTGCTCATTAGGATAAGGGAGTTTGGAAATCTTGGCTCAAACTACTGAATATTATATCCTGCAGGACATCTACTTGTGACTAGTACTACCTGTATGCCTTCTCCCCCTAGAAAATACAACAAGGAACTTGTTTCATACTGTTGGATGCTTCCAATTTTGGTGGATTTTGGAACTGCTTCTTTTTTGATGACCTGGGTCATCACTATACTCTGCTGTTAAACATTATAATGTTTGATAAAATTATAGACTGAGTTTTCGGTATAACATTTCCTTCCAGCAGCTGGAGTTGAAGGAATATCGTGATCTCTAATGACTCCATCTGCTAAGGTTAAGAATATTGAGTCAATGTCCACATGCATCTCACCAGTGCAAATGTAACTGCATTATAGACTCCAGTACAGCAGGGAAAGAAGCTGCAGGGGCAGTCACACGGAGCTATTTATCATTTCAGTATTGAACTTACCTCTCCTTTCAGTCTTGGCTCTTCACTCTTTTCTTCATTTATATATATATAACTTTTATCATCTCTTCTCTCTTCTTTATCAAGTTTGAATGTGTGATGCAAAACTAATAGACTCTAATATCTGGTCTTAAACTTTTCTTTGATCCACTGCCAGTTATCTTTTCCTGAAAAATTTAATCCAAATTTCAACAAAAATAAACCATGCATTGTTTTTGTCCGACTCCATAAATAACAACTCCCTTCTCCATCTGTGATTCACAATGAATATTCATTTTATCATGTATCCAGAGGTTTTTCAGCAGCCCTGGAAACTGACAGCTTACAATTGGAAATGATTTTCCATTTGAATTTTTATTCAAATAGTAACATTTTTCTTAATTAAAAAAACAACACATACACCTTAAACCAAATGGTGGTCCTGATTATTTCAGAGAAAAAAAAAATCGTATAGGCTCCATGAGGATCTTTACGGATTTTCTTTTTTATTCTAACAGTTAGCAGTTCAAGTAGCTTCTCTTTCTCCAGTTCATCCAGTATATCTTGGTTTCTACCAGAAAGACAGCTGGCACCCATCTGTCTGCACATAATATCCCTTACACTGCTAACTTAACTAGCTCCTTTTTCAGATCCTTGTTCTCTCCTTCTTCGTATCACACACTGTGCACTTCAAGGATACTGTACTTTCTTTAAATACATCTCAAATGCAACGCTCTTTAAAAATAATGCCCAACAGTGATCAAGTAACGAAGTCTGAGTCCACCAGTTTGAGTTTCAACACACGAGCACAAACTGAAAGTGGGAAAATAGTCCATTCACCCATCCACATACTCACCATTAGGCAAAAAGGCTTAATAGAGACAATACAAATTGACCCCCTTGGGCCTTAACAACCTCAAGTCTGGGGACAAAATCCGAACCTGATGCTGCCCCAGAAAGATAAGTCTCAGCACCAGCCAGCATGATAAGTCTTGGACAAACAAGGCCAAAGCATTTTTCTTCTCAATTCCAGTTCTTGTCATGCGGCTTAAAGAGTTCAGATCTATTCTCTCAATGAGGAAGAGCCTAGGTTTCCATGCAAGGTTTATTGAAGGTAGCTTTTTTATTTTACTGCATGCTCTTAAGTGTTCTTTTAAATATAGTAAAATCTTTATAGCAATTTTCTTGCAATAAAAAAGCAATAAAAAAACTATAAAAAGCAAAGCAATATAAGATGTGCAGTGCATCTCTGTGACATTTACACGTGGTCTATTTTAAGATTAATTTATGTAACCACAAGCTCACATTTATACGGTTCTTGAGAAATAACAGACATGCTTGTCACTTATGCCTGGGGCTCGGAGACTTAGCAGAGAATAGAACACTGGCTTGCTGTAGTTCAGGGAGACCTCTGGTAAGTGATAGCTACATGGATTACAAGCCCTCTGTTTCCCATCATGAAGAAACACAAGTATTAAGCACTCTTCCCAAAGCAAGAGCCCAGATGCTACATTATGCTTTGAACAACATAGTGAGCCAATAGATCAAGAGCTTGCCTGTTTTCCTCACCAGAATTACACACTATGCACTACCACAACAGGTTGAGCTCATGCTCAAATCACAATCTGCTGAAGTAGTCTGAATCTTCAAAGTGCAGTGAAGTGAGAGTTTTAATCTCTCAACAAGGAGATCAAAGTGGGTTCATAACACATCTACGTGATACCACCTTGACTAAAGTTTTATGGTTTTTTCAGTTTGTATTGTTTCTGTGAGGACAGAAATAAAAATCACTGGAACAGGTTGCCCAAGGAGGTTGTGGATGCCAGAGATGGCCCTGGAGGCATTCAAGGCCAGGCTGGATGTGGCTCTGGGCAGCCTGGTCTAGTGGTTGGCAACCCTACACATAGCAGGGGGTTGAAACTAGATGATCATTGTGGTCCATTTCAACCCAGGCCATTCTATGATTCTATGACTGACTCTACGAAAAATCTAAAGGATAAATTTAAAGCATGTTTACCACCTTCCCCAGTGCCTCCTTCAGCCTTACCTGGGTATGCACGCACGTGCTTTAAAGATCTCAGACAAAATCTTAGATTCCATCTAAGGGATTAAGACTCTACATTCAAAATATACTGTTTGTTCTATTGAGAAATGGACCGCTCCCTGCTCTCTGCTTCCATGTATCTGCCTGAACTAACAATGAAAGTAGCAGTACAGCAGAAATCTCACTGGTCCTTCCAGGAAAAGCCTCTCTACTGAGGGAAAACCAGAACTGAAATCACAAGCATTGTGAGAATGCTGGAAACTGCTTTCTAACTGTGGGCAAGTGAAATTTTGTTTTCCTTAGAGGGCTTTTTAGAGTAGGCTTAAATGTTAGAAGATAGTATGAATCCAAGAATAAACACAGCCATCATTAAAACTTTTCAGAGATTTCAGAGATTCACAGCCTCCCCTTACCTGTGTGCTACAGATGCCATATACCCTGACAGCAAAACCACCACTTTCACATCTCGCAAGTCTCCATGGCCACTGTGAACACTGCCAGTGGGAAACTGCAATAAAATGGTTTTTTTTAATCTGAGATGTGAACCTGTTTAGACTTCGGCTTGAAGTTGACAACCTTAATGCAGGTATTTAAAAAAAAAAATCTAAAATAATGTAAAATATTGAAACATGCAGAGCAGTAAAGATACTGAAAGTAAAACATGTCCCTTGTGATTAGAAGTCTTTAGATGCACAGCATCACTGCTATTCAGCCAGAAAAGGATCACTTTATTTTTTACCTCTGACTCATTATGACCTCCAGAATGTATTTAGTGCCACTGCCTCTGCACACTTCAGACTTTTGAGCATCCCTTACCCTATTGCTATTGCATAAAACTCCCACAAGATCACATCCTACATGCCGGCAAGAATTCGGCATCCTTCCTGAGGGACACGACCAGCTCAGCACATATTTTACTGGAAGGAAACTAGATGTACTTCTCTGATGGTCACATCTTCATGAGAACAGTGCTCGCTGAAGTGAGATTAGAACTTGCAAAACGAGCTTACTTAACAACACCCTATTTCAGATCCAAAGGGAACTTGGAGGCCTTCTCATTCAGTGTTTGAGAAACATTAGCATAGGCAATGCTTTCCAAAGTAGTGGAAAAGGTCATTACAAAACTTCGTTAGTCAAACTTCAGAGTTACCACAGCCAACCAAATCATGTGCATGAAATTATAGCATTTGCTGTTACATATCACGCACAGAATCACAGAATGGTCCAGGTAGGAAGGGACCTCAAGGATCATCAAGCTCCAACACCCTCGCCACAGGCAGGGACATTAACTTCCACATTTAACACTAGACCAGGCTGCCCAGGGCGTCATCCAATCTGGCCTTGAACACTTGTAGGGATGGGGCATCCACAACCTCTCTGGGCAGCCTGTGCCAGCACCTCACCACTCTCATAGTAAAGAACTTCCTCCTGACATCCAACCTAAATCTTCCCTCCCTCAACTTTAAACCATTTCCCCTTGTGCTACTGTTATCTACCCTTTCAAAGAGTTGATTCCCCTCCTGTTTATGTACTAAAAGGCTGCAATGGGGTCAGCCCATAGTCTTATTTTCTCCAGGCTGAAAAAGCCCAGCTCCCTCAGCCTGTCTTCATAGGGGAGGTGCTCCAGCCCTCTTGCCAAAAGATAGGAAATCTAGGAGCCAGAGCTGGATTTGGCCTGTTCAAAACATCTTTTGCAGCCTCATCCCTACATGCAAATCTTCTATTATTGGCACAAATTTCCATTGTTAGCCCAAACCTGCTTGCTTACAAGCTGGAGTGCCATCCTATCTGCAGACACTTTGCACTGGAATTAGTGCACAAGTACACACTGCAGTGCAGAAATGCGACCCCAGTATCACACAGCCACAGTTTTGATGGAAGGAGCAATAGTTGTATTCACTGAAAATCCTCCAGAGTGTTGCTTCAACCCATTATACTGCAAAACAAGCATTGCTTTAGGCAGAAACTGAAGTCAGTTCCAATGCACTTGTCCTAGATTGGTCACAAGAGCTCTGGAGACATAGAAATTAAAGATGGAGAGACAGCAAGGATGAAAAGAAGCTGAGAAAAGGAAGTCAGTGGGAATGAGACTAATAGTACTTCTTCAAATAAGATCAACTTTACAGCTACTGCTGCAAAATAATAATAATAATAATAATAATAATAATAATAATAATAATAAAAACATATATATATATGTTTTTTAATATTTTTAT
>JAOWBP010000001.1:109916714-109944106 GCA_028571105.1 Tragopan temminckii | reverse complement strand
TACAACCTCTCAGTCTTCCAAAAGGTGAGAGAGTCCTGCAGGGCCTGAAGCTGTGATTCACAGCGGGAAGAAAGCTTCTCCTGCAGTCAGATGTGGGATGATCCTGAATGCCAGGACTTCACTGAGCAACACAGCTTCACTGAGGACCTGCCACAGATTCCCTGCCTGGTTGCACCCAGCTTGGTCAGGCTTGCAGGGCAGCACAGGGCCTCACCACCCTCTGTCTGTTCCCCAGGCCGAGGGCACAGCTGTGGGTGGCATCCAGGTGCACAGTCCCCGGCATCTCTCCTTCCTTCCCCACAGGTGCTGAGAGGAACTTGAGCTCTCGTGTACTTGGTCTCACCATGCAAACGCCTCCCGACTACTGGAAAATCACATCCTCCTGCAGGCAGCACTATTATTACAGAGGAATGGCAGGAAGGTCTGGTAGTCAGCTGTTCCAGCAGTGGGAATGAGATCGTGGTGCTCTCCCTGTGACTAGAAATAAAACTGAAACCAAAAGGGCAGCCTATTTATGGAAGGGTGGTAAAAAGATGTCAACAACTTTGACTGTTGTCATGACCTCACCCTCCTCTTCCTACTCGCTGCTGCTGAGCTGCCAGTGATAACGGGCTCCCTGGGGCACTGAGCGGCAAGGACAAGGCCCTCACTCCACCCCAGGTCACCGTAGGAGTGCCATGTATGGAGACAACTAAAACCCTGAGCAGCCTAACACCTCTCACAGGGAGGGCCTGCTGGTGGTGTGCTGTGCCTGGCCAGCTCCATCAGAAGTGCTCAGCACCTAGCACCACCAGTTGAAGGTTGTTCTTCATTGCCTACAACCTCACAACTTACCTGAGTTAACTTTCCCCACTCTGAGGTACCTTGGATGTGGTTGACTTTAATGAGGAACAGAGATTTACACTTTTCTCCCAGTTCACGCTCCATCCAAGTTTCTGCAGAATCCAGATTCCCGTATTTCATTTCCAGACAGCATTTCTGATTGGGAAATAAGCCTAAGGGAATGCTTTATCTGCTAGTCACTCTCCAGACTGTCTATTCTGACTGGTCTTTTAGGAAGAAAAATTCTGCTGCAATGAATCTTAGCTGCAAACTGAGCTCAGGGGAGCAATATCTTGGATCGATCTCAGCTGAGAAACACAATTTTGAGGCATTCTCTGTGAAAGTGTGAACAGCAGTGCTGAATAACGCTGTGTGATTTGTAGCCATGTACACATGTGCAATAAGGAGCAGAGGGGATCTGTTCTTAATGCCCCCACGCTGCAGCGTGGGGGCTCGCGCCTGTGTCATGAATGGTGCAACGATTCTCTCTTTGAAAGCCCTCGGGCAACGGGAACGAGGGATGCCATGAGGGATGTGTGGAAAAAAATGATTTCATGCTGTCTTTACAAATACAGGATCATGGTATGTGCCTGCTACTTTAGGGCAGAAGACACATTTTTAAAGACTGTCAGTAAATCACCTCCCATCGACAAGCTTGAGAAACAGGCACCAGAAATAAGGCACCCATTGAAGACGCTGATTTTATAGCATAGCATAGTCAGCTCTTTTTTCTCTTTTTCAGCCCCAACCTCTCTTTGTTCCACTGGAAAGATGTTTTTGCTTAGGTAATAACCTGCTTATCTCCTCTCTAACAGCCATCCATCTATCACAAGCTCTCCTCCCCCTCTGAGCCATAGATGTGGCTGGCTGAACTCAAACGTCTTGTTCTCTCCTTGTGTTTAGCATACCTAATAAATCCAAATCTTGGTTGTTCCAACAGAAAACATCACTTCTAGGCACCTACACAAAACACGCAACAGGCTGCAGCTTTACACACGGGTTTTGAAGCTATTCCCATCTCCTCAGAGGCATAAATGTAGCCTCATGTAACACATTTCCTCCAAAGACAAACTTTGTGAGTCAGACCACGAGAGAAGTGCTTTCAAAAAGACCAGCATCTAGGAGCGGTGGATGTAGGAAACAGTGTGAAAATACCTTTAATTCCAAATTATAGTTAATGTGATGACACAAAGGTGGTTATTGTAGAAAACAAAATATTATAGTATCCAAATTGAAGAAATTAGTTTTGACCAACTACTGCAATGCCTCACTTTGACTTTTCTGAAACAAAATGTGTTTGAAATTCTCTTCATTAAAAAAAATAAAAATTAAAAAAAAAAAACCCAAATCTGTTTGTCCATTATTTCAAATTTAGATTAAAATAATAATAAAAAAGTACTTCTAATGTTAACCCTCTCCCACCTTACAGGAATGCAGAGTAGTTTGTTATACTGGGAAACCATATTAAGCTGATACATCACATGATAAAACGAGCACTTTGGATGACACCAAGTAAGATGCACATAAGGCTCCCAAACTAATTAACAAGGATAAAGAGTTTTTGAATGCTTATCCCTCCCATGAGGACCATCTGTTGTAGTCTGAATATGACACTTCAGGAAAAGATTACAAACGTAATTAAATTTTGAACAGTAGTAAAGGGGTCTGTGTTAAGTCTATCTTTGGAACATGAAACCCTAGTGTTTTTTCAATTTTCAGCATTGCTGAAGAATTCTTTTTCTACAGATTTGTGTCACAGTATCAACTGATTACATGACGCAAGGTGGTACTCAAAAACACGCAACAGATAGCAAGTCCTACAAAGAAGATTTTGACGTCATGAAAAACGTGTTAAAACCTGGTGGCCTGCTGACTTCTCAGCTCATCGTTTGTAAGATACAGCCACCCTAGGTCTCTGGCTCCATCAGCAGCACACCTAGCCCTCTGCACAGCCTCCAGGGCAGCTGCTTGTGAGCCAGCTGTTACCTGCCATGTTTCACAAGGGCCCTTTTAAGGCTAATGACCACCAACGTTTGTCGCAATGCTGTAAACTGAAACTTTTCCCAGTCTGATTTCCATGTTCAGCCATCTGAGCATTGTGGATTGAACCAAGGACGTTGTTAGCCACTCTCAGCCCTGTTGTCCTTGCTCTGTTAGAGACTGAACTGCCAATTCACCAAACCACTCAATGTTAAGCATGTGAAGAACTCAACTGAAGCTGGCTGCTGGCCTACATGCTTGACAGTATGCATGAGTTAATGCACTTCGCTGAGCCTTAGTTTGAATGATGCCACTGAACACTGTGTGATGCGAAATAAATCACTTCATAAAGGGAACTCAGTGCTTTCATTAGCAGAAAACTGAGATACCTCCACTGGTACATTTTGAAAAAACTCTAGAAAACGCTTCTATTGAAATGGCAGGCAATAAGTGAACGCATGCCTAACCCACATTACTCCATTTTAGAAAAAATAGCTTTAAAAAAAACCTCTCATAGCAGCATAGTAATGATAATTGCAGCTTAATTACCCATAACTGATTCTTTATGCCCTGAAATAATTTATTCTCCTTTTATACTTGTCTCTGATAACCATTAGAGTCATTACAACTGCAAGTCTATAATTACATACTTTGCATTTTAATGTTCTTTGCCAGTTCATGCTCTCTTCCTGTCTTTCAGTTAATTTCATTACCAAAACATGGAGAAAATTTCCACATGAATTTTCCAGAAGTTCTCGTGATTTGATCTGGGGAGGTCTGGGACTTCATGAAGTCCAGGGAGAGAGATCTTCAGACCAAGCTTCTGCACACACACGGCTGCAGCTCCCCCAGCTGAGCTCCTCCATGTGAGCTCTGCATCAGTGTAGGCCCCATCACCACAAGTCTGCCTTCAGGTCTGGGACTAAAGCATTCCACGGAGGTTAGGACACAACTAAAAGCCTGGGAGAACGGGGGCTATGGCTGTGTTTATGTTTGAAGTAAACAGATGCTTAGGGCTGCAGTGGAGTTAATGCCTATAGCTGATATACATCAAAATAGCCATCTTAAGCATCAAAACACTTGTTTTTTAATCACAGAAGGCATCCTCTGAGCCTTTAACTCGGGTTAAAGAAACACAAACCCCCAGCTTCTTGCACCAGGTGCTACTCTCCATGCTGAGCTCGGGTGAGAAATGGGCCACCATCTGGGTGCGTTCACTCTACTTTTAGCAAAGCTGATGCCTTTGACCCTTTTGTTCCTTTGTGTTCCATGTTCCTCACTTGGGCCTGTCTCACCACTGCCACATACCCAAGCCCCACAGAGATCAGCTGCTCAAACATGCACATCTTTAATCTCCATCTTCCTGTTGCATACTCCTTCACAGGAGCATGAAAGTGTTGCACGCTATTGCCTGTGTCACCCCAAACCCCTAGGGCTGCTGGATCCAGATGCACACCGTGTGCTTTTGTGCTTGACTATCCAAAAAGTGTTCTAACTCAGTGAAGTATTCAGCTGGTGAAGGACAATGAAGGAAAGCTGGCGGCTGCAAGAGCAGCTTGTTGGCCCCAATAGCTTTCTCAGTTCAGCCTCTCTCGGTATCTGATACGCGCAGAAGCGGAAAGCTCGAGGGTTTCAGATACCTTTGTCTGCAGGAAGCAAAGGAAACCCTGGAATGTGTTTCAGCTCACAACACTCCCTTGCCTTCAAAAGATGAAAGCGGGTGGGAAGGCTGGAGGCCAGGAATGCAAGTTGCCCCCTCCTCCAGCAGAGAGCAGCCTATGCAGAAGGAAACATCTGCTGCTTATCTCTACTGAGAAAAACAGACATGGTCCACGGTGGAAAACATGCACAAAGGCTAACGGGAACTCTGCTGGCACACACAGCAGCCTTGTATCAAACCCGCCCAGTACTCAGGGCTCGGTGCTCAGAAAGCCTAATTTCTTGGATCTGTGCTTTTAGACCATGGGAGAATCTGGCCCAGGTCTCCAGCTCATTGCACTCCCTTAGCAGTATCCCATCCCAGCCACCAACGCTGAGGGCTGGAGGGAGGTGGGAGGGCACGTACACAGCGCTTCCAGGTTGTCCTTTAGGCAACATCTCTTCCCAAGCCGCTGGCCACATACCAGTTTATACCAGTTTCTAAGCTTCTTTTTTCTTTTTTTTTTTTCTCTTAAAGGAAAACTAATTCTCAAAAGAGCAATTGCACCACGAGATTGGGCTTTCTGCAAAAAAAAAAAAAAAAAAGAAAAAAAAAATTAAAAAAGCCCTCAAAAGCCCAAGTTTGTTGTCAAAGTCTCCATAAAATTAAGAGATTTGACAATAGGGCTTTTGTTCCTACACAAGCAACTGGGCAACATGCAGCTTGATTTCTGCAGCCAGCAGATATTCAAAATACTTTCCACATACAATAGGTGTCAATTTGACTTTATTTAAGGAAAAACGGGGAAAAAACAGTAATTTCCATAATACACAGAAGACAAGTTAGATAGCACTGCAAAAAAAAGGCTGAGTGTTTTACTTGTCACCAGTCTGCTTTGCAGCTCTACGATTAGTAATTTTAATGCAGTTTGTCATTTTGTATTATTGTTTAGCATCTTTATAATCAGCAGAACCTGGGGTTATAAATCACAAAAAGTGTACTACTACTACTATGAAAAACTAAAAAACCCACAAAAATCACTTTCAAATAAACCATAAATATGTGATGCACATTAGTGTAACAAAACCATTTTTGTAAACATTTTCTCCAACATAACATGTGCATAAGATAAAAAATAAAAACACTGCAGTCATACAAGTTAGGGTTACTTTGACTTAAAGATACAGAAAATTATTACTTATTAAAGCTTAAAACTAAACCTAGGAGCTTTTCTTTTCTTCTTTGCTTACAAAAGCACTGTTTAGAGTTCGATGTCTGTATACGTAGTGGTTTTGTAATACTGGGTTTACCTTGCCATGTTGCTGTCCTGGCACTTCTACGGAGGCGAAGACAGAGGAAGCTTCCCCCCCGGGAGCCTCCCAACGCCAACAGCGTGCATCTGTGACCTGGGAATCCCTAACAGCACTGGAGTATCTTCCTCTGGGAGAACAGCATCAGCTTTCAAGGACTACATTGATTTTGGAGCACAGAGCGCTGGAAGAGTTAAATCACGCAGACTGACATTGGGTCAAATCAGCTGGGGTAAGCTACACTACAGGGCCGATGTGTGATTACACCCGCGTTGCTTCTCCGAGTCCCCTTTAGTTCATGAGAGTACAAAAGGTTCATCATTCCTCTGGCTGACCGTGCCAGGCATGAAAAGAACACATCCTTCACCTTCAACGTTATCCAAAAGTCACACAGTTAAAAAAAATATTTCTAGGTACTCCTCTGCCAGCAAATGTAAGGCTTTCTTGAGTTTTAATTCTTTTGGTGTGTGGGGTGCGTGGGTGTGTGTGTACATGCACTCGTGGTACGCATCTACCACTCACTCTTACACTGTCTGTGACGTTCAAAGGAGCCTTCAGCAGAAACGCTGCTTGGGTTTGAAGGATTTACAGCAGTCGGATTGATATCAAAAGAAAGTTGGCTGAGTCTCAGCTCCGCACAGCTCGTGCTCGCGGCTGGGCGCCGGCTGGCTGGAGCACACGTGCTGGAAAAGCCCTACCTGCCATGCCAGGAGAGAAAGTTCAACGCAGCAGAAGACAAAGCCCACGGAACACTGAGAGCCTGTTCACTGAATGAACAGCTTAAGGCAGCTGTCAACAAAGTACCCCACCGAAGGAATAATAATAATAATTAAAAAAAAAAAACAAAACGAAAATAAAAATGGCTGAATCATGACACTGTGCATTATTACATCACCAACAGATTATTATACACTCAAAGTTTTCTCAAGTAATGAACATGTAGCCATTAAAAAAATTATTACTATCAAGACATTTATTACAAATGTCATAACTTATTCATAAAATAAAAATGACTTAAAAAAAAAAAAAAAAAAAAAAAAAGAAAGAAAAAAGCCAGAGCTGGGATCTTACATCTAAACACAAGTATACGTTGTTTTTATGAATAAGCAGTATTAACTACATTCTTAAAAGAGTTTTAGTGCATTGCATTCTTAAAAAAGAAAAACATCACCGCCCCAAAATGTTTCCTACAACATTTAACAGTTTATAGAACTAGCCTAGTTATTTACCTGCCTGTTGCTAAGCCCACATGTTAGAAGAGTGAAACCTCCGGTTTTAGGCTAAATTCAGACTTCTATTAAGGATGAAACTGGTTTAGAAAAACGCTTGCTTTCCAAATTTAGTCAGCAAATTACAATAATCAGTGTCTCACTGCCATAACGCTACCACTATTGCCCCAACGGCCCACTCTCTCCTCCTGCTGAAACTTGCTACACGATAACAGTCAGAAACCTTTCAATCTGGTAGTTTTGGTATTAAGATTAAATTAGACATTAATGGTTTTCATCTAAAAATGTATAAACTAAACCACCTCTTTTCTTTTACGCATTAAAAACAATGAGGTAGGCACAAAAAATAAACATATGTAGTTTGGATTTTTTTTCTTTTTTTTTCTTTTTTTTTTCTTTTTTTTTTAGTTCTGCAAGTGCAGACTGTGGTAAAACTGTTGTTGCACTTCTAGGTTTAAACAAAAATTAAACCTTTAACTGAGGCAGTGCTAATACTGTGACATAACCAAGTTCTGGCCTAACACAGAATCATTATAGAAAATGAACTTTTTTTCCTCTTTTTTTTTCTGTTTTTTTCCTTTTTTTTTTTTTTCTTTTTTTCTTTTTTCCTTTTTCCTTTTTTAACCATCTGCACATGTTTCAGGCAATACCTGGTACACAGAAAATGACTAAAGTTATTGGCCAGGCCAAAAGGAAACTGCAGAAACAAAAAAAACAAGAATTCCACCCTGACCCCTTCCCACCCTCCCTGTCCCCAAGAAGAAGTTCTCCATCCTAGTCACTGTGTCTTTCACATTTTATAAATATTAACTTCTTAAAACCTGCACCTTCCTCTTCGTCCACATATTGTCACATTACAAAAAAAGAAATGTCAATTAAATACATTGTTAACATTACTAGATAGACTAGATCTGCCCTTCTGTTTCAGCCTTTCTGACTCTCTACACCACTTCTCACCTTCTCTTGCCTGCCTCTTGTCCGCTCAACAGCATGTTCATGGTAAATCTGTTTTGTTTTCCTTTTTTCCCCCCCCCTCTGTTTTAACACTAACAAACAGAGTCCTTCAAAGCCTAGGAATCCTGGAGCTGAAGGCAAAAAAAGACCTGTAGCTTTCTAGCGTGATCCCAAACCTCAAAGACACTGTAGCACCTGATGGCAATATCTTTACAGCACCAGCTGCCTCGCAGCCTCAGTTGAAAAACAAAAAGAAACCTAACACCAGTGATGCCTGCACACACATTTACACAGAGTGCTGCATTAGTGCAGGTCTGTACTCCAGTTGAAAATAATTCCGAGTTATGAAGATCTCAGACTCTGGATGTCAGCAATTCCTTGCCAAAGCCCACTGCTTCTACCAGCTCAGAAGAGAAGTCCTGCCAAGGGTCATGAAATAAACTTGACTGCTTACACCCGACCGTACGGAGGCAAAGAAAACCTGTGAAGAAAAGAAAAATTCAACAGGTAAGGAAGCAGAGACTTTCCTTTGTCTTTGCTGCCTGTGACATCTACAGTGCCATTACAGTTCTGTACGGGGTCTGGCTGAGATGGAGCTGACTTTGTTCATAGCATCGTATATGGTACTGAGCTTTGTACTCATGGCTAGAAGAGCACTGCTAACACACTGGTGTTTTGGCTGCTGACAAACAGTGCTTGCACAGCATCAAGGCTTTCTTACCAGGCCCCTTACCCCTGAAGTTTGGGAGAGAACAACACCTGGATGGTGGACCCCAAATGACCAGAGAGATATCCCATACTGTATGAAAGCATGCTTGGCAAGAAAAGCTGACAGAAAGGAGGAGGAATGAGGACATCATTGTGATGGGAAGAAACTGATGAATTCCTTATTACGCTTGGCTTGCACAGCCAAGCTTTTGCTTTCCTTATTAAGCTGTCTTTATCTTGATCCATAAGTCCTTTCACACTCCTTTTATTTTCTCCCCATTCTATGTGAGAAAGGAGTGTTTGGCTGCTGGCTGGGGCCAACTCACTGCAAGCACCCGCTTAAAGTACACGTTTATCATCTCAGCAAGAAACAGGGATGGGGGTGGATTATACCTTGTCATTACGTTCACATAAGAACTTGAGTCTTTGTGCCCTTTTGTGCATGAACACACCGTCCAAGTGTCCAGTTTCTACTGAGCGTATTTCGATCGCTTTTTCTCCCCAGCCCATAATCTGATTGGACCGAATATATGCTGTGGAGAAAAAACACAGTACAACACAGCCCGTTAGGACAGGTAGAGGGCAACACAGAGTAACTTTTTAAAAAAGCAGAGGAATATATTTAAACACTGTAATTAACAATGACTTGCCTGTACATACTGTAAAAACACATTAATGCTCAGGGTGCTATTTCAGACTTCAGCATTTTCACAGTGCCCCCAAAATACCCTTTTTTTTCCTTTTATTACCACATGAGCTGTCCATGTTAGTACTGCATTTTGTGCCTGAGCACTTATGACACAATAGAAGCTTTCCAACCTTCAATTAAATGGAAGGAACACTGAGTTTTACAAAGATTTTTCCTCCCAAGTTTGGCAACGAGACAGGTTAATTAGGTGTTGACAAGGAGAAAACAGAACCCAAAGTTTAAACAGACAAAGCCTATCCGCTCCGGAACATCCCCAGCACCATTTCAGTGTCTTACAGTGTCACTTCCTTGCTTTGAAGGAGTTTGTTGGCAAAAGAAAAAGAGACAGAATGGGAAAATTAGGAAAAAAAAAAAAAACGAAAAAAAAAAAACAGCCGCCTTTAATAGGAATAATGCTTCAAAAATCTGTTTTCCTTCCCAAGAAAGCCAGCTGGCCTGACAAGTACTCTGCATATTTTAAAAAAGGTTCATATTAAGCTCTCCAAGTGGAAGTACTATTATTTGTCCTTCTGCTTTCCTTCGCACACAAATAAATCAAAAACGAGCATTTATTCCTCAGGGTATCACTGGGGGAAACAGATTAGTACTGGCATGAGGAAAAAATCTGTTCCTGATAGCATTAAAAACTGAATGAAGGAGAAAGGCACCAGCATTATGAAAAGGTATATTCAGAAAGAAATTTGATGGATAGTCTTAGGAATGCTGCCAAAAATAACATATGGGAACTCAGTGAAGAATAAGCTGTTGCCTCTGATTTGTATGCATACTGAACAGAAAAAAATAAAAAGAAGCACAACAGATCTTAACAAGGAAAATTTAAAAAGATCGAATTTCATAATACTTTCCCATTTATGTTATCTTTTTTCACATTAATTTTCAGTGAAATTAAACCAAATTATCTGCTACAGTACAACACATGTCTATACCAACACATATACCGTCGTGCCAGAATATTTTTACATATGTCACTAGTGATAACTGAGCCAAACATTTTATTAGAATTGTCAGACAAGATATTCTGATGGTATCAACTGCCTCTGTGCCATTTACTTCACAGCCACTTCAGTCCCCAAGGCTCTACAATTTGCCAGTTGATAGAATCTGCTTGCTTTCAGATCTAGTCAAGAGTTAAATGCAGCAGAGTGAACATGCCATGCACAAAACTTCTTTAAATTTCCTTCCCTGTTATTGTTCATGTTGCTCTAACAGCAGCGGTAACCTGAGCAGTAACCTACTGATCCATGCACCCATTCCAAAACAAGCAAACTCAATGTGTTTGCACAACAAAATAAAGGTGTGACCACAATCCATGCCATGCTCAGCACTGAAATAAGGCAGCACAGGCAGCAAGAGCACCTATGCCAACAGGCTATCCCAACACTTTCACGCAAAGATAGACAAGCAATCTGCAGATGAATTAGAATAAACCCATCAAATCAGATAGACTGTCATCAACCTGTCATAATACCCTGTGTGCCTCCTTACACATCTTTATAGTTAATGGTTTTCCTAATTTTGTTGCTGTCTAGGAAAAATTCTGTAATGGACTGCAAAGATCATGTTGTATGATAAAGGAGTTTTTTATTCCTGAATTCGGCAACACGTTTCCTTGGATCTTGTTCTAAAAAACTCAACATGAAATGGATTCATACGATTCCTCCAAACTTTGCACAGCTGTTTTTCAGCAATATTACAGCATCGCTGCTTCTGAATCTGAGGTCAAACCTGATGCATTTTCCTTCTGCCCACATGCACTCCCACTTTCTCACAGCACATTACATTTGATTCTGTCAAGGCACTTACCAACTGAAGTTGGCATTTCTCCCCACTGCAGAACCACATCCTTGGTGATCCTTCCATATGTGTTTACATAAACTCCTTCATCCTCATAGCAGACCAGTAGCTCCATTCCATCCGTATTTGGGAGAATTATGATTGCGTGAGGTTGTATACTGCTCTGGATCTAAAGAGACAGAAGTGAGGGCAGAGTCATTTTTTTATTATTTTAATACTGAAGAGCCCATGCTGAGGGAAAGGCCTAGGTGAATTCTGATTTTTGTCTGATAGCAGATCAAGGATGCACACAAGAAGTGCTAGCCTTCCCTCCAACTTAGACACCCTATGCAGCGACAACAGATAATTAGAAAACTTTAGGGAATGAATTCTTTCATCTTAAGGCAGACATCTAAAAACAGGAAAGACGAACTTCTCTGTAGGAGTGCCCATTTGTTTCCATGGGCAGAGATGAAGCCACGTGGCCTTTGCCAAGCCTGTCGAATATTATCAGAGGGCAGTCATACCATTCATACTGTCACTTTCCCTGCAGCTGACTATGTGCTATGCACTCAGCCATCTACCTATCACCCCTGAAACCCAGATCTGAGCAGGCAGCTCCCAGGCAAGGAAATACATTGACCCTAAGGACAGGACACAGGACAAGGCCCAAGGCCCTACGCCACATTTGTTTGTCCCCCTCCACCTGCTCCCACTTCGCACAGGGACAGCCTGACACATTTTTCATCTGAGAAAAAGGAGGGAGGGGAAAACCAGAAGGAAAGAAACTCGCCCACCCCAGGAAGAACTCTTACATGTGTTGGTAGATAAATATCATAGACTGATCCTGAATCCACGTCAACAGCATGGAAGCCAGCACAGGAGCCATAAATGACTTTTAGTCTCTGACCCTCTTCTACAGTTAGATCCACCAGCAATGGCTTATGTACCAATTCACCAAATGACTGCAAGAAAACAATCAGTGAGATTTACTTTACTGTTTAGAACCTCGACAGGTTTTATAAAAGGCTGTAAATGCACAATTGATGAGTCTACTCCTCCAGTAGGCCTTTGGCCTCAATCCACCAGAGCAGTTAGAGGCTAACATCTTCCACAGACAAGGAGAAATAGCTCAGCACCCTGCTGCATTTCAATCATGTAATATTATACACTCTATTCCCTGGGGTTTACTTTCGTTGGTCTGTTTGTTTTCAGTAAGAATCACCTTGAACTTTTGGGAAAGCAATTTGATGCTCCTGTAGCATTTACTTCAATCTGCACAACCGGCAGTAACTGATTGTCTGCAAATCAGTTTGGTAATTACACCAAGGCAGCTAAATTCATTTTTGCTGTATTCAAAAGATAACAAAGCTGAACATAATCTAACGACATCTTCTGCTCACATGAAGATGCTTAGACTCAGCTCACTTCTCTTGGCTTCATGTTTTATTTATAGCAAGGATACAAACTGCTGTGATTTTGTGTTGTTTTGAACATTCAGTTATGCTTGGTTGCAATTCAGCATTCTAAATACAACGCCTCTCAGAGACAACCCTCCCGCATCCTTAACTGAAAATATAAGAAATTCAAGGCAGATTTACCAAAGAAGCTATACCACAGCCATGACAAAACATCAGACTACTTTTGTAAAGGGGGCAACAGTAACTCAATATGTGAAAACCCAACAGATGGCTGAAATATACTGTTACCTTAAAGGCCATAAATTTGTGGTATGGCTTTGGCGCCCATGCATAGACTTCCACAGAACTCTTCAATGCAATTACCAAGAATTTGATTCTTTCATATTTTACTGAAATTAAACCAAAACAAAAATTAATTCGGTAATCAGAAAGCGACACTATTTCCCCATATTTATACATGTTTGAAGCTTTTTAGTAATGCTTCATTTTAGAATTGCTAATTCTAAGCAGCTAATTATTTTGACACACTTATACCACAAAAATTGTTACTCTTGTCAGTAACTGAACCTGTCAGCAAGCTTTCAATTACCCCGCCAGTGCACATTTATTTACACTTTTCTTTCCACATTAGACTGTGCTAGCTCATCAAGAAAACAGTTTTCAGGCAGGAACGTTTCCAATAAAAGAAGCCAATGACTGTGGTAGTTCATTGGCAATCACAATCGCAGCACCGGCAGTGGTATTTTGAGCTGATGGAAAAATTCCCCAGAGAAAAGGAGGGGAGAAAGGGAAATGAAGTGAAAAGTTGAGAAATGAGTCCATTTCAAAAAACAAAAGGTGACTTTTTTGTTGTTGCTTATTGCCCAAAAGAAAAACTGTTACCAAAAACTTCACAGAAGATGACTAGGTGGCTGCCAAAAAGCTCTTCCTGATGACAGTTTAAAGGAAACCGGTAGCTGACCGAATGCAAACAAGTTGTACAGACCTGAGCTGTCTCCAACTGACCTTACCTCTAATTATCAAATAAAACATGAGCTCAAGTCACCTTAGTGACAATTCTGGTGACAAATTTTACCTTCTGCCTAAGGAATGGAAAAGTTTTTAGAGGTGTTGAGGAGTCAGGAGTTTCTCGGGGACAGTTCAGAAACAACAACATTTTGCAATCTTTTCTTTTTTTTTCTCATTTGACAAATGCAACAATTGTAACATTTCAGCCACAAAATGCTTCAAGGAAGTACTACACCAAAGACTTGAAAAATAATCACAGAATTGATCAGAATTAACATAGGTCACGACATAGCTGACTTGCAAATTCTTGTATATCTCTCTGCTTCCAGTCAAACAGCCGGCAAATGTAACCATCTCAAAAAGCTCTGCTTACTACTACTTTATTTTATTTTTGTAGGAGGGAACTGAACGTTTAGAAATTGCCATTCAATTAGTGTGGCTGGATCTGCATTTGCAGCTGCCATCTTCATTTGTGTAGGAAGAGATTGTGGGGACTTTTAGAATACTGAGGTTCGTTAACCTGTTTCTGGTGCTCTTTTTGGAGGAGAAGAATAAAAAAAAGCATTATTTGGATTACACTTATCTCAGGAGGCTTTCTCTATCTCTTCAAGTATTAGAGGAGTGGAATGCTTTTTGAAAACAATGAGTAAATCCCTACATCTCCACCTGCCACTATCATCTCCTAACCAAAACTGATTTTGAAACAGGGCTGGAGCAAAGAATCTCAGACTTGTGAGAAGAACGTTTCTTTAGTAAATACTATTTTAACGTATTTCAGATATCTTACTTACTGTAAAAGCCTATAGTTGCTATCTTTTGGTAGGCAGTAGGGAAACAAAGCTATTACTTGCTCCCCCTTTTATTCTGCAGGGAAGCAAGAATACTGAGCTTTAAATGTTAGAAGACTTGACACTTCAGCAGACAAAAAAAGCCTCTCAACCTCCACAGCTGTACCGATGGAAAAATAGAGCTTTTGTTCAATCTTGTCTGGCTTGCAAGACTTCTTGGAATATTTTCTTGGGGAAGAAGGGGATATTGAACAAAATCACCTTATCTGTGAAAGGAAACCTTTGATAATCCTCACTCTTTGCTCTGGGTGCTATCTGGGAATTCACCCAAATCTTAAGTTTCAAAAGAGCGATTAATCACTGAGAGGAGCCAAAAGTTGCCTGAAGCAACTGAGATCCATAAATACCACTTCAGCTTGATGTCTGAAACGCCACTGCATCAAAGAGACAAGGAAGCAACCAGTGCCAGCTGCCTCACTGGCAGCCTCCAGTCTGTAAGCACAACTATTCACAGGGCTCATCCTTCTTGGGAACTGAGGCACAGCTGCCAAAGGGGCCTCTCACTACCTGAAGAAGTCTACTGTATGTTTTCGGCTCAGAGGGAAGTTCAGTGCCAGGCTGTAACAAATCACCCTTCATCTGGAAAAGAATGCTCTTTGTTTCTCACGTTTCCCTACTGGAAAGCCTCCTTTCTATAGCTGTTAATATACTGTTAACAGGCCACTTCATTATGCTGCTGACACTCTGGGATATGATACCAGAGAAGAACATTATTAATTGTTTTTGGGGTCAAGCTCAAGGTTCAGCAGTTACCTTCTGCAATAGTTATTGATTATGCTCTTCTGCAAGAGCGTATGCATGACAGAAAGAAACAGCTCAGTCTGAATGCTGCTGTTCTACATTGACTGACATGGCTTGAAAGGAACTGAGCTGGCTCTTAGGGGAAAACAAAACCAAATGCAACACCCAGGGTCCATTAAGATGCATCACGACACTGAAGCATAAGAGCTCTTAGTTCATATCCCCACCTGCAGGGCAGCAGGCTCACTGCACATGGCAAAAATGTGATGTGTCTTTCATTAGCTGTGGTGGAAGCTTCTACAGCCAAATTCATTCAAGCAAGTTAAGGGCACTCAAAAGGTGCCTGCCTAGTGAAAACATACTTCATCCCCATAATCCCACAACTGTACTGCAGTGGATCTGAGACAGCATTAGAAAAGTTCATGAGCTAAAAGGAATCAGTGAATCATCCTGAAGTTAAACATATGCTTCTGTTCCCAGATGCCTCCCCAAAGCTCGTGCACTAACTGGGCTTGCTTTTTCCTCCCACGCTTTTTTTTTTTTTTTTTTTTTCCACCAGTCTTAAAAATCTACATTAAAAATGAGATGTTTTTCACTCCATTCCAGAATCTGATTTCAGCATGGTAAAATAACAGGGAAACCTGTTGGTAGAGAGAGCAGCTGCTGGTTGACAAGAGTCCCACTGTCATCTCCAGGGTTTAACAGAGGTGGTGAAATGCCACAAGCCCCTATTGTCCCTATCAGCCTTCTCCTGGAAGTTGCATCCACGACAGGAAGAAGACAGATGGATCTGTGCCTGCACCAGTTTACAGCCCAGTATCTCATATATGGTTTAACCCAATAGCTTGCTATCTATTCTGATGCTTCAACAGAAAATGTGTCCGTAGGCCTAAGGAAAATAGTCAGAAACAAATCTTAAACCCAGTAGCTACATGCACTGCAGTTCTCTTTCTCAGTCAGCTCTTATCCAACCATTTGATAAATTCATTTGTTACTTACCAACTTTATAGTGCACACAGCCTTCCAAGTCACCCACTGTTGTCCAACCCTGTTTCTTTTCTACTTCGGGATCATTGTGAAGGATTTTATTTCTCAACCAGGACAAATAGTAAACTCGCAACTTGTTCTTCTTACCTAGCCACAAAAGGAGAAATAATGGTTTATCTCCAGAGGAAGATAAGTGCTAAAAATCCCTGCCCTGACAAACAGAAATCCCCACAGAACAAGACAAAAGAACAATGAAGGAGAAAATGCTGCAACCACTGAGATCTCATGCAGGACTTATGTCCACACCAGCATTACTCCAGACTCCACCCAAAGATACGCTTTCCTGATAATCAATGACAGAGATGCACGGTAATACCAGCTAAATACTCAAAATGAAAAACTCCTTAGCTGCCTGGTTCTTAGGACAAAGCTTCTACTTGAACAGGGTTATAAACCCACAAAAAAAAAAACAGAACAAAACAAAAAAACACCAGATTCCTGCACTGAGGTAACAGCTGAGCCTCAATGATTCTTATTTGCACAAAACTTTAGGAGAACAGCAAGGTAGAATTTGAAGCTCCAAATTATCTGCACAAGCAGAAGAAAGTATGACTGCTTTGAATGGAGGAAGCAACAGGAAAGAAGAATATGGTGAGGGAACATTACGTTACAACTTCTGCACAGGTAGCAAGCAGGACATTTCCACCACTTATACCACCCTCAGATACAAAGTGATCAAGTTTTGAATGATAAACAAGGCTGTTTATCATTCAACTGGTGGAAAAGTATGCCAAGAACAGTGCTAAACCATTCCAGCATTTAACCACTTTACAACAGTACTGAACAGTACTGTACACAGCCCAGAATGTAACTGGCAATATGAAAAGGCCTCAAATGCAGAGCAAGGCTTGCAACTGACTTTATCAGCAGTTCTTTTTGATTCTGGGGAGACCTCACTGTGACCTTTCAGTACTTAAAGGGAGCTCATAAGCAGGAGGGAGAGCAACTTTTTACATCATCTGATGGTAACAGGACAAGGAAGAATGGCTTTAAACTAAAAGAGGGGAATATTAGGTTAGGTATTCTGAAATAATTCTTTCCTCAAAGGGTGGTGAAGGACTGGCACAGGCTGCCCGGAGAAAGCCAGGTCAGATCAGGCCTTGGGTAGCCTGATCTTGTGAGTGGCAGTTCTACCCATGGCAAGGGGTTGGAACTGGATGGTGTTTAATGTCCCTTCCAATCCAAACCATTCTATGGTTCTTTGATTCTTTAATAACTAATGGCTAATATAGCACAGGCTGAACTGGCAAGAAAGTGGCTCTAGTGCAGATATTCAAAGCTTGTCCCCCTTCTTCCTCCTTCAGCTGCTTTGCTGTCCAAAGCCTCCACAGTCCTGCAGGTGAAACTGGAGGCAAGGAAGAGAGATCATCTCTGCTCTGATGAGGAACCACTATGGAAGGTTCCATGAAGTCTCTGTGCAAGGAAAAGAAATAAGAAATGCTCAAAGGGCCCCAACTTGTCGGTGGAGTAGCTCCATGCCAGTGCTCCAGTAGCTGATGAGGATGAGCACATGGCATCAGGAGTTACAGGTTACAGCAGGACAAGAAGTCTGAGCATTGAGAGCATCCTGCTGTGCCTGGCTGGATCCTAGAGCTGGCACCAAGCCCCTGCCATGATTGCAGAGGACACCTGACACAGCTAGGCTCCTCAGGAAAAGCAGCTGGGAAGGCTGGGGCAGCACATGCAGATGCACAGCTTGCAAACAGGCTGTGCCATTGACTCCAGGTTTTTCCTTATAAAAGACACAGTCTGAAAAACTTTCTTTGGGATTACTTTGATGGGGAAGAGCATGGGGAAAAGAACAGGCAATTACAAAATGAAAATCTGTTCACCGAGCTTGTAGAGGAATTGGAGACCTGTTTTCAACTACTGGATCTGCTCCTTAATTTTAAAAGCCTCTCTTGCTTTGACAGCACCCAACAGAATGTGAAGCAACATCATGCTGAACTTGTTTATCCCTACTACAAATGTGATGGCTCATTTGGCAGTAAGGGAACATATGATTTATTGTCTGACTTCATATTTATCAGATTTGACAAAGGGATAAAATCCCACTGCTGTCACAGCTCGTAGAGATCCGGAAATGAGACCAGAGCAGTATTCCTCTAAATTCTATTTTGGACCAAAGTAAGGTCTTCCCATGAAAATACTGCAAATGACAGCTACAGAGGTCCTTCTAGAAAAATTGAACAGAAAAAAGAGTACAGATCAGAAAGCACTGTGCTTCTGGGCAAGGAAGAGCTCACAGGACACAACTATCACAAGTTCCAATCAACTGGAAGAACAAATTATCTCCCAGTTATTTCTATGACTTTAGCTTCCCCATAGCTTAGTAAACCTTAAGACTCAGACCAAATAGTGCACAAGGGAATTTCCCAGCACGTGGCTATTTTTTTTTTCCAGTTCGCATGATGAGCAGCAGGGTACTTCTCTCCAGCTGGAAACATTTTCATAACAACAACAGAAGAATATCTGAAGTGTGTTCCCATTGTGTGTTAGTGTCTAGACCACAAGGAAAGTCACAGGACAGGAAATTCCTCAGCCTTCCAGCAGGCTGACATGAAAAGAGCACAGCTGGTCAGCTAAATAAACATAGTTATGCATGTATTTAGAGTTACGCTGATTTTAATATTTATATTGGAGAGGGGAATTAGATCCTTTTGCTTGTAAATCCGCAACGTTCAATTTAAACAGCTCTCAAATATCTGCAACTTCTTCTTTCCCTTGTCTAACTGTTATGGCTATGAAATAAGAAAGAAAACTCTGCTCCAATCATTAAATAAGCTGATTACTGACTCTGAAAACTCCCAGCTCTGGTTCACCCACAGACATCATTTCAAATGCAAAGCCTCCTTTCCTATATTGAGTTTTTGTTTTTACTGTTGTGTGGTTTTTAATTACCAAGCATGCAGATTCCAACCAGTTCTTCTACACCATCATCCTTCCCTACATTCCCGAGTGCCCAGATCAGTCAGTTGTGCTTACAAACACACAAGGAGCCACAAATGGAGCACGTTCTGTATGCAAGTCACTAGTCTCTCTTACAGCACTCCTATGACTCTCAGCACTGTATATTACCTGAGCATCCAAAACTATGCTTTTGCTTCCCAACAGTATGAGCTACCCAGCTTTGTCCCACAGTTTTCTTGCACCAGCTGTAGTAGCTCAGTACCAAAAGCTTTCTTGTCAATGTAAGTTTTGAATTTGAGAACTATACTGCAGGAACAATTGGTTTCATGTTTTCAAACTCAGAAGAGTATATGCTAAAAGCAAATTTTAGGTGACAATCCCCTCAAAACCCTACTGCACCACAACTTCTTACAGTGCGGTGACATATCTCAAGTACTGACACCATAAACATATTGATTCCTGAAAAAGCAGATAGGACGTATGTCTGGGAGAGATGTAGACTGAGCAGAAATGCCTCTTTCCTGCCTTATCCTTCACTATCCTCCCATAAAATGCAGGATATGGGGCGGAGACAAAGCCATAAAACAAAGATCAGCCCGTTTCTTAAGGGTTAATGTAGCGTGCCTCAACAGAGGAAGCAATAGTTCTGAAGAAAACAAAGAAAACGGATGTGTCAGGGTTCTCAGATCGTGACTGACGCAAACATAAATAAACCTAAAACAAGATTTAATCACAGACACTTCTGTTTGTGTAGAGTATGCTTCAAATCAACACATTTTGCACAAGTTGGATTATACAGTATTTTTGTTTATAAGGTCTACTATAGAATAAGCTATCAAATGATGCTTTTCAAGTAGCTTGTATTTTTAACGTACTGTGGACACACGACAGGTTGCTTTTTTTAATCCCTCCTTGATTCATCTTTTCTTTTTAAACACTTCACAACACAGCTGGAGCTTAGAACTAAGTATGACAACACCAACATGGGCATGATTCTTTTCAATTGTATTAGTGTAATACATCTAACACATGGTCTAGGTGCGTGCCCTTTTGTACGGGAGTTGGGAGAGACTCCAGCAGGGTAAGGTGAGCTTGGAAGCATCAACAAAATTTTTAGTGGCTCCAATGAATAACATGGACCACTGTGCAAAATGTCATTTAACATTCTCTCCCTCAATAGGACAGCATAGCAAAGACTGATTTCCCAAACAAACCAAACCAAAAATAAAGTAAATGGCTGAACACCACCTGTGAAGAAAGATTAACAGTGCACCACATCAAGTAACTTAATGGCAGAATAACCTTATGAAATAACTCTTTGGAGCCAAGGAGTCTGGAACCTTGAGCTTTATAAAACACATTTTCCATCAGTGCACACAAAACAAACACAGCAATCACCACCGCCCTTCATCTCTCATTGCTGAGTCGTCTGCAGTTGCATCCAGTGAGAGGCAAGGCCAAAAGCTGCTTCAAGCTGCCTCCTCACAATGGCAATTTCCACATTGCGCAAATATTGTGCTCCCCACACCCCGTTAGACACACATATTCTCTTTCTCTCTCTTGTCAATCTTAACTATCCACTTTGCAAGAGCATTTATCATTATACATATTTAGACACACAAAATGTCTTTAAACTCCAGGAGCAAATAATGTTTTGGTTAGAAAGAGGCCAGGTTGCAAGTAACTGCAGCAGAGGGGTAGAATGTCACTTCTACAAACTTCACAAAACACTAATGTACAGCTCTGACAAAAGAATGTTTCCTCCAAATCTATAAAGATATTAGAAGGAGGATGGACAGGGGGCAAGCATGTACAGGGTACTATGGGGAAAATGATTCACTCTTAGAAACAAATTGCAGATTCAAGAAAGGCAAAATGATGGAAAATCCACTGACTTCATTCAAGTCAAGACTTTCCCCCTCAACACACAGGCTGGCAAGAAAAGATTTTTGCCATGCCTCTCCTTTTGCGAGATGAAGGAAAAATCACATAGAACAGTTAACATTACCAGAAATTGTCACCAAGACATTTAGCCCTTCAAGTACATCCATTTGCTGGAATCTTCTTCGATTGATGAGTGGATAAACCTTCCCCTGACCACTTCTGTCTAGCAGCATCAGACCACTTTCCGTGCCAACTAACAAGTTCACTCCTAGATGAAACAAAAAGAGATCCAAGTTAGTAGACAGATTTTCCATACGCTCTGATGAAATTATGCCTTTACATAGCAACTGCCTTGTCTCGAGCAAGTCTAATCACACCTGAATGACCTCGACTTACTGTATGTTACCTGCACTCAGAGACTGCTGACACCAAATTACAGTGTACAAGAGAGTGAGAGACTGGAATATCATGGGGAACTTTCTGGAGCATCAGTTCCCAAACAAAAAGTCACATTAACACTGGAGATGGGGGGGGGGAGGTAAGGCACAACAGAGTACCCAAGGTTATATATTCTGAAGGATATATTAGCTTTGATTAGGGGGGTTGGTAACAGGATGCTGTACATAAGGACAAAAAAAGCACTGGCAGGAGCTTGGACTCTATTGGGAAGACTGGATTGTAGTGCAGCCCTCCTGGTAAAGAGACAGGCACTAGGCTGGTCTTCATCTTCCCAACAACCTTTTCCATCTGAATGTTAAATCTAGAGAAATTATATTGTATTTCCATCCATTTCTCCTACAGACCAAGCAATTAGGGGAGAATCTCCCTCGCCAGGGGAGATTTAGGCTGGACGTGAGGAAATACTACTTTTCTGAAAGAGTGGTCAGGTACTGGAATGGGCTGCCCAGGGAGGTGGTGGAGTCACCGACCCTGGAGCTGTTCAAGGAACAGTTGAATTTTGTGTTGAGGGACATGGTTTAGTGAGTACTATTGGTGATAGGTGGATGGTTGGACTGGATAATCTTGAAGGTCTTTTCCAACCTTGGTGATTCTGTGATTCTAAATGAAGAAGGTCAGCTTCTTTTTACAAAGGTGCACACATCCACTGGAAACCTTATTAAGAGTACGTGGAACCTTAGTGTTTAAAGCCAACTGCATTCTATTTGTGTATATGTATATATATACACATATATCATGCCAAAAGGTTTTAAAATCTATTAATGTGTAATTACTTTTTAATTTCGTAAGTTTAATAATTTCAATAATTATTACAGTGTTTCAGTCCCAGAGCCCACAAATCGTGCAGAGGAAGGTCACATACAGTACAGGGAATGGAAAGCAAACCACATGCATGGTTTGATTTCCATTACACTTCTCTGTTGCAATCTCAGTGTAAAACTTGTTATCCTTAAGCACAGTGAAATAATGAAACAATAAAAGAGAAACTCACAGAAGATAATCATAATTATATTGCTTAGTGCTTTGATCTCTAGACAGACAATCCGTAGATACAGCTATACAGGTGCCAATGGTCATACACCAACTGATCACATAACAAACCCTTCCTAATGCAGTATGTGATCCATGGGAGTCTGCATCTGAGTACAGTCTGCGTCTATAGCAATGATTTGCCTTCTCAAAGCATTGAAGAAGCACATTACTCATCAAAACTGCCCACCTCTAAGGCATGTGGGAAAGGCACCTAAACATCACCCTCACTATCACACACTGGAGGAGTTGAAAAAAGGAGGGAACATTCACCCTATCCTATGGTGCACCATTTCCTAAGGGGGACGAGGCATTACGGGGGAGCAGAGCCACAGCCAGGAGGTGATGATGGTGCTGAGGCACTCTCAAAAGCCTCTGGATGGAAGAGAGAGACCACGGAGGACTGACACAGCTTTAAACATCTCCATTTTCCTCTCTCCTGCCTCTTCCAAATGTATCCTGGGCCATATCAAAAGAGGTGAGGCCAGAAGGAAGAGAGAAGTGATTGTCATCCTATGTTCTGCCTTTGTGAGGCCCCACCTGGAGCACTGCATCCAGGTCTGGGACCCCCAGAACAAGAAAGACAGTCAGAGGGCTGGAGCACCTCTTCTGTGAATAAAGGCTGAAGGAGCTGAGCTTGTTCATTCTGGAGAAAAGAAGGCTGCAGGAAGACCCACTGTGGCCTTTTAGTACTTAAAGGGAGCTTATAAACGTGGAGGAAGACTGACTTTTTACATAGACAGACAGTGATAGGACAAGAGGGAATGGTGTTAAACTAAAGAGCTACTGATGCCTCCACTGTCTCCTTCCTGCCCTCATATGTAGCCCCAACACAGGTCTGAAACTGCTGGCTCCCACTGCCCACCCCTGGGTGTATTTCAAATCTCCCATCTCCCACACTAGGACACATTCTCAAACCAGTAAGTGAAGGAAGGACACAGGAAGTGAGGCACAGGGTGCAGGAGCACCAAACTGGCTAAGGAAGCACCCACCTCTCAGCCTCTTTCCTGCAGCTCCAGCTGTAAGTGTTTCAGCCTTGATACATATTTTTTACTCTTATTCACTGTGGTTTATAGTTAAAACAAAACCACACACAAACTGCTGCTTCTCAGTCCCTTTCTCTCTTTGCATATCAGGGGTCAGGTGCTTCTGCCTCCACTCTCACCTCTTCTTTTGCTGCCTTTGCATCACAGTTGTCTCTGCTCTGAGTTGACATGTGCGCCCATCCCAAACTCCTTCCCCCTTAGCTACATCAAGATGAAACTAATGAGATACCATGCTGGTGGCAAACAGTGCCTGTATTTTAAAATGCAGACATTGTCTTTGTTCACAGCCAGTCAAGCTCTTCTTCTACTTCCACTCTATGATTAAACAGTTCTGATTTTTCAAACATGGAAATGTTTCCTGAAAAGGCACAGGGTCTCTGCAGAGGCTGGGTGTAAAAATCCATGCTACTAGATCTGTATTATTAACTTTCATCACTCAGTGCCACTAGAAATAGTGTCACAGAACTAACACAACCAGAAATCTACCAGACACTGGCACTGGCAAAGGAAAACAAAGCAAAGGAAGTGTCTTCTTTTCAAATAAGAAACATCACTATAGAATGACTTCATTTGCTTAAGGGAAAAGGAAGCTAGAACTTGTCAAGAAATAAGCATGTGCACCAAGCTTGGACCACCACCAGTTCAGCAATAAATGTTCAACAAGGAAGTGCTTTGTTACAGCTGTAAAACATCTCAGATTTTACACCTACATTTTAAATCACCGTAACAGTCAGATATATAGATCAAAGAAATATTAAACCATTAACACAAATTGCTATTGGCAAAACAAGCCAGATCAGAGAAACTATGAGTCATCTTTACTGATCCAGTATGACTTCTCTGCCTCTCAGAGTCTGAAAGCTAACTTGCACAAGTTTCCTTGTTTTACCAGAAAATTATTCATATGAATACATGCAGAAGTAGCATGGGGGTAAAAATTCTTACCAGTAAACTCTGAAAATAAAGAAAAATGAAGATAGGAAGAGGATAAGGTGTTAGAAAAGCTATTTAACTGACATGATTTTGCAGGCAATATGGAAAGGTCAACAATGCTGTTCTGAAAAACAAGAAATGCTGAAAATAACCTCAAAAGATAACTGAAAGAGCTGTGAAAATATAAAGAAGAAAAGCGCTCTGTCCTACGTATACACACACCATGTGACTCTGGAGACTGGCCACATCTCTTCTTCATAGTCTTTAAAATTACATGCATATGTATTTATAATGTGTTTGCTCTAAGAATACTATATAAACATCTGCATAATATACACAAGCATCACTTCTTAACATCTAGGTAAAGAAAAACCACAGGTGACCCCACAGAGAAGTTATGCAGCAGAGAAAAGCTTTCAACCTGGCACTGTAGCAGCAGTTTCACATTGTAGCAGGCAACAAGCACTGCCCTAAGCCTCTCACCAGCACAGGATACTGACTAACTGTCTGAAACTGTTAAAAGTTAGCCCTTGTAATAAGGTCAGACATACTGGGTCAGCTGACATCCTAACACTCAGCTTCTCCATGCCACTAACCACCTTACAAGAAACAAAGCCAAGTCTCGTGCTGAAAGTGTTCCTCCTACACTTCTCTTCCTACATAATCTGATGACTGAGGTGGAAAGTCATCTTACGAAACACATCTTCATCAAGTGCTGTGGTAACAGCATCAAGATGGTTATTTTCGAAATGGAATACCCTGTGTGTACCAGGTGCAATATACAAAGATCATCACAAGCTCCTCAAAGCTCCCCAAAAGCTGTAAGAAATGCACTAGAAGGGGTTAGAGAGAGCTGAGTGAAGTCTGAACTTCCTTCCTACCATTGAAAGCATTTATACAGAAGAAATTGTATCAAAGCAGAAGCAACACGTTGTAAAACTGTAATAAAAACGATCAGATCTTGCAGCGAAAAGATGTACACAAGCATTGAAAAAACGCAAAGAAATAGCGAAGGTTTGAGAGAGAGGTTCTCAAAGACCACAAGGTCATAATGGCATGTCTGCACTTCAGCACTGCAGGAGGCAAGTAAGGAACAGGTTTTCCTTACCCCATAAGGCAGCACACAGTATCTCAGAATTGAATCTTTTCTTGTATTTGCGGATCTCTGGGGTATCACTTTGTGGTCGTGTATTTGTAGGATTCACATTGACAACTGATCCTTTCCGCGTTGGGTCTTGCCTTATTGCCTCTGATCTCATTGCTTCACTAGAAAATCCTACTGAAAAAAAGAAAAGTAAAGTGCATGTAGTATCCCTTAGGTGATGGATTCTGGCCATATATTCTTCACATCAAACAACCCAAACTGATAACTGAGAATATTGAGCAAGCCTTTCTTTTTGTAAGAAATGTAAATGGAAAAAGAAATAAAACTATGCAATCCATTGCAAATAAAATAAAAAGCATGATGGTAACACTTGCAGTACTTTAAAGAGCCACTGAAGTAACTGAACCCCTCTTCAATTGTTGTCTTCATCTATTTTACTTACCCACAGAAGTCACAGTTGTCCCACTAGATGGAGAAATCTGTAGTAATCTGGGGTCTATAAAAGGTGTAAAGGAGGAGGAAGATTTGTGTTTCTGGAGTGTGTTACTAGCGGACTGAGTCTGCAATGTAAATTTCAACTTTATTAATATTAATGACAATAAAAAGCAAGGACAACAACAACCAACATTATAAAGTCACTACAGAACTTCCCCAAGCTTTTACACTTCCTTTACAGATACATAATGCACTGCAGGCACCACAACTGAACATGTACACACTGCACATGTTACAGCAAAATGCAAGTAGCTAAATCCTCATCTCTGTCACTTCAGCTGCTAGCAAAGATTTTTTGTGTGGCCCCTAGGATCAGGCACAAAGCGAGGGAATGCCTCCTTTTGAAAAATCTGCTTAAATGTATGTCCACTACCTTATCTTAAAGCTCTCCACTATACTCAACTTCTGTATTTATGAAGAAACTCCTCAAATGAGTTAGTTATGAAATAAGTTCTGAAATTTGATCTCTTGGCTTATGCAACAAAATCAGAACCATATGCAATCAAGCATTCACTTCTGTGATGGTTTATGTTTCACTGTCCATCGCTATTTGCTCTCCCTATTTTGTTTAACCTGAGCCTCTTGCCAGAAAGCTGCAGCAGGTTCTTCCACCTTTATTTGACAAAGCAAAATATTAAACCTGTATCGAACAAAGGGGCTCATTAGTGTGGAAGGTGTAGCAAACGGTGATATGGAGCTATGAATATGTAGTGAATAAAATCACTGGTGCTTGCTGAGTTATATGGTCTAAACATGAAAAAAAAAAAACCAAAAAACATAAAGAAAGGAAGAAGACAAGTGAAACAATGAACTGTTAAAAGTGGAAATGGAACAACTTAAAGACTCTTGCCAGTTTAGTATTATAGTGACAACATTGCACACTGAAGCAGAATGGGACAAGTAAAAATATATATATATTATATACATAAAGGGTGTGCATGTGGGTGAGTTATACCAAGCAGTACTGGGTTTTTTGCTCAGTCTTATTTAGTTAGAGACTTCGTCATCAAAAACTAATCTTCAATCTCTGATCCTTCTAAGCCTCTACTCTGCACAGAAAAATAGCAATGGGTCTTATGAGCACATCACTCCCCTGCACAGCTAAATACCAAGAGGCTCCTTCACCACCAGCCACTGCCACTGCCTCCGCCTACCAGGCTGAGTTAACCAAATCCTGCACATTTATTGCTCGGATCAAAGGAAGGAACAAGCATATCTGTGGATCCATTGCCTGATCTCTGTAACCTACAAGAGTGTGATTTCACATAGATCAAAGACAGATGAAGCATAGGTGAAAATGAAATATTACGCTAACTGAATTTCCAGAAGGAAACCCTCCCAC
>JAOWBP010000001.1:109865946-109916443 GCA_028571105.1 Tragopan temminckii | reverse complement strand
TATTAAGGGGGTAATATTAACAGTGCCCTCTGTTCACATGCGTGCATCTCCCCTGCTTTGAGGGACCATACACATGTGAAGGGCAGGGCTTGTCTAGCAGTGCTTGGCGACTGAGGGAAGGCACTGCTCCTATCAGTGGCTTGGGGCTAGCCCAGGACAGCAGGAGGGAGCTTCTCCAGTAGAAAAGCGCTGGTTCTCCAACAGACACAAGCAGCGCTGGCAGAGGGCACATTTACACAGCTGCATTTCAGAGCACAAACATTTTCCTCATTCATTATTCCAAAGCAATAATACCTAAGGATTTTAAAGCCTCCTGGATAACACCTGATGTGTTCATACAAGCCCACGTGGTAAGTTTTAAAAATCCTTCCACGGTGGCTTCCTCTTCCAAAGAGTGAGCTTCCACAAGTAGTTTTATATGTGCACAGTTACTAGCCCAGCCTCTATTGACAAAGGCAAAATAAACTGCTGATTTTTAAGAGGCGCACTGCTCACAATTAGCCTTCTCCCAGAATAAAACAGAAATAAAAAATAAAGAATATTGTCTAGAAAATACAGCAGTCTAGTTTAGATTAAAACAAACGCCATGCAATTAATGACTCACTAAGAGGAAGCAAAAATAGTAAACTGGCAAGTTTGGCGTGGGACTGCTCTAGAGTTAAGGGCTTCTTACAGAGAACTGAAATGTGTTATTTTGGGGGTGGGAATAAAGGTGACAGAAAAAAAAGCAGGGGAGATTGGCTGGAGTTCCTTTGCAAACTAGCTACTAGGCAATGCTGCTATAGCCCTACGAAAGCAGCCAGCTGTGGTGTAAGACATACCTCATTAGTAGTTAGCTTGTCCTGGGGTGTCTGTGGGGACATGGTGGGTGTCGGCTGGCTGGAGGATGGGGAAGAGGAGGTGGAGGAAGTGGAGGAGGAATGGCTTTGCTGTAAGAGATCTGGCAAGAGGTGAATGCGACCGGCAAAGCCATTGCTCTCATGATGGCTGGCACGCTTTTTGTCAACTGTACTCTGTAGAGAAAACAGGCACACTTGTCTTGCTCAAGTGCTGCTTAAAGGTCTATATCTCTAACAACCTCTCTCCTCTCCCTCACTCTTTCCTACCTCTTTACATTTAGTTTTTAAATAAGCTGACAATCTATGCCTTGACGTCTGGATTGAAGGGGAAAGTGGGCAGCATTACTTCAATTCTGCAAATTCCCACCTTTTCTGGCAGCAGAAGCTTAGTTCATGTGGTGGACTTGCACAGGCAGTTCTAGAAATTAATGTGAAAGGAACTGCACTGGTAAGTATTACACCATAATGCAGACAGGCACATTTTGGGGGGCGAGGGAGGATTTCTTCCCCTACCGTTTTGTTTAAAACTAACTCAAATCCTACAGAGATATGAACATTGACCGTCTGGTGAATGCCTTCACCTAACTACTTAAAACAATAAGCATGAAATCTTAATTTTCAAACCAGAGGGCTCAATGGAGAAATTGGCATTCAATTGTGAAATTCAGAAAATGTGATTATTGGAGAAACTCCTATAAGCTAACACGCTCATTAACATAAGCTCATTTAAAAGCAGGGAAATGTTATCTTTCACAGGCACACGAATGCAATATTTTCACAATTAAAAGCAACAACACAGCGCTCTACCTCTGTCCACACTCTCAGCTTCACCATCTTCTTGCTTCTCCATTCCCCCACATGAATTTGTGTGTGTGAGAGTGTGTGTGCTATCTGGGTGGTCTGTATGCCCTCAACTACAGAAGAATTCTTTTACAGCCCTGTATACTTCCCCTCCAGCCACCCTCCCAGCCCCACTCCTGAGAGTCACGTTTGCCTCTATGGTAAAACTAAACTAAACTAAGTTTCTTGCTTCAGGTACCAGCTCCACACACCTGCAGCTTTTCTACCATTCTCTCCCACAGACTTTGAGGTACTGTGCGTGGTGCTGCCATGGGTGTCACTGAAAAGCATGCAAAACAGTAGCAAAGGGTGAAGGGCTACTCTCCTCTTTGCATGCATCAAACACCTTGCTCGTCTGAAATTCACTAGAGCTGTGTCTTGAATACGAACAACGAATATAATGTAGAAACAGCATGGGTGAATGAGCGAGTGGGTTAATGAGCACAGAAAAGGTGCAACACTGCACAGAGAAGGAAAAGCAATACCTGTCGGACAATTAAGGTGCCCTCCTTAGAAGGAGTCAAGGCAGGTTCACTCTCCACATCATCATGGACAATCATAGTTTTTACAGACTCTGTTTCACCATTGCTCAAGTTCAGTGTTGACCTATTTGCCAGATAAAAAAATAATCAGGATGAGATAAGAGTATTTGTGTCGTAACTTCCACTCTCCACACCAAGGTACAGTCAAAATTAAATTTGAGATTGTGACCAGAGTGGAATATTTACATAACCTGCCTACAAAAGCTTCTCTATCAAAAAAAAAAAAAATTAGAAATTTGTTAAACACTGCTAAAACTACATATCCAAACAGAGAAGAGGGAAAGGATATAATTTACACGTAGAAGAGCAGTCCAGCCTACTTCACTGTGGGCCCACAGCACTTTCTTGAGGAGCTGCAAAACTGATTTCTCACTTAGAGAAATGACTTAAAGAGACTTATCTGTTAACTTGGCTCCTAAATGTCCAACTTGATTTTGAAAAGATTTTTGGAATTTGAGTGCACAAGGCTGCTATGTCTTGTTCATAGGTTGCTGTAAGCTGATAGAACTAACGCACAAGCCAAAATGTTCAACGTTCTTTTCCTTCAACCCCCCAAGAGGAAAAACAGAAGCAAAACACAGAACTAACACTGCTCGGACATCATCTGGTCCAGAAGTAGATTCATCTGCTCCTTCTTGTTCCATATCATCATCTTCTTCATCTGTCGTCCCTGACTCCTCACTTGAGGACGAATAATCTGTCACTTTATGTGGAGGTCGCACATCCTCTACTGCTCGCAGCTCCTTTGCCAATGTAGTTAAATCCTGATGGGAAAAAGGAGGAAAAAACTGTGTTGCAGTCAACAGAGAAGAGTTTGCAAGGCAGTCCCAATGAATTAGTGTCGAAGTTCACTCGTCCACTGCTGTGTTTCCACGGCAGTACTGTTTCCTTTGATTTAAGTCTAAACTATTCTGAAAATGACTTCAGTTTATCCCACTATATCATATGAAAGACTTACATAAGCATCCAGATCACTTTGACTCAGTGGTTGACTGCTGCAGTTCATTTTTAACTTTGCAGGTTAGCAGCATCCACCACAAGATACTCTTGGCAGTGAGATAGCAGAAGGAGTTTAAGAGTTACTGAGCCACCCAAGGCACAGTGTATTTCATCAGTTGCACAGAGCTGATCACCTTTAAACCTTTTCACTCATGTCCATGTTCATGGATCTGCTCTAAGTTCGTCTGAGCAGTCAGAATCTTTAGCACTAACTCAGTCGCACACAACTGTATGGGACATAAGCAGCTTTTCTGTCAGGAGCTTGGGGTGTAGATAAAACAGGCTTGCAGTCAGTGCAAGCTACTCTTAACTGTGTAGCTATGATTTATTTAGATTAATACGGTTTATGGCAAATACTTCACGTATTATACACCAGAAGCGAAGGACCAACCTCTATGTTTCTTTAAATGGGCAGCTTTAACTGAGAAATTTGGGTGCTACTGCAGACTCATGACAGCAAGTGAAAGTTGTAGGGAAAGCTGGAATTAATGCAAAAACCTCCTGTGAACCCCAGCACAGGTAAAACTGTAACTAACCATCACAGCAACCAGATGAAGGAAACATCAGAAAATTTTCAGAGGAAATAGCAACATTTTAAGGTCTTACCACTTCTCCCTGCACCATTCAGCACAGCATTGGTACATTCAGGTCAAATGCATTATCATTGGTCCAGTCACAGCAAGGAAACACAAGATTGAAAGAAAGAGAATGTGAAGGTTAGGAAGGAAACAGATGAGAGAGCAGATATCAATTCCCAGGGGAGAACAAATTCTATTGTTTAAGAGATGTATAAAGGCAATTACATAGTCAAGAACTTACTGCCAGGCCTACAAGCATGAAAACTGCAGCTGAAGCTGAAGTTTGCCCTCAATGACACCATGAATGGAAGTTCACACAGTATTTTGGGAGACTACTTAAGTGTGAGGGAGGACAGGAGAAAGTAGATGCAACTTACAGCAGGTTTGATAGGTCTGAAGACCTCCTTTTTCTCTTCAGGCTTTTTAGGTGCACTTTCATGACGCTGCGATGGTGAACCCTCTGATTTGGATGATGCTGTATGTTCCAAGAGGAAAAACAGAACAAAACAGGGGTTTCACCGGGAAGGTAAAACATGTTTTCTTATCCCACTTCGGAATGAAGGAGAGAGGTGAGAAAGCTATCAAGGTAGTGTGTGACAGCAATACACCAGTTTCACTGGTTCATTATTACATTTTCTCTGAAGGACTATACAAAAAATTCTTCCTAAACTCTGATCTCTATAGGTGCAGCTGATCTAAATTGTCACACAATTGTGAATCAAAGCAGTTGCAGATACCATCTCATTTGCACAAGAAATTGGGTTTGCAGGTGATTGAAACTGCATAATTCGACTGAAGCCACAAGCTGAATAACATGCATCAGCATCTAATGTGCCCCTATCTGAGATCCATCCCTAGAGGACTGCACCTATTTAACGGACACCAAGGTGAGAGACAATATGCATCACGAGATGTAGCAGTGAATGAATACGGAAAGTGTTTCACTGTTCCCTGATATATTTGTACTGGCTATCTTTCCCAAGCAGGCATGCGTAGACAAGGGGGGGGTTGAAAACTAAGCTATCTTCAGTACTGTAAGTTCAAAAGCCTTTCCCAGCGATGGCTACAATCCTTCATTACTGAGTGTTACATGGATCAGTAAGTTTAAAAACCCTATGTTCTGGTAGGTGAGGAGGGACTTACATCTCATCCGGAACCGCTCGCCGGATCCACTCTGAGAGCCAGGGTGGGAACCAGGCTGGGAGCCAGAGTTGCTTGAACCCGAAGAACTGCCACTGCCTGGTCTTGGTACGAGCTTCTCCACCCTTTCCCACAGCAGACGAGGCTCTATATTGCTGTATCAGAGGAGTAAAAAAAGCCTTGGTCATGCACTTCAGATTTCTGTTTCTAAACTCAAACTTCATTCTTCCTCAGTGTTCTGCTAATAATTGATCTATAAGAACACCTCACACTGAGCTAAGAGCCTCAATGACAGTTCACAACACAAGCAATGGCTCCCTCTGAAATACCTATTATCTCATTTGAGATGGCCCAAAGCAAAATGCTTAGGTAGGTATAAGCTTTTCATTTCATTAGGAATTCCCTACCTGTCATTCTTACATATCTAACCCAAAGCGACTGGATCTCTCAGGCTGGATGCAGTAGGTTTTAAATTGGCTCAGAAGAGCTCTGGCCACCCAAGCACAAGCCAGAAAGCTGGAAATCCTGTCCCTCGTGGAATACACTCACCCATTCCCAGCAAACAAGTTTTGCTTTGCTGAGATTTAGAAGCAATCCCTTTTTCCTCCCTTCTGACCTCCAATGTTTTATGTTACAGCTTACGGTTGCTTCTGCCTCTCTTCAAGTCTGATTCTGGCTGAGAGGTTGGAAAGTTTCTCAGACCTCTTCAGTTTAGATATTACAAATACTACTGCTGCCAGCAATCCCCACAGTAACCCAAGATGACCTGTTGCTCCAGAAGGCACAATATTCACGAATAGCCACATTTTTCAGTAATACTAAGGATACTTCGAAATTGTTGCAAAAGTCATAGGGCAGGCAACTCAAAGAAGGAGAGGCAAGGGGAAATTTAGCCAGTGTTTGTTGGCACATGTGGAGTACCAAGGGAAATTAATATTAATCATTACTGACTGGTAATGGTGAAAAACTGAAAACTTTCCTCTATTCACATCCAACAGATATGCCAAAAAGATCCTAGCTTCCCATAAAACCTTTTCTTTTCAACACAGGAAAGGCATGGACATAGACAAACTGACAAACCTCGTGGAGTTTCTTTGACCTGCTTGGTTATTTTGCTGCCCACTGCCCTGCAGTGGAGAATCACGACGGGACAGAACTGGTGATCGGGATGTTGTTCTCACAGGTACCTTGGGAGAAAAAAGTCTGAATTAAATCCATGAAAAGGAGAGAAAGAAGAGGAAGATTACATCTCTCCTGCTACAGAATATATTGTGATTTTAACACCACTTAGACTATGTTCAAATTAGCATCAGCAACAAAAAGCAATAAAACAAATACCCACAAAACCAAAAGCCTTAATTGGGATGCTGTTCAGATTTTGAAGAAAACTCAAAAATTTAATCCTAATGTTAAGGAGTGCTTAATAGCTACCACACAAACACATACACACCTCACTACCTTCCAACTACTGAGACATTTGAGAAGAATACAGCACTTTGACTGAAGCAGGGGAGGCACAAAGCAATTTGCTGAAACAGCATGAGAATTAGGAGAATAAGCTTAGGGGAACCAAACAAATGCCCAGGAATGGATCAGCAGAAGGCAAAGACTGGTGGGGTAGCAGGAATATACTTAGAAGAAGCAAATCCCAGTGGATGGAAGGGGCTTATGGGGAGAGGAGGAGGAAATATTGAATGTTTCCTTTTTGTTCAGTTCCATCTCGATTTCAAATATGTCTGTGATTCACAGTTTGGGCTGCTACCAGATGAAGAAGAAAATTAACTCTGAGCAATAACCTCAGGGATATTTTAAATTCTTTCTGGAATACGGTAATGATCTGTTAACTTTGCATAATCAATTGTCTCTCTGAAACAGCTGCATTCTATAAATAATTGCCAACTTTATACGAAGCTTCAATATTGTACTTCAGGTTCGTTATTGTTAGCCCATTGAATGAACACCTACA
Source organism: Tragopan temminckii (assembly GCA_028571105.1). Classification (NCBI taxonomy): domain Eukaryota; kingdom Metazoa; phylum Chordata; class Aves; order Galliformes; family Phasianidae; genus Tragopan; species Tragopan temminckii. The sequence goes on along the minus strand of JAOWBP010000001.1, from coordinate 109,909,539 downwards.
TGATGATCTGCCCTCTAAAATGCTGTTACCGTGCTTATGAGGGCGTGGTCTTCCCAGTGCCCAGCCTATGACATCCTTCAAAAAAAATCATCATCATCAAGAAATAGCATACATCTGTCTTTCTACTCCTTACCCTTGGAGGCACCTCGTCACTGTCTGATCTAGCCCAAGCCTTTTGGGTGGGGTCGGGTACCTCCGACTTAGAGTCAGAACTCTGATTTAGCACTTCACTGCGTGAAGGTGGATATGGGTCCTGGGAACGAAGATGGTGATGAGCAAATTTGGGAGAAGGGTCACTGAAGGAATGGGATCGCGAGACAGGGGAAACATTGTTCTTGAGAGATGCCAGATGGGACCACTGTACCTTACAAGAAAACAAAACATAAAACATTCAATGCGCTCAGAATAACTGGCTGTCCAATTAACACAGAATAAAGGCAGGTGGGGTGGGCAGAGACAAATTGTTATGGCATTAGGTAAGCGTGGGGTGAAATCAATGCACTTAAAAGCAAGGCAAGCGCCCAAAGAATGCAACAGACTGAAAATACAGCACATATGCATTTTTGTGAGATACGCTCTTCACATACACATACACTAGTGCCCAAAAGAAAAGGGGACCTAATATCTGCCCCATGAGCCTGGGGCCAAAGGCCACCCAAGACAGAAGTCATCTTCTGCTCACCAGTCTTCAGTGGGCTTTGGCCAGGTCTCATGGCAGTATCAATGGCTTGGGAAATTTGAAGTGGTTATCCAATTGAAGAAATGTACAAAACTAAAGAAGGCTGTAAAGTGTGCAAATCAACAGACATTTACGTTATCTAAAAAATTTGGAAACTCGATACAGTTCCAAACTTTTGGAGAATGACCATAACAAAAAAGCCTTTATTCCTTTATACTCGTTGCAATATATATACAAAAACATAATATATATTGTATTATTGTATATAGTATACATATGGACAATGCATATTATACATATACCATATATGTACCATATACCGTACATATATACATATTCATAAACAAACTAAACACACACATACACAAGCACATATTCAATTACAGATACTAAAAAGGCACAGCAGTGACTCCAGAAATAAGTCCTTCAGGATTTTCCTTGAAATCCATACTGACCCTCCACTCCAGCCTACTCCCTCCATGTGCATAAACACATATTTCAAAGTTAATTTCTGAAGCTAAGGAGGAGAAAAGAACATAACTGAGGAACACGCTGCCTTTGCACCTAATAATTAATCAAAACTTCACTTTCAACTTCATTTTCAGTAGGTTGGTTATGTGTATTTTTATATGGTTATTATTTCCTCAATTTTTATACACACAGCTGTTGAAGAGCCTGATTATTCTTAATGTGAGTAGAAGGCCAGACTTTAAAAGTAACTGGCACAGAGAGCATGAAAATACAAGTGCAGTACTTTGAAATAATCATAGAGGTTTGAATAACAGCCAGGAATTAATGAGTCAGAGATGAAGTTCCGTCCTGATTTCTCCCACTCTCTCGTCTGCTCAAATTCTCCTGTCACCCAAAAGAGCTGCAATGCCTAGTCACAATCAGGAACAGGTTTAGCTTGCACTGTCATCAACTGATTTATTTGGGAGAAAGAAATTCTGCATGGAAACAGACGAGCTTAATATAGAATCACGCTTTTAATTTAGCATATCTCAATTGCTCAGAATTGATAGGTTATTTATAAGTTTTAGACCAGATTATTTTTTAAATTTATACTGTAATTCCTATGAGATATAGCTACCAAGTTCTGGAGGTTTTCATTAGCAAACAACAGAATGATGGCAATCACACAGCTCAGTGGTTTCAACCTCTTTTTGATTTTCCAGGGGTGGTAACAGAGCTTTATTTAGCAAGTATAAGCCTACTGACAACAAACCTGCTTTTCTTAGTCATGTTTTGTGGACTTCTTTGAAGCAATGCTTATTCTGTTAAAAAAAACATTTTTTTTTTTTTTCCCAAAGAGTTTAGAAGACTAAATCAGCTCACTTCTTTCCTGAACATTCTTTTTGATAGCAAATATTTTGCACAGATCAAATTCTGAATTATAGAAGTGTTTTGCAACTGTGACCAGTATTTAGCCTACTATTCCCCTCTTGCACTGATAACAATAGAATAACAGTTTTCTTTAAAAACAAAACAGAAATCTACCCGTTTATCAAAACAATAAGCAAAAACATACAAAGTCAATCTATTAAATAAGCTATTTTACGTAAGAGTGTTACTCTTTACATAAGACTTTCTACGTGCCAAGATCTGAAAAAATGAAGGAAACATGTTAGGACTTCTTGCACTTCCTCCAGGCTCACCAATATTTTCCTGGGCACTTACTTGGGGCTCCATTGGCCTCTGCATGGCAGGCTGAGCAGGTTCTGAGTTTCCATTGGAAAAGGACTCTGATCTTGAAGGCACTGGTGGCTCCAACACTTTGCCCATCTGCTTAGACTGTGCTTCAGGGGAGCCCTGATTAGTTTTTCTAAATCTCTCCTCCACCTAAGGAAAACAAAACAAAACAAAACAAAAAAACAAAACAGGTTATATCAGGAGTCAATAAAAACAATTGCAGCATAAATAAGAAGGTGACTACCCCTCTTCTTTTGCCATAAAGAAACAAAATATATTTGAGGCTTGGCAGGGTTTTCATACCTGCAGGTTTCACCAGCAATGTAAAACACACAGTGAACTGCATCAAAACGGCAAGTATGCCAACATGGGAAATGCATACTAGGAAAGAGCTTACAGCGGGCAGTATGCTGTGAAGTTACAGGAAAGACTATCAGGCTGCTTCCTTCTACCTAGACTAGTTAGCACTCATCAGCAGACATAGACAGCAAAACGGATATGTGAAAACAGAAACAACTTTACAATTTGAAAGTATGTTTCCTATTGTTATCCCTTATTATACACAGAAACCCCACTAAACTAAAGGGAAGTATGTTACTCAGTTACATGCTTTCCTCTGCATGTCTCTTCAGCAATGTAAGAAGAGATAGCTAGGATACGCTTCTCTATCTGGTAATGCTTGAGGCAGTTCAGCTTTAGGTATGAAGCTGTAGGACTACTCAACCTCTCTCTTATCAGATGATCCTGAAACAACATCAAAAAGCTGCACTCTGACCTCAGACTGCAGAGAACAGCCCCTGCAACTTATTTCTGGTTCTCAGAGACACGTAGAAGTGACTGTACCCTAACCCAGAGTTTTTCGAAGGGAAGACTTTATCAGGAAGTGCTCAGCCCTCAAAAGAATATCAAGTAAGCTTCCCATGCAGAAATGTCACCTCTTAAAAGTCTGTGGCATTGAAAACAAAGAGAGCAGTATGGAGGGAAAGAGACAGAAGGAGGCTACAGGCAGAAATGAAATATCTTCCCATTTCCTACAATGAGCCACTGCTGGAATCACAGCAGTGTGTGCTGTGCTTTGCAGTCAGAGGAGTTGCCACTGAGGAACACTATACTCCCAGCACTTTACCAAGTGTTAAAGAAAGATCAAACTGGAAGCTGGGGCTGATTTTATTTGCTGAGATGCTGCTCATACGGTCTGCTTTAACCCTTGTGCCTGGAGCAGGAAACCATTATTGAGGTGTAGCTTCCTAATTGCTCCTTAGAAATGTTGGCATGATGAAACTGTTTCTATATCCATGTTGGAAGACAGATGCGAGTCTCCAGAACTCCTTAGCAAGGCTGCTTTACAAACCCAATCTGCCTCTGCTTTCCAAAATTTGAGGACAGTAACAGTTTGCCTATGGGAGCAACCAGACAGGCTTCTGCCAAGTCCACACAGAATACATCATGTCTTGAGAAGTACAGCAATAATGAAGACAAGTATCTTCACCATACAATCATTTTCAATATCATGTCAGTCTCACAGGCCAAACTCCTCTTATCAGTCTCCTTCTTATGAACAGAATAAGGAAAAGCCCCAAGCCTTTCTGTCTGAAGGAACAGGCTTTCATGTCTCTAGCTGTAAATGACAGGAGGTTTCCTCCACAAAGAACACAAACTGCACAAGTTGCATGTCCTTAAAGACTGGCAAGGCATGGGAAAGAGAGTTCATCCATGGATAGAAACAATCCCTGTTGTATTCATCCGACTGTCTGGACCAGAAAATGGTATTAAGTTTCATTTCTTGCTCTAAACTTCCTTCTGTTTCCTAGAGCTAATTTTAGAAATCATTTTCCTTATATACTCATTGGAGCTTGAATAAGGAGAAAAAAGTCCAGATCATCATTAGACTTTGCCAGAACTGGAAAGGTAGCCCACACTGGATTACCATCTTGATGGTCAACGTCTCAGTGAATGAAGACTTTCTCTGGACTGAAGTTTTTGTGAAAGTATGAGGCACAGAATACTTGCTCCAAGTCACTAATTCATGTCCAAAATTACATCAGCTGATGCTTGCTTTTAAGACTAACTGGTGTCACTCCCACTGACAGACAAAGAGATACTATGGCTATACTTCTATTGCATTTTTTAGAAGAGTATTACATGGCAATCTCCAAGAAAATTTGACTACTAACACATTTTTTCCTTTGCCTTCACTTTATTCCTTCTACCTAGCACAATCATAATAGGAAAAGATTATATTAAAAGAGCTCAGTCAGCAGTTCTGTTAAAGGATTTGAAATCTTTAGGAGTTTTTCTCCTTTTCAACTCTGAAAGGAAAAAGGGAGAGGAAGAATGAAGATGTTCTCTGCCCCTCCAAAGCCCTCCCTTGGGCGGAACAGGAGGGCTGGACTGGCACTACGCTTTCACCAAGGCAGGCCAGGAAAGCACATCAGGAAAAGAGGGCGAGTTCCACACTTGCACCACAACATGCTGGACAAGTCTGAACCTTTTCCAGGAGAAATACACATACCAAATATTTCAGCCAAGAACAGATGAGATAGCAGAATGTGGTTTATGAAGAACTTGGACAACAGTATCTCTAAGAAAATGAGGTCTTGCTCATCAAGTCCCAACAGTAATACTTCAAAGGCAGTGAAATACTAGTGGACATAGATGGACTGAAAGCTATTCTATGTTTAACAACCACAAAGATTTTTTTTTTGTTCTTGTTCCAAAATGTATTTACCTCATTCCCACACACTGGTGATGAATGCCATTAAGAGTTTTGACCAGCACTGCCCAATCTATTGGCTTGCAGGCAGCATAATGTTCAAGGGAAACGTAAGAAAAGGACTGCTGAAGAAGCCATGTACGCATCAAAGAGGTAGTTGCTTGCTTAGCAACGTTAACCATGGACCAGTGAAGTCAGGGAACCATTCACTGAAACAAACAGTACTCTGATGATTTCAGATGGACTTGTGAGTGCCTGAAGTTCAAGAAGGCAGCACCACAGAGTGTCATAAAAGCAAGCTGTGAACTCAGCAGGTAATACTTAACGCATCAGAAATGAAATCAACTCAATTCAGGTTTGTATTTATCTGAAGCAAATTTCCAAGAGCATGGGCTAAAGCATCTGTGTGCTTTAGGTGCTGTGTGCAACCATCCCTCATAGGTCTGTGTTTTCCAAATCCCTCCAAATTTCCAGTTCTCAGTACCTGCCAGCAACACAGTCTGACAAGTGCACTAGTACTTCCTGTGAAGACATCTGATGACGTCCAGATGAGATTACCTCCCTGACTGGATGATTCCAGTATCGGGCACCCCCCAGTTCGCAGCATTTCAGAAATTCTTTCAACCTTTTACATCTAAAAACTGTCACTTACAATGACAGCAGAAGTATTCAGAAGTATTCCTGGGGTTGGACCAACATTTAAAAACATCCTTCCCCTCAATCGCGACACTTTGGTCTCCAACCATACTACAGCAGAGCTACAACTACCACGATGCCAACAGGTGCAGGGATGGGGGAGCAAGTAGCATATTCCTGTCCATGAGCAGGACTTACCTCACGTGCTCTTTCAGCAGGCTCATAGTGGGATTTTGGCTCAGGGGTATGATAGCTTTGTTTATTTCTTTCCTGCTGCTGCTGCTGTTGCTGCTGCTGTTGCTGCTGCTGCTGCTGCTGCTGCCGCCTGTGATCATGCTGCAGTGACAGGAGGTAGGCTTGCTCCTGCTGCAACTGGCGCTGGAGCCGCTCTGCCTGTCGATGCTCCTCCATCTCTCGCCATCTGTATTCCTTTGAGAGAACGTGTGAGTAATTCAAGACGTGACATGGAATATATGGTAGACATGTCCCTATCCATCCCATTAAAAATGCACATTTTTGGTTGCTGTTGCTTTGTTTTTTTTATTTATTTCATTGTTAAAGTGTAACCAAAAGCTAAGTTGGATCAATATGACATGCGTCTCATGGAAACAGACGAGCTTAATATAGAACCACACTTTTAATTTAGGGAAAGTTGAGAGTATACTGCTAAGCTTCACGTGATTGGAGAATTATGTGAAAACTGATTTTTATTAAAAGAAAAAAGAACAAAGTTATTTATACTAGATTCAGTGTAAGTTCATAAAACAATGATTTAGAACAACACTAGGCCATTGTATCCTGGGGTGGATTTACATATCATGTGTGCTTTTGATCTGACACAAGCACTCTAGTTCTTCAAGGTCTGTTCAGAAACTCGACCGCCAAACCAGAACTGTTCCACTTTAACATAAAGCCTCCTCTTACAGCCCAGAAAGCAGTGTGACCACACAGCACTTCTCATATGTGCCTGTCAGCCCACAACGCTAGCATAAATGGCCTTTTAATCAAGCTCCTTTGTTGTCATACTGTCAGTGCAGCTGTGCCCGACTGAGGGAAGCCTAGGACTGGCCAGATAAATGGATCCTATAGCTACTGAACAAAACAGATACAGTGCTTTACCAGTAACATGGCCTGCTCCTGGAGCAGCTGCTGCTGTAGAATTTCCAAGTGCCGCTGCTCCTCTTCTAGCTGTCGCCTGATATACTCCTGTCACATAGAAATTACCCAGCAATGAATTTATTCAAAAGGAATGCATCAGAACCCCCTGGGTGGCACACCGCACGCTACTTCCCCAGTTCAGCTTTAACAAGAAACGCACTTCAGGGTGGATTAGTGCCTGCAGAAGAATTTAGGAAGCCTTGTCTCCTGAGCATCATATTTTGGCCCCTTCCATTCCAAAATTTGGACTCCTGCAAATGTTGCTGGCATGAGCCAGAGCTCATTTACATATTTTGGAAGTGATTTCAAGAAGCAGCACAATGCACTTGAAGGTTTTGGTAAAGTTAAAACATAGCAAGTCTGACTCAACACAGCCAACACAAAGTCACATGCAAGTTGTATTAAACATTAGTTTGTTGCACTGGTGCGATGAACTGTTAGCAACAGCTAGAGCCAGGCTTAGTGCGGGCAGAGCTAGTGCAAGCTCCCCCCAAATGGGCTCTGCCAAATGCAGTTCAGCCCTGCCCTGCCTTCTCCCCTGCCGCCCTCACCAGAAGCTTCTCCTGAGCAGACGCTGCCAGCCTTGCTGAATTATGCGATGAGTTATGACACAAACAAACATCCACCAGGAAACAGATATTAGACCAAACTCGCTTGCTCTTGCGATCTAGCCATCTGTTCGCCTGCAGCCTTCACAGCTCAAGACATTTACCTGCAGCTTTTCCTGACCCCCCTACAACAACTCAAAGTCTGAAGCACCAAACCCAAGCTGGTAACATCCTATCATGCAATTAATGGAAGTACGTAACACGTGCATGCGCACACACACACACAAGCACACGCACACGCACGCAAGCACGCATACGTTTACAGTGTATGCATAAAGAAATTAATGGTTCAGTGATACAGTGATGGGAGCTATAGAAAGTCTTGCGACAGACTGATGACGTCCACTATATCATCATTACGCACACTGGCTGAGCCGTCGTTTAGGGGAACAAACGGGGGACATGTCTTCTCTCTTTTAAATAAAAAATAATTTGTAGCCGTTTGACCTCATCAATTAACCATTTGTCATTATTGGCACTGTGCGTAATTTGCATTTCAACAGTTTAAAAAGCAGCTGGGGGAATACCCGGTGTCTGCCCAAAAGCAAATTGCTATGCTGTAATTAAAGATTTTCCATATTTATTCCCATCGGTTAGTCTTCTCTTCTTTTGACTCAAAAAATCTTTGAAACATATATAAACACAATAAAATTCCCCAGTAACATGATCATCAATTATCTCAATGACTTTATGTAACAAAAATTAGGTATGTCAGGCCAAAACCAACACTCCTGGAGGTAATAGGAAATATACAAGTCAGCCTCTAGGAGAGTAATTCTGGCTTTTTATTTGAGATCACAGTAATGCAGAGTAATTATTACCTTGATTATCAACCCGATCAGAGTTTTTAAATAATTTTTAAAACATGAAGATTCTATGCATAAATTCGGCAGCTCAATTTCATATGGTTTCAAAGGTTTCTCACCTGTACTTTCAATGTATTAAGAGCACTCTGACAACTTAAGATATATTTGCTGCCTGAATTGGCATACATTACTATACTTGATTTTAAATAAAGTGAGATTGCATATTTAACTGTATGAATTTTAGAAAGGAAAATCTTCTGCAGCTCAAAGGTTCCACCACAAATTCAGAATATTCAAAACTTATGAAGAACCTCTGACCCACTCTGGGTGCCAGAAGTTGACAGGCAACAGAACTGCCTTTCACTCAGAGGCCTCTTGAACATGGGGCATGTCCTGCAAGAACCACAGATCCAGCAAGACAAATCTATAAATGGTTTTCACTCAGTGATGATTTTACCAATTCTGACGGTTTTTAGTCAAGTCCAGAGACACGAGCTGAATTTAGAGTAACTGCCATAACAAAAGGTCTTTTTTGAGGGAATACTGAGGCTGCAACAATTTTCCATAAAGCCCTACAATCTGTGTTAGTGCCTTTGCTGTCAGAAACAACAAAGATGAAAATGCCAGCATATGGCTGTCTCTAGACTGTTTTAGCCTTATTACTTTTTAGAAAATAAAATTAGAATCAAGGAGAAACAAACCCATTACATATATATCTGTATCATGGACTCACCTGCTCCCTTTCTACCCTCCTCTTTTCCTCCTCTGCTCTTCTTCTCTCTTCCTCTTCCTTACGTCTCCTCTCCATTTCTTCCAGACGTCTTTTTTCTTCCTGTTCCCTCCGCCTTTGCTCACGCTCTTGTTGCCTGCGAGCTTCCCGTTCTCTTCTTTGTTGCTACAAAAAGGGAAAAGAAACCACAAAGTTTTACTTTTGTTGTTATCAAAGAAAGAGGTGGGGTTGTTTTCTTCTGGGAAGAGAGGGATTTACCAGGACTGGCAAGCTCTGCAACTGAGTGACAAAACATTTTATGCAAGTGCTCCATCAGGAAACTAACTTATACCTAGCACAAAACTACCTCTAAAAGCATCACTTACTCTCCTGGGTTTCCTACATAAAAAGTCACATACTACATTTTTGACAGTTGTGTGGAAGCTCACCTCTGCTCATCAAAACAGAGACTTGCATTGAAATCTCAATCTCTGAGGAACTGTTGAACCTGAGTATAAAGCAGAGGGACAGTTTTCTGGGCTTCAACACACTACCTAGTTGTTTCCAGAAGGAAATGATCAGTCTCACTGAATCAACTAAAAGTCAAATGAGACCCATCTGAGCCTTTCGTAAGCAGCTTCTCTTTCAAAGACTATCTCATGGTCTGCTAAGAATCTGGTGGTGTTGGGTCAACAATCAAACTCAATTTAATGTATTGCCCAAAACTTTGCCCAACAGAGAATGAAGGCTGACCAACAGCACCTCAGCCCCTCCCAGAACATCAAAAGCACCTATATGTAAAAGACATAAAAGAGCTGAGTTCGGCTTTTATGCTTCCACAGATAAGCTTCCACACATGACCCAAATCCAAACTGGTGCCCATAAGTCTGCTCAAGTCTGAAAAGAATTTGGAAAACAGCTCTAAAAAGCACGAACCAACTCATTTACGTCCAGATACAACCACGTATGACATTCAGAGAAGACATTTTAAATGCCATACAGTCGTGACCAACTCTTTCAGCACTTCTGCAGAAGCATCCAGTTCGTCCACCTACCTCAAAATCCCAGGCAACCTCCCACAACTGTCTGAGTGTCAAAAGAGACCCAGCTGTCTCCTGTTCAACTATTTCTCTACTTTTTCTTTTATTATAGATTTCTACAATGTGCTAAAAAGCAAAGAATACATTTGAACAACAACAAAAAAAAGCATACTCAAATTTAATCCCAAATCCAACAGTAACATTCAGATTAATGCAATCACCACTTTTTTGTTGACGCAAAGCTGCCACAGATTTACCAGTTTAGGGCACTCCACACAGTCTTGCAAGAACACTCAGATTAAGATTTTGGGGGGGTTCATAAATCCATCGTTATGGATGTATTTTTCACTGAAAGTGCTTTGCTCACTGAACGAGCAAAGGCCAAACTACACTCCTTGGGTTACTTCATGGAATTGGGATGAGCTTCCTCTACTCGCTATGTAACCTTACACGCCCATGAGACAGTTGAAAGTCCAACAGCTTTTTTGCCTTCTGGAATCAACACTGACACAATGGAGGCATGTTAAGAATTGGTAATAAAAAAAAATGGGCTGCATTATGATTCTCTTTAACTACATGCTGTTTTGGAAAACATACAATTTCCTTGAAGACCACTGTTCAAATATACTTTTCTCTACTATGACCCCTTTCCTCCTTGCCCAAAAGGACATCCTAAGTTCACTACCACCTCTCTATGCCACGAAGCACAAGTTTCCCTCTCTCCCCATTCTTCTCAGAAACATAGCTTCTGTGCTCTTGCACATCCTCTCCTAACTAAACACATCTACCAGTCTTTCCTCCCTTGTTTAAGGAAGCTCTCTTCAATGAAAACAGATACAGAAATAGTTGGAGTGCTGCAAGGCAGCTGTCAAACACAGTGTATTTCATAGGTTTCATTGCTCCCTCTCCTTCACTTCAACGTATGCGCTCTTTAAAGGGATTAAACAGGCACTCTTATTTCTGAATATACACATCTGTGTCAAACAATTTCTATATTTAAGTCAATATATTCAAGTGCCTCTTGGCTAATCAAGTCTGACAAGCTCTTTGTTTAAGAAAACTAAGATACGAAGTGCAATAATTCTGTTGCCCTGCGGATGTGAGAGACAACACGCTGCTGGCTGCTTAATATGCACATTTATCAACTCAAACACTTCTTAAACATATGAAACCTGCCTGTCTAACAACACTGTGTTGACGTTGTCAAGTGGATATTCTGCAAATCTTGTGATGGCATCATTCTTGTTACAAGGAAAATGGGCAGAGTTCGAATCTTTCAGACAACACAAATTCATCGCTTCCTGAACCAACAAAGGAATAATCAACAATAAACAAACTGAACTCAATAATATAAAAACAAGTTATAAATTGACTAAGAGACAGCTGATTCCCCATGGCATCATGAAAACAATATCAACTGTTAAAAGACAAGATTTTTAAGCCACTCTTGAACAAGACTGCTAACCTGGCAGCTGAATATTTATTATCCAGCAATTATTATTATTTTTTTTAAAGGCAGATTTTCTGCCCCCAATGTGCAATTAAGTCAACTCCCCAAAGCACAAACACGTTATTGTCTAGACACCAAAGAGCACAGGGAGATGGCATTTAAGTGCATTGCTTCTGCCTTCCCATCAGAAATCCCCTCAACCAAGTGCCATGCAGGTGGAAAGCAAGGACCTGGAACCACCACACGCATATTCACAAATACCCTACACCATCTGTTTATTCTCAGTCCCAACTGTAGGAGAAAAATTCCCCTTCCTCTGAGCACTGCCTTGTAACCTGAGCACTGGAACGGTGACTGCTAACAAAGTGGAACTGACTTAACAACCACAGGGAAAGGAAATCCACAGTGACAAGCAACTCTCGGAGCCAACTCCACAGTTTGTCAAAAGTAATGGCAAAGGTGGTTAGTTGCAAGCTGTCGCTGACCCAAGATGGCTTCAGGAGCAGCCCTTTAGGTGACTTCCTACCATGCTTCTGTTGGCACAAGGTCACCTGACTGCCTCCAGTAATCCTTCCACAGAGATAAAGCCCTGGCCACTGAGTTCCTTTAGCTTGCCCCAAGGAAGGGAAAATCACTAAAATCTGCGGCCTGAGTTAAAACTAGTGTCAGTTCTGTTTACAGAACTTGGACTTCTGACTCTAGTTAAAGTGTGGTTGTAAGATGCTGTAATTTTTATCATACACTACAGAACAGTCCTGGTGTAAAACAATGTTCTTCTACATACACAATAGGTATCAAGTAAATATCAGGATTCACTGGATGCATATATCTTCTGTAGTTGGATACGGTATTATTGACTTTCTTATCCACATCAGTTGAAAATTTTATTTTCAAAAACTCAATACCCAGAAGGTAAGTACAGGAACTATTTAAAGAAATATCAGAGATGATAAAACAGAATTTTTATAGAACACATGCAACCTCAAATTTCGGCACATAATAAAACACTAGAAACATGCAGAGACATAAATAAGATACAGAAAACATAGTGTATATACTCTGGCTCTTTAGCTGGCTTTAGGGTGCATTTAGGATGATCTCATAGCAGTACCCTACACCTCCACGTTGGAAGACCATGTAGTAGAGTATGATTTACCAGGAGGGGGCAATGCAACTACACATGCAGTTGGTATTTACCAACAGATCTAGGACCCAGTTCATACAATGAAGCGCCTAAGGTGGATATAGACCTCCTAATTTAATATTCATAGAATATTATTACACTGCCTTATTCTCAGGTAAAGGCTGAGAAATATATATGTTAATGATTTATTTCACAGAGAATTGGGTAGGCCAGTATCAGCTTAGGAAGAGGATTATTAAGATTGATGGAGGGACTTTTGGTTTGCTCACACAACAGATAAGCCAGATGTAGAACTTCTTACTCAGTACCAGCCCAAAGTGCAGGCAATTCAAATGAAGTAGATACGAATAATCTCCTCATAAGTAAAAGAAACAAAGCTACAGCAAAAATCACCTGCGGGTACAAGTACATTAGCATCTTAGTTCAAATCAGGAGTGCTCTTTTGAAGTGAATCATCCAATCGTCTCCTCTTACCAGGTTTTGTTTCATATTTTAAAGAGGTCTCACAGTGCCAGCCACTCCTTTTGGGTGAAATTAAAAGGGCAAATGAGCTCCAACCACAAGCAGGCAGGCAGTCTAGACCTCAGCTAATCCAAAGCAATTCCTCTTCTCTTCCAACACTGGTAGTGAAGCCTTTGGGTCCTCAGCACTCTAGTTATTGAGCTCCACAAATCTGTTTCTATTGGAACTATATCCTAACACCCCAAGAACATCCATCTTAGGTTCCCATAACTAGGCATATAATTTCATCTGGTTATCCTGACCTATAGAGGTCCACACAGAATGGGATTCAGAACAGCTAATTCTGAATTTGTCAAACCAGACTCAGTTTTGCAAAGTATAAATTTCAGTGCCTTTCCATGCGCATCACACTGAGCACTGGTACCTCCATGTTGATGAACAGAAGCATAGACACCTGTTAGAACAGCCCAGAACAACTCAGGTTTCTTGTTTTAACCATCCAAGTACTCATATGTCATATAGCTGATATTTGTGCAATGAAGATTTATGCACATTCTAAAGCAAGGTGAGGAGGAGGAAGAGCAATACTCTTCTCAAAATGTTTCAAGTGACCATGTATGATTTCCACCTCCTAATATATAAATTATAAGGTCCCTGCAACAGCGACTTTAAAAGTCACCTTTATGCCATTTAGAAAGCAATCTTTTCTTTTACACTGCTGAGAACTACAGTTTTTGGCAGGTATCCTAAGCACCATTTCTGTTGCAGTCTTAGTCAAAACTGTCTAGGCTGTGTGTCAGCATTGTAAGAACAAGCCCTCAATTTTAATTTAGGAAGAGGGAGACAAGTAACTAGGCCAGGGAGATTATCTAATGCACAGAATTCTTTCCAAAGAATGTCAAACAGGTATACCAAAACATATGCTGTACACAAGCAAAAATTACAAGAAAGCAGTGCTTAGTAATTATATCCAAAAACTGATATAAACTCGAAGATTCAATGCCTGATGCTAATCATAACTCACATTACCAAGCTTTTCATTGTTTACTGGCTTCGTCAAACAGTGGGTGAGTTAAGGACAAAGTGACAACATTTCAGTATTTTGGCCTTCAATTGTGTCACAATACTTATGTTTACCTAAATATGTGCCTACTACCCTTCCCCCATCTTAAAAAGCTTGTTTTGGCTGATGCTTTGTTAAGAATCACAGGGGAACATGCATTTTTCCAACCGAAGATCCAACAAATTAAGTGAGCTGTTTTCTTTTAAAGTTCTGAAGCCTTTTTTAATTCACTTTAAGAACTCCCCCCCCATCATCTGTAAAAGGAAACCTTTAGAGCTCATCACTCATATTAATGACTTTAAGGGAACCAGGCAGAGGTTACAGACTCAATAAAAGGTAATAGCTTTTCTCTTTCAAACTCTAGATGGTTTACTGTATAACCTTATTCAGTAATACATCAACCTACGTCACATGATGTCTTGTGGTTGCTGAAGTTGTTAGTTCTGTCTTGTATTTTAAGAAGCAACAAGACTGTTTTAAACATAACTTTCACGTAATTGCCTTTTCTTTCAGATGCTCAGTAACTTACGTTTTCTGCAACTTCCCAAATACCATTCAACCCTGTGCAGCAAAGAGGCACACTGCTTTGTTTCCATTATTAGCAGCTGCATTTCCTTTATTTTAAAATGAAATTCCAAATTTTAACGTTTGTACTGATTACTAAAGTTAAATGACCTAGGTAATTTAATTGTAATATCCCTCCTCACCAAAGAATACTCCCCAGAGAACCCTAGACATTAAAGAGGCATTTAAAAGAACTTACTGACTCCCAGACTAAAATCAAGCTTAGAGCAGAAGTGGTATCTCTCACCCACACCTGACAACATAAATTTTTTAAAAAATATTTTCATATTGGCCCCTTGTTTTCTTTTTATATTGTCTTTTTGTTATCTGCTCCCCTGAAAAATCGCTGCACAGCCAAAGTCTAAAAACAGCTGGATGAGCAATGATGTTTATCTTGGCAGTCTCAGAAGGGTGGGGAAGAAAGAAAGAAGAAATGGAGTTTATATGTCTCCCCCTTGTCCCTCCTCCTGGCTCTATGTGTGGCTGAGCGTTTGCTACCAGTCCCTTCTTATAACAGCACTGAACTCACTGGCACACTTAAAAAGAAGGGATAAGGAGCATAGCGTGACCTGGAAAGCCATTTGGAATTTTCTGTTATTTGTTACATAAACACATCACATGAAATTTGAAGTCGGGATGCAAATTAACATTTGGTACTGGTTGCCTCCTTGTTAAGCATTACCAGGATTTGGAAAACCAGACTGGGTGTAGTTTTTTCACCATTGCTAAGTGAACAGTAGAAATGGTGACTGAAATAAGAGGTCATTTAAGGACAGCTGGAGTTTGACCCTGCATTTCCTGCAGAGCCAGATGATTGGTTTCACTGCAGCTCTCATGCCCAGCTTTGGCTGAAGAGCTGTTTTGAAATCTTTTACCTCTGAAGCTCACACTGACTATTCCATCTACACAGATATAAACACACATAAGATCTTATGAGGTGAAAAGTACAATGAACAATACTTTACAAGTTCATTTTTTTCCCCTAACCTCCAGGTTGCATATGCAAACTGCATACTTGCCATATTACAAAAGTATGATTTAAGTATTAATAATTTTTGTACAATTATAAATTTAGCATTGACTTTTAAATCATACTTATTAATCTGTGTCACTTTTAGTCATCATGCTATGTATGTATGCATGTATGAGGGAACAATATATGACAAAATAGGTTTCTACCTAACATGAATGAGTGTCAAACACAGCTGCTTGAGAAAGTTTTCCAGTGAAATTCTAAGCACATCATGGCCTCCCAAAAATCATTTTGATGCACTGCTCAGTTTACAAAAAAAAAAATCTGCACAGTAATAATGTCTCTTGTTCTCTACAGCTACCTAAAGTCTAGACAAGTTGCCTCTTCTTTGGAACAGAGACCAAGGCCCAGTCTTCCCCAGA
This sequence comes from Tragopan temminckii, assembly GCA_028571105.1. Classification (NCBI taxonomy): domain Eukaryota; kingdom Metazoa; phylum Chordata; class Aves; order Galliformes; family Phasianidae; genus Tragopan; species Tragopan temminckii. Next base: position 109,893,423 of record JAOWBP010000001.1, on the reverse strand, counting down.
TACTTTCAAACAACTAAGGCTCTAGCTCCTCTTGCCTTCACAGGAGCTCCTGGAAATTCAATACTTTGGAATACTGCTCACATTCACATAGGCAGACTTGGGTTTAAATCTTCTGCTCTACATTTGCCAGTGGATTTGTACATTTTCTTTCCTGTGATGTTCTGAGGCTACAGAGAACTCTTTCTAAATGGGCATGGGTATGGGAAACACAAGTGGAAGAGGGTCTCTTGCTCCCAGGCTCCAGTCTCCTGTCTCTACCTCTTCCAGCCGTCTCCTTTGCTCCTTCTGCTGCTCAATGCGCTTCTGTCTCTCTGCCAGTAGCTGCCTCTTGTACTCCTCCTGCTCACGGAGCTGCTGCTCCTGCAGCAGCTGCTGTCTCCGAAGGGCCTCGGATCGTTCCTTGTTTTCCTGCTGCAGCCTCAGGAAATCACGTCGGAGGGTTGATTCTCCAGGCACATTGACAATGGAACTGCAACAAAAGGAAGTTGAAGTTTCTCATACAAAAAAAAACCTGATGGGCCATTAAATACCTTTTCCAAAGCAGGGAAACATTAATAAAACATATAATGATGTTAAATTTTAATCCCATTTCTTTCAAAACGACACTGGATGCACATCAAATACACGCTCTCAGTGGAAGGCGTGAAATGAGGCCAAGCAAAATACGGACCAACTCTGACATGCTGGAGCCCCTGACCAATCACATTTGCCATAAATCTCCTTCCATCCAGAGCTCTCTGGCTCTAAGCCACACAACAGGGAGCTTTAAAACCTTCAGCAGTCACAGAAGAGGCATTCAAACCCTTTGGGTGGTTTGTGTAGCTTGTGCATGCACTTAACAGAAAACAGAAATCTAGCATGCTCCTGATTTACAGTCATGGGCATTTAGACTTGCTTAGCATGGACTGTTCAGAACCCTCCAAAGAGCAATTATTACCTTGGCTCTCCTTCTTGTTCAGGCACTTCCTCCTCTTCTTCCTCACTTCCACTATATTCATACTCCGTCTCATCTAAAGGAAAGAAACATTGACCAAGATAGTGCTTATCTTTAATTTCAGGATAGTGAAGATTTGAAACAGTGCCTTAATGAGCCAGTTCCCAACCCCTTCAGTGAGAAGGTCCATCTCAGACCCTAGGATTCATTTACATACACATACAAGCCTATCCTCCCACACAGGTAGCAACACAGTGCTTTGCAGTAAACTTTTGGCAAATTCCCTGAATGACACTAAGTTCTATACATAAGACAAAACACCTGGGGAATCTTGGCACCACCTGAACAAAGAGAATAGGTTGCCCGAGACATTTGCTTCACAGGTCTCGTGATGTATTACTTCCTGAGTTTGATTTATGGCATCATTCCAGAAATGGACCTACCACAGATCAAAAAATGGAAAGGCATAAATGCCAATATCCTCCTGAATACTGTTTAATGCTCAGACAGAAGAGGCAGTAGCTCATAAGTAAATGCAACTTCTCTGAAAACGAGATGCTTGCACCTGATATTTTCTCTGTATACTGACAGAACAAAACTCAAAAACCTGCTGAGAGTCAACACATGAATTAAAAAAGAACCTCTCATGGGTATGGGGTTTTTTGGAGCTTTTCTAGCACTGGGGATTTAGACCAAAAAGCAAGACAAAAATACCTATTCTTAGAAAGCTGCAAGACTGGATTTTTAGAAGCGCATACCTTTCTCTCCTCTCTTCTTCCTGGTCCTGTCTATATGGTCCTTAAGCTGGATTCGGACTTGCCTTTCATTTGGTTGGTCACGTATAAATGGATGTTTCAGTAGTTGCTCTGTAGAAGGTCGCTGCGTGTAATTCTTCACTAGACAACCTTCTATAAAGCTGAAAAACTTTTTTGACCTGAGAAAGCAGGAAAGGGAAAAAAAAAAGCAAAACAAAATAAGATCACAGTCGCAACTCAGCTCAAACATCTTTTCCCATTCTTCCCCAAAGTCTAACTCCTTTCCTCAAAGAACATCACATCCCAGAAGATGGCAAAAATGCTGTTTGAAAGTGTGCTTCCAAAACAGAACCAAGCGTGCTCCAGCTGAACACCAGGCTGGGCGGACACAGGGCAATGCCAACATACCTGCTGTGCTTTGGCACAGCCTTGCAGAAATGTGCCCTCTTTCACAGGCATAATTGCCCTGAAATGCAGGATATGTTAGTGAAAGCAAATCATGCAAACCCAGCTCTGCTACTTCAGGGCTGGAGCTGGCTTGCATCCAGCTTGCTTGGAGCACAGGCAGGGCAGCTCTGGTGTGTCTCCACCTGCCCATGCTATCTAAGGGCATGTCTACTTCAGACAAGCCATGAGGAAAGCCGCAAGAGTTGCTGCCAACACTGCACTAATGCAAGCAGCACCATGCATGCTGCTGCTTTTGCAGGCAACCTGGGCTCACTGAGAAGGGTCTATAATAGCTTAAGCTTATTTATTTTCTACCCGAAGACCCACACAAAGCAATTCTCACAGAATAACACGCGATGTTGAACAATGCTGTCCATTCAACACCAGCACTTGGGGGCAAATTCTCAATGGCACAATTTAAGGGATATAAACTGAACTGAGTTCCTCCTGCAGACTGCGTAAAGTGACAGAGAATGGAAGTCTGTCAAGCTGGGGCACCACCATTCTCAACATGCACTTCGAATTCTCCAAAGAGGATCACTCCAGACAGAAGTCACCAAACAAGCTGCCTTTCAAAATGCAAGCAAGGGAAATATTCACAACTGTATTTTCACCATTTGGTCTATTTTCTCATAACCTGATATTGACTAGAGTCAATAAAAACCGTTGAGTCACAGCAGCCCTGGCTTTGGCCAGATTCACTTTCTGATTGCTTGGTGCTCTCAAGCTGCTCCCGTGCTTGGGCAGCAAATGCTTCTATCATCTGGTTAAATGCAAAACCAACAATGGCTTCCATCCATTGCTTCACTTTCCTAGTGCCATGTAGGAGGCTGAATTCAGGGTAACTTCATTTTTTTCTGTTATTACTCACACCTAGAATGCTATGACTCTGAATAAAAAGCAGTAAAAAGATTCATGAAATGTTCATACAAATACTTTAACACATGCAGAAAGCAGATTTGAAAGAGGGAGTGGGAAACCCTGACAGCCTAAGTGTATAAGTAAGTCAACTCAGGCAAAGACCAAGTCCGGCAAGCAAACCAAGCTCATACTATGCTGATTTCAAATAGGCAGGCAAATCACTATTTTGACAGGATCACAGCATTCTGTGATCACATTCAATCTATACGAAACCTCTTTCCAGGGAGTATTTTTGTTTCATACATGCCAGTCATAACCAGTAACTGTGAGGAAATCCTCCGATACTAATGGATTCTTCTCAGCTGGCGAGGAGTGCACACTCAATTTCAATCGTTTACGATAATTACAATAAAAGCCTTCATTACTTTTAATAGCTCCTTTCAACTTAGCAACTAGTACACTATAGTGCTGCTCTGCTTCTGTGTTATGATACACTGGAGAAAACGTACTGCTTATTAAGAGTGCTGCAGGAGTTTATATTTTAAAATACAGTTCTATTTGTCACCTTAATACTGATGTTGTTCTGTAGAGGGAAAAAAAAAAACACACTTCACTTTTATTTTCACAATATTTGGTACCATATCTCTGGGACAAACAGAACTAAATAAACAATACATGCTTTTTATTTTATGCTTTGGTTCAATGGCACAGGAGATAACAACAGAGTGATTTTAGGTAATAAATTGCCCTACCGTTCTGTGGAAGTGGAAACAGAATGGCAAGCACTAAGACAAAATACCATGGCTACAACAGAAGATAGAAACAAGAGGCAACATATACATACCATTTCTTGGATTTTAACCGTGGGGGAGGGTTTCTGGGTATCAGAAAGAGTGCCCTCATGGGATGCATGTCACAAAGTGCTGGAGGACAGAAAACAAAACCAAACACAAACATGTAGGCATTTTCTTAGTTGCTCTCTGTCAATACCATGGCTTCAGCTCCCACAGACGTTCCCACAATCCCCACCACACATGCATGAATTGTAGATAGCAACCCAGCTAGATGGAATTTGACCAAAATGACAACAATTCTGCAGCTCAACGTGCTAAGGGCAGCCCCGGAAATCAAGGCACATGTTAACCTTCAGAATCAACCACAGTGGGAACATTTGTGCACAGCCCTCCTCCATTTCCAAGTTATCTAACTTAAGTTTCGCTCAAGAGAATACTGGGAGATAATGATGGCAGAAAGGAAGAAAAACAGTTACTGTTACATATAAATTCTTCACTGGCCCTCCTCTCCCATACACAAATAACTAAAGCAGGATGCTTCATTTTCACTCTCCAAACTTGAAGCTTTTCTATATTTCCAGGCCTGCAGATTTTGAAACATGGAAGTGTCAATATGAAAAAATAAATAAATAAAAAATATTCCCTGCATAACTGCAATGTAAACCTGAACTCTCTTAATTCAGAGAGTATGGAATTGGAGTCTAGAATTTCTGCCAGACAATCTTTCCTGCTGTGCTGGAGCAGAAGTACCACAGCAGAGCTGACAGAGCAGGGAAGGAGGCTGCCCAAGAAAGGAAACTGAAAGCAAATCCTCCATTTTGATTGTCTTCCCATGGCTGATTCCTTGCACCACAATTCTAGCTCCAATGATCTCTGCAGGAAGAGGAAATGTCTTCCATGCACAAGAAATTCAGGACAAACAGACTGACATGATAGGAATCGAGGTTTCTGAGACAAGAGGCCACCATACTGGTGGAGAAAGCTCTTGGATGCCCGTGAATTCTACTAGATCACCAAGTTTAAGGACAGACTTTTCAGGTGCTTCTCGAGGAGGAGGAGGCAGACCCCACATACCAGTGGACAGTCCAAGGCAAGAGCTATTTAGCATTAACACAGGATTTTTGCTTACTTTCAAAATGCCCCTCTTCTGATTTAACATGAAGAGGGGCCATGATTTGCTTCAGTGTGAAGATGAAAAAATATTCCTGTCCAATTCCAGGCTTACAAAGCCCACTGAAACAGCCTTTAATTTAGAGCCTCCCAGGCAACTCAATGCTCTGAACAGAAAGGTAATGCAAAAAGGAGGTCAAGTGGTAGCTCAAATGCTGTTAACACAGGGCTGGCTGAGGTGTCGTGGGAGCAGCTCTCATATGGGCATTCATGCAAACTTGCCATTAGAAAGGGAAAAAAAACCCAAACCATCAGACCTCCTACAACGTGAATCCAAACAAGAATGTCATGCTTCATTTTATGAATTTTACATTAACAACAGCAACGATCTGGCAGAGGCTGCAAATGAAATGACTGCTTTTTTTTTTTTCTGCTAGGAAAATGTCAATACTTCATTTCAATGCAATCATTTCAAGTTTCAAGCTGGGCTCTTGTGTGGTGGTGGCGTTTGTTTACACTTAGAAAGAAATTAATATTGTAGTTTACTCTTAAGTACTTTAGCCTGCTGGGTTTTTTTAAATTCAGAGCAAAAGCTGGGAGTGGGGGTAAGAGCATTTTCCTATATACTAAGGATTTTTTCCAGGTTTCTCCCTCAAAAATATCAACATCAACTCATGAGCGCTCTCAAGCAGTAAGCATAAATAAAGATCAACATTATGGATTTACAGCTTAAGTCGTGTCACTTCTAAGGAAGATCAACACCGCCCACTGATGAGTTGAAACAAAAGGAGAAGCAATGTTAGCCTTACCCAGCCTCATAGAAAGGCAACACAGACAAGATTGCTACAGGTGCTTTTTTCATTACGGTCAAATTTCTCACGGCTCCACTGCACCTCTCCCTAGCTGAGGTTCCAGTATCCCAGGCCAGACCATACGCAAACTGGGACACGCTTCCAAAAGACAGTATACTACCCATAGGAAGGAAGTCTGATGCTTGATTAGCTTCCAAATATTCCTGCTATAGAAATTAAATTACTGCAGTCTGCGCTGTAGTGCTTAAACATTATATCAAAAGTGTTGCTATTTAGGGGATTTTATATTTATAGGGCAGGCAAAACCAAAGAGAATAGAAATAACACGAGGACACTTTCAGAAACCTCAAAACTAGGTTTAGATTACAACAAGCATCTCTTAAGTATACGTTTCAGCTTTATTCAGCCCACTGGAAAAGCACACATATCACTTACGGGGAGCTCCTTCTGCCATTTCTATGGCTGTAATGCCGCAGGACCAGAGGTCACTCTGCATAAAGAAAGACAGACACCACATGTTAGGAGGTGGATTTACCCATTCAGACAGTAAGAGTGCTATTTGCAGAGGCCCTATAGGTGAGGCTGTAAGGAAATAACAAGGTTGTTTAAATAATAAGCTATTTTTTTCTTTAACGGTATCACAAAATGCTCCTTGCCATATCATACACATTTATACACAAATGCATCTGCATATTCATACAGAGCATTCAAATGACGCTTCCTAATAACACATGAATGTATTCACATTAGGACAAACAAAAATACATTTGCTCTAAGTCTACAAAACAACAGATTTTTTTTTCCTTGTTCCACCCTTGTTTACAAAGGACCAAACACTTCCCTGTAATAAACTCACTTGATATTCCCCCAAGCAGAAGACAAAGAAAATGAAGGAATAAATAGGCTGTGGAGCAAAACCCCCAAACACAGTAAGTCTTTTTCATTGTCTAAATCAGCAAACAAACAAGAACAGATTAGTGGAATATAGCCCTTCCTTGACTTTTTTCTAATTAGTGGAAACCAGATAATAATATAAGCACATAATATTATATAGAGAAATAGCCATTTTTGCTAGAAAGGTAAGAAGCCTCTGTTTGCCTCAGTACTTGTGGCCGAAGCAAATGCTCCTTCCCTGTCACATCAGTTTTGCTTGAAACATCAAGAAAGAAGAATCCTTCACTAAGAGTCTTTCAAGGTGACACCTCTGGAGAGTATGCCTGGCTGGAAGCTAACTGCATTTGCTCCTGAATTAGACCCAAGAGGCTCAAATGTAGCTGGAAAAGTCCTGGCAAGGAATGAAATCAAGAGATTCCTTATGGGAAAAAACAGTGGAGGAGGTTGCTGGAAGGAGTATAGCCACTCCTATAAAAGACTTGTTCTTATAAAAAGCAGTGTTCATTTCTGGCAACAGTGCTGATTTTGAACACATTAATGAAAACTGATGAGCAAACAAGCTCTTCTGTACTACCAGCAAAGAATTTCTAATGGTCTGGCAATTGTACTTTCAAGCCCAGCAGGGCAATCGTTTCTCCTGGTGCAATCCTTCAATTTAAGCAAAACTGCACAGCCTCCTGGTCCTATGGAAGCTTCAACCATCAATTTTCTAAGGGAAGAAAAAAATAAATAACTAAAAAAGACTACTGCTTCAACACCCCTATGGGGTCCATCAAGAACGATACATGGGTGTGAAAGGAATCCCTTTTCACATTGCTGCTGTCCTAACAACTACAGCAGAGAGTTCTTCTCCTTTGCTAGATCATCTAATAGTTACCTTCCTAATAATCCCATCTGTAAAGATCTAAAGCACTGTTTTTATTTCAAAGAGCTGTTAGTTGTAAAAAGTGATTAAATCAAGACAAACATGATCAACATAATCAATAAATCAAAGGGCATAAAAACACCAAATCAAACGTCCTGTGTTTTGTTTTTTAATAAATTTCTACATACCAATATCTAACATTACATCAATCTCAGCGAATTGATATTCAGCCCTAATATTCAGTATAAGAGCCTAATCATTGCTTTTCCAATCTGTTTGTTGCCTTTCTTGGTTAAAAGTTCAAACAGTAGCATTAATCTAAGCGAAAATTTTAAAAAAAACCTTATTTTCTCATTCTTCCTGCTTTCATTAAACTAAGCTGAGAAATATATTTAAGATTACAGGATGCTCAGACTAGAGAAGTTTAACTCTGAATACACATATATAATATTCTTAAGGGTAAAGCAAATACCATCAGACCAATTAATGATTTTGCAGTAATTAAATCTTTTATCAAGACGCATATGCATCTAGAAATCGGGAACAGACACAGTGTAAATACCTTCTCCTGCCCTTCACTAGCTCTCCAGACAGTGCATCTATTTAAGGCAACACCTAAAATGCATTGTTCTGGGTTATTACAGTAACTGGGGCATATTCAAACACAGTTTATAGGAAAACCATTATACAAATTGAGAACACGAGCACCTTCAGTTAAACTCTTTTTTTTTTTTTGGCCTTCCCCAAGTACCTACAGCACACTGAAGTCTATACCTCATGAAGCTAAGACAGTACAAGTCACAGCGATGAGCCACACCTTGTGCCCCCATAGCAAGAATGTAGCTACACAAAACAAAATTACTCTTACAAAGCATAAGTCACAAGAACTGCTGGCATTCATGGATGTTCATCATGCAGTGGTAAGCTATTGTGTGTTCACTGCTGTATTATTTTTCTGTTAACATGACTCTCTTACTCTGTAATCATACGTAGCATCTGGATTTTCATCACAGGCAATAACTTCTGGAGCCATCCAGTATGGAGTTCCAATGAAAGTGTTTCTCCTGCCAACTGTCCTGTCCAGCTGAGCGCTCACACCAAAATCCACTGCAAGTGGGAAAAGATTAAAATAAAATCAGAGGGGAAAAATAATGCAGTGATTACTTCTGTATGATGATTTGGAAATAAAGCCAGGTGGATATTCCATGTGGGAGGACCATGCCGAAGAGAAACATGATGATTCATACAGAGGCAGCCGACTCCTTGTGTTTCACTTGCAATGTGCTCAGGCCACAAGCCCACGAAGAGACACAGCGGGGTCTCTTCACCTTTCTCCAATCTGTCTGTGAAGCATCACCTCCCCCAAAGGGAATGTATGGCAGAAAAAATACCATCTTGGAGGCTGAGGAAGGACTATTCTCTTCCTAACTGGTGAAGCTAAGCACAACACTGTCTACACATGCGAACTCAGCTTCCCAAAGGTACCTTCCATGCTATGGGAAAACCGCATGTGAACATGTCTCCTTTTTGGCTGTCCACCTTTTTTGCTCTGAAGCTGGACAGCAAAAATAATTTGTTGCTCTGTGAACTGCTTTCTGCTCCATAATGCACAGAGCAGATGCATCATAGGAAGGAAAGATGAGGATTATTCAGGAGGTGATAACTTTGAGCACATCTGCACATGGGTTGCAACAAAGACATTTATTTCATTACCAGAGATTTTCCCTCCCTTTACTTCTTCTCACTCCCAATTCCACTGATGGGATCACATTCACAACAGTGATATATGCCTTTCAATACCAGAAATTTTGTATGTCTAGGAAGGCTGTGTCAACTTCACAGAATCCATCATTTGAGTGATACAGACAAACTGGTAGAAACGAGCTCTGTGGGAGCAACAGTTCAGGAGCTACTGTGCTCCACTTTGGACCAAAAGGAGGAAAGCTCTCCAGAGAACTTCCTCCTCCAGCAGTCAGGACATCTTTCTATGCCGTGTTCTGCAGGAAGGTGTAATGCAAAACAGAAGGGATGTGGGCTGGGTGGGAGGCCTTCAGCATGGCACTATATATAACCAAAAAAAGGTGGTGAATGTAGTGTGATGCAAACATAGAAGGTTAAAGTGTGCAGTAACTGGAAGAGACAGATTAGAGAAAAAGAAAAAGGAGATTGTCCACTTGCAAAGGAGAGAAGAGCCATGGAATGAGCATGGTTTTCAGCAGGCGTGACAGAGGTGGAAATGCATTTTGAACTTCATGCCACTGCTCCCTCAAGGGCACCATCCAGGTCACACTCCTGTGCCCAGAATCTGAACAGCAGGTGCTGGTTTTAATTAAAACCAAATACAGGAATAATTCCTATCACCTCCCAAGTCCAGGATGAAGGGAATCAGAACGAACCTGTGCCACATGAAACCTGATGCAGACACAAAACCATTCACTCACTAATTCCAGTAAGAAGACCAGTAACCCTGAATGAAATGCAACAACTTGCAGAAGGAAATATGTCCGGAGCCTCAATCCACATGAGAGAAGTGGGAGAGTGTACATGCTAAAGAACATGTTGCAGGTCTTTTGAAGTATGAAATTAATATGGGAACATCAGGAAAAACAACAAAGGCTAGATGAATCAGGAAGCAGTTGTGCTTGCCTACTTACCAAGTTTCACTTCTGCATTCTCTGTTAGCAACACATTTTGCCCTTTGATATCCCTGTGAATCACATGGTGGGCATGAAGATGTGCCAGCCCCTGCAGTAGGGAAAAGAGAGGAAATAGACAACATTCAGAGTTAGGCTCTTCGTTCAACAGCAGGCAATCCATGCCTTGCAGCCCTGTAGCCCATGCTTTGGTGCATGGGTTCGTGCTCAGCAGATACACGTGCAATGCAATCCACACGAGCCTTGTAGCGGCACACCACCCGCTCAGCTTTCGATAATTGAGCAGGGAATAAGGCCCCAGGTTGTATCCATGCTGTGCATACACACAGCTCGGCATCTGCACTGTGCAAACACTTCTCAGCTGTCACTTGGAGGAAGCTCAGCGACCAGAAAGTCTCAGTAGCATTACGTTGTGAATGACAGTGATGTCAGTGTAGTTGGTGACATCTGACATACACCGAATCACACTTAAAGGAAGGGAAATTTAGTCCAGGAATGGGGGAGAAAGGACAAAGGAGGAAGCAGCATGATGCAGGTATGTCTTCTGAGAATGAGGAGGGATGGTGGTGGGTTAGTATTTATATTGGAGGGTCATGGAATACCGCTGGCAAAAAAAAGTGCTTTTGCAAAGATGGAGTGGAGTTCTCTTATCTATCTTGACTTATCTTCCATAAATATGAAGGCAGATAATTGCTCCTCAGGAAAAAAAAAAAATGGAGGAAAAAAAAAAAAAAAAAGAACAACGAGCATTGTACTTTCCAAAGGAAACAAAACCTCCTGGCATACGGTGCTTTTTGTTGAGACAGCACCTGGATGCATGCCCCAAAGCGTTAGCCATGTGGAGGGAGGGTCGGGGAAGACATATGTTGCATTCTACTCCCTAATGTAATTGGTAGAACAATAGGCAACCCTCTTAGCAACTGCCCGTATTTTGGTTTCTCCTCGGCACTCTGCTTGGAAAACTGCAGTCTCCGGTGGGATCATCTTGCCTGTTTGCACTGCCCTCACAGACTTCTAATGTTTTATGAAAAATAAAGCAATAGAACCTTTACAGCTGCAAAAGGTTAAGAGAGTAGTGCTTGCTGCAGAGAAATATTTTCTAACACATGTTCTTCATTAAATGATCATTTATCAGTTTGCCTACATAACCATTGGGCTATTTTCTTTTTTAAAAACACTTAATGAGCAGGACAAAAAATATACATAATCCACAGCTCCTCCTAGCATATACCACAAGGAAGCAAAATGAATGGCTAATGTCCTTGGTATCCATTCACTGGCTCTTAACACTAAGCGTGGCCTTATTTTTTGCAAGAATGAAGGCTTTTCCACGGCTTCACACAGGATACTTTTCAAAGCCTTACGCTATACTGCCTCAGCCAGGGAGATAATCATATGAATCATATGTTCTCTCTGGAGTACAATCTGATCTTACTGGAAAAATACATTCAGGCTCTTGAGGGGTTAGGATGTGAACAAGGGGCAACAGCTTGACCCTCCTGCAGTCCCCAGGTAAGTTCTCTGAGGTCCCTTCGACCAGATAGGGATGCATTCAGGAGGCTCTCACCTACATCTCAACCTGCACAAATCTTTGGCACTTTAGCTCATTTAACTTTTTGTTACACAAGCTCTCTCTTTCATCACTGACAAACTCAACGTCAAATCAGGTTTTCCAATGCCGGTTTGCAATGTGAATTTTGCATTCCTTTTTTTCAGATATTCCAGTTTCTGCTAGTAAACAATTAAGGCTCCTTTTACAAACGTCTCACAAGAACGAGAAAACAGCTGTAATGCTTTTTTGAAGTAAAACGTTCTTTCACCTTCTCAGCGAGCATGATCCTACCACCTTAAAAAGAATTTACGGTGAAGGCAACATAGCATGCAATACCTCCAGGTTTGCACAGTTGTACTCAAGTCAAGCATAAGATTGGTATTCTGTATTACAGCAGTTAGCTTTCCTCACTAAAGCATGCTATCCACTTGACTGGAAATACAACCATCAGTAGGTATTCATGACAGTAACTTTTATTCCTTCTAGTAAACAACAATTCAAAACTGCCAGCCCAAACTTCAAGTTTCCTAGCAGATGGAGTTTGAGCAAGAGACCACAATCATATGCCTTCATCATTTAAAAAAATCACCAAGACAGAGCCAATGTGCAACGCAGACATCAGCAACATTGATTTATGCGAGAGCTACTGGTGGTTTCCTTTAACGTAAAGCCCTTGAAACTTCAGTTTTGATGAGGCAACTGAACAGACTCACTGTGTAATGGAATGGGTAGGAGGCAATTTGTTTTACAAAGAAGCATGAGGAAAATCTGACCAGATTTACTTAGCACAGCAAACATGCCAATTCAAAAAGCACTTCAACCGTACCAACTGGAAATTAAATATGAGATGTAGTTAGCTAAAGCTTCAGTTTTAGAAGAACTGATAAGCGGCATCCCTCTTTCTGAGGAACTTTTGCAGTGCCTTATGCTAGCACTCTACAGCGCACAACTGCATGCGATGTATCTGCTTGCCCTAGAATGACTGCAGCAATAAGCAATATGCGAGCACACTGCAGCACAGAAGTCCCAACGGCTGGCCCGAGCCAACAGCTCTCTTCCTCCACAGGCTAGATTAAAAGCAGAGAATGAGGGCTATAAGCACATTTCTAAAAACCCATTCTGCACTATCTGGTGTTATGACACTGTTGCAACCTCAGTCTTCTAAAAAAAAAACTTCTAAAAAAAGCATCTTACAGGCACATGGGTGCTGTTTCTTAGCTTCTACAGTAGATAAGGACTCTGCCTTCTCATGCAGCACTGCTCTTACGGTACAGCACAACTCACACAGTGTCTGAGCATTTGTGGTCTTGCCCTCACTGCCAGTGTAGGAGATTGAAGTTAAATGATGCACAGCAGACATCCATCTACTCCTACATGCTCTTCAGACAATGACTTGGCTAACAGGACTGATAGGAACAGTTTCCTGCAGAACCACAAGCTAAGTTACATCCGCAAGATTGGTTCCGTGTTTCTGAGTGCAGTGAACTATTTTCCTTACCCTGAGAATCTCTCTGGAGATGTATGCTATCCAGTCTTCTTTCAGAGTATTCCCTTTTGTGTTCTTCACAAGGTCTGTGATAGAGCCTGCTCCACAAAACTCCATAACAAGCTGCAAAAGAAATACCAGCATGCAATCAACATTAAACACAGTTTCCAGCTGTCTAGCAAAGTAAAATAATCATGCTGCAGCACCGATTTGGGAAACCCTCACGAAGCACAGAATATCATTTATTTTACCTCTCTGCCTTGAAAGTGGATCCAAAACAAATGTCTCCAATGTGTGTCAGACAAACATGGAATATGTCTCACATTAGTTACCACATTTTCAAGGACTGATTTAATCACTGTAATTTAATACTGGGAATCTGGATATGCTCAGCTGTGCAAAATGCATTAGCAGTAACAGAAGTAAGAGCACATCCAGTGCTGAAGGAATCAAGCTGACCACACCATTGCAACACATCTTAATCTATAATTCCCACTTATTTATGGGAGACAAGAGCATGTACATGTGTCTGTACGCTGCCATTTCAAACCCAAACTTCAGTCCTCTAGAGGGAATAGATGAGATGTGATGAGAAACGAGTAGAATTTTCAAGTGCAGCTTTACTTTCACAGCCACGCATTCCTACTGCTCAGCTCATCTGCCTTGTTCCCATGAAACACGTTACCATCCATCTTGGAAATGGGGAAAAAATTACTTAAAGAGCAAATACACTGCTAATAACAAATCTTAGCTCATTAGTCTGTGTTATTCAATTCTCTATCTGTTCAAGCAAGCACCAAATTCTATTAGGCAGTCTTTTCATAATGATATTTCTATCATCTTCAAATGATTTGCAAAAGGGAAAGGCTTATGAACATGCTTGAGAAACATCTGCTTACCCACAGTTGGTCATCATGTCCTGGAGGACTTTTCTTAATGAAAGCACCATAATAAGTTGCAATATTTCTGTGATGAGAATATTTCTTTAGCATATTAATCTCCAGTTTGATTTCTTCTTCTTCGTCCTTTGGAAAAACAAAAAATGTATGTTTAATACACCATGTGCATAAAATATGCTCTTTTTTCTTTTATACAAGTAGCTTTTAAAAAGTTGAATTTATATCATCGTCATACTTAATAAACAAATCCCAGGTTCATGCTAACAAAATCCTCTGTATTGAGACTACAAATAGACCCACGCTTCTCTAAGTTTACAGTAGTTCAAAAAGTAAGCAAGGGATCATAGACTCATAGAATGGCCTGGGTTGAAAAGGACCACAATGATCATCCAGTTTCAACCCCCTTGCTATGTGCAGGGTCATCAACAAGCAGACCAGGCTGCCCAGAGCCACATCCAGCCTGGCCCTGAATGCCTCCAGGGATGGGGCATCCACAACCTCCTTGGGCAACCTGTTCCAGTGCGTCACCACCCTCTGAGTGAGAAACTTCCTCCTAAGATGCACTGGTCTTCATCCAAAACCTGATGACTATAGTACCTTAAACAAATACGCATGTAACAGACTTCTATTCTATGTAACCCAGAGAACTAAAAAAAAACCCAGAAAAATCTGTTAATTTACAAGTAGTATTATTTTTCTTCTTTTGTTTGTTTGTTTGATTGTGAAGATTTCAACCTATTCTATTTAAATGCCACCAGACGGGCTCAGTGCAGCAGGAATTCCCCTCCCTGCATGAACAAGGCATTCGCCTCACACACAGGTTTCCTCCTCCTCCATCCAGCTTCACAGAGGAAAAGCAAGTGCATCAGGAAAAGAGGGCTGGGAGCCCGACCCGTAAACAGGATGCTGCAATACAAAGGCAGAGGAAGGACTTCCCCCTGCTCGCCCTTGTCAGAGCTGTGCCAAGCAGAGAGCAGCTCAGGTGAGAGGAGGCTGTCCTCACTATACATGAGATCAGCATTAGAATAAACCACACAGCTGTTTGAAAGGGGCAAGGCTACACAACCACTTCTTAAGAGCACCAATAATATGCAACTTAAATAACAGCAGGGTGCATTACACAGAAAGATCCATGCGTGCTTCTGGAACAATGCAACGGCAGTGATGTACGTGCGTGAAGACAGTAGACAGGGAAGAAGGAGCAGCCACCATCCCACTCTCCCACCACCAACGCACTCCCTGGCCTTTCTTTAAGTACACCTAGACAGTGGGAGTCCTCACCTAGCTCAACTCAAGGCAACTAATTAAAAGAGAGCTGATTTCCCCATTTAGTCGGGGTGTGTATTTGCTCCACAACCTTCTAGTTTTACATACCCAGGGGCCACTTTTCTGCCTTATGCTGACTCCAGGAAGAAGCTGCTACCCCTGCTCCCTAGGGTGGCAGGCTGGCTGAGATGACAGCGAGTGTTTTGATTATCCTGTATGTCAAAGCTGATTACTTTTTAAGCTTTAAACTTCCTTGCAATTTGCAGCACATCAGCAATCAAACATCCTATCCACGACATATGCAGATGTTAATACTAACTACGTGTTAACTATTTACATGTGTCGGTACGTATGGCTTTAGTGAAGGAAACCACCGTGCGCTGTAAAGGAAACAATTGTTTGAAATACACCAGCACTGGGATGCAGTGCTTACTCATACATTACTGGGAGAGAATTCCCAAAATGCACCAGGGATAAACTATTCTTAAATCTTCTCATGATGCCTCTTTAAAGTAAAATACTGCGCATTTCTGGAACGCTGAATAAAACAGTAATATTATCTAGTAAATCAAAGTTCCCAGCAAACAGCAGCCCTGGGAAAAAGCATTATTATCAGCATGGCTTGTTGAGCCAAGAGCTAACGTGGGGCTTCCTCAGCTGTTTCTGCTGTCATTGCTGTTGTGTGATTTTTTTTATTTAATCCATATGCAAAAAAAAAAAAAAAAAAGTAATAGTAGAAGAAGTATACGTGATCACTGCTAGAAATTACAATTCTGAGCTTTGAATTTAGGCAAAAAAAAAAATAAATGCTGCAATGGGAGCTCTGTTAAACATAATAGTTTGGGACTTGATGCTTCATAGATTACTAGGTATAATTGGATAATCTGCTATTTTGTATTATTTCCTACCACCAGCACATAAACACAATGGCTTTTACAATACAATGGGCAGGATGTCCTAAAGGTTGTTCATGCTTATCTATTATAATAACAGCAGCCAAAATGACGATGCCTAGACAGGATCCACTTCTGAAAAAAAACAAAGAGCAAACAAACAAAAAAATAAACAACCACTAAAAAACACCCAACCCAAGGGCACACAGAGATCCAGCAGATTGCAGGCTGTCAATGCTCTATCCTTTTTCCCTTGTGGCCACGTCAAGGCACCTACACCACAGCCTGCGGCGACCCTTAGCTAAGATCAGAAATGGTGCTAAACTGCTACTTGAGCTGTCACTGAGCATTTGTCCACAGCAAAAGTGTCTCACCTACGGGTTCAGTCCAACCTGATTGCCAGCATACAGAAATAAATAGATCCGATAACTCTTGCCAGTCTTTGGAGGACTCTGCTTACTCAGCGTGGATCAATAGCTCTCTAGCACCAAGTCCTGCAGACTTTGAGGCAACAGACAGGAGTGACTTTGGGGCTTAATCAGTGTGAAGAACCATAGAATTGTAGGGGCTGGAAGGAACCTCCAGAGATCATCGAGTCCAACCACCCTGCTGCAGTACTGCTATAGGACAGGAACTGGTATAAAAAATAAAATAGTAAAAGAGCTGAATTGCTGCGTTCCAGATTCAGGATCTTTTTTTTCCAGGGTAGAATTGACTTCATTCCAACGTGGACATCTGAAGAGGCCAAACAATATAAACCCTACGGGTGTTTACTTCTCCCCCTAACTACAAAAGGAGGATGAGGTCATCAGCAAAGATCCAGACACTGACTTTGCAGATGTCCTCGCTCGGGTGAGATGAGTCCCACCCAAAAATGTCACCGGATAAGAGCACTTCCGCACAGCTCTGCTCGCAACCACGTGCGAGGCAAGGCGAGCAGCCTGCAGCCACTCCACAAGGAAAGCACCCATGGGGCCATCCTGGGACTCAGACAGAAGGGCCGACGTGGGGGAAGGAAGCTCCATTGTCTCTGGCCTTCAGTGCTGTCCCTGCTGGTACTGCCCAAGATCACAAAGGGAAAAATTAAACCCGATTGAGGAAAGACTGCACTTTCACGAAGGGGTACAAAACTGCGTCTTTTTTTCCACTGGAGGCGAGAGGCAGCTGGTGAGCCCTTCCTAGTGATTTTATGCAGCTGGCATCAATTACCACTTTAAACCATTATGTGCAGATACAAACTCTCATTGAAATATTCTTTGTCTGGGCCTGCGCTGGGGCTGGTGCGAGTGTTTTATATTTCTACATTCACTGTCTGTTTGTGACAGCATGTCTGATTACCAGCAATTTTTGCAGTAAGCTATACTTTTGCAGGAGTCACGTGGTTAAATCAGGCTTGGAGTGGATTTCCTCTCCTTTTCCACTTGTTTCCTTTCCAAAATTCAATGGCCACACCAGCACAACACTGAGGAATTTCTCAACGCGAGGCTGCTTTTATCAAAAGGCCTCCACCTGGGAGATTACAAACCACATGCACAGAAATCCACCACAGAGAGCGTGGGGCTTATTCTTAAACACCTGAATTAGCAACAGGCCAGCCACCCCTCGCTGTGGCACCTACTGGCTCCCAGTCTGCTCACTGCTGCAGCACCAGGACGCTGTTCTCTGAGGATCCTGCTCGCTCTTCCATCATCCTTTATCGCAACCACTCATTACTGCAAGAAAATTCTGTTTATTTATACTAATCCTGAGAGGATGAGGAATTCATAAGCACTTTACTGGACACCGTGGTAGGAAGGGAAGAGATTGGAACAGAAACTCTAGAAAGAAACACAGAAACATAGAATAGCTTGGGTTGAAATGGACCTTCAAGATCATCTAGTTCCAACCTCCCTGCTATAGGCAGGGACACCTCCCTCTAGACCAGGTTGCTCAAAGCCCCATCCAGCCAGGCCTTGAATGCTTCCAGGGAGGGGGCATCCACAGTCTCACTGGGCAACCTGTTCCAGTGTCTCAGATAATCAAACATTTTGTCCAGGCACCTCAGGATACTGAAGAAGGCAGTCCCGAGCTGTCCCTGCTCCACAGCTGCTGTGAGGCCACCAGCAGTCTGAGCCAGGAGAGTCTGTCTTTGAGAAACAGACCTGGGGACGATGGGCAGCAGCACTGCTTTCCATGCTCTATAATACATGGAGAATATGTCAGGAGCTGGGAGGAAGACAACAGTCTAAAGGTACAGCAAGGAAGTACCCCAGGGCATGTCCATAGCGGTCTTACATTCACTCTCCCTTTGATGGAAGAGTTGCCTCTGTCGTTGCCTCAGAAAAGTAGCTTGCGGTGATTGCCAGGCTTTACTTGTATCTCAAGGGATGCCACAGATAGGGGAGGAGAAACACAGGAGAATTACAGAAAATTTTATTTACCCTAGTGAAGGATAATGGGCAACATGAATGAGGAAACATGGCCAAGGAAGGTTACAGGAAAACAATGTTTTGTGACAAAAGTAAAATCAAGTTTATCTAAGCTTCCAAGTAGTTTATATACTGTCCTACGTCAGTTTACAGAGGAATACAAATTCGTCCCTTCAGCAACTTTCCTTTTTGATTTAAGAACTGAGACAATAAAAAATCTCCCATTACAAATGTCATAAGCTACAAGAAAGTGTTTTAATTAATAACACTACCCAGCAGTGGAAACCTAAATATTCAGGCAAGGGAGGAAAGAAAGTCTCTAAGTCTCCTTTTGTCTGCTTTTTCCCATGCCACCACAAAGCTCTGCCAACCCATATCCAGGGCTGCACTGCCTGGAGAATGGCTGCTGGTTGCACTGTACCCAGGACTTCAGAATGAGCTCAGCTGGCTATGAACCACAAGCTCCAGCAGCAGCCTGTAGGCTTTGGGACTCTTTCAACTATCAGAGAATTCAGATGCATGTAGGGAGGCGTAGAGCAGCATCAGCACAGCTTCTCCGTGAGAGAAGAAAGGGAGAACTAAACCACGGGCCCCAAGATGGTAGAAATTGTTTTGCCTTCAACAGGCACCAGAGATGACAGCTCATCCTTTCTTTCACCAACTCACCACCATATGAGAAATAAAAAAACAAAAAAGGCAACAGGAGAGGATCATAATTCAGTTTATTTTCCTTTCCCCTCCCTTTCTCTTATAACTTCTGCTCTCCCCAACTGAAAAAAAAAGCCATGAAAGATTCCAAATGCATACAAAAACCTTCTTGGATCAATCACAACACCAACTTTTGCAAACCACCATTCTGCTTGTGTGTCACATCCTCTCTCCTCCCTTCTCCCCACATCCCTAGTCTGGCTTGCATCCACTTGAAGAAGGATCTGTCCAGAACCGGGAGAGTCTGAATAGTGCCTAGCACAATAGGTGACCTTTTCTGGTATTGGAATCCATAATATACACAGTCGTTAATAAAGTTTCACACACAAGAGGGAAGTTTTGGCATGAGGAGCTGGGGCAGTATTGCACACAGAGCAGTATTCAAACGAGGAGCTGTGGTACTGCCTTCAAGACGGGAAAGAGATCACAATTCTGGGAGGAACCTAACCACAATAAAAATGAGATTCCAAATGCTGGGCAAGTCCCTGCCAGAGCCTGCCAAGGTAGGAAGTTCATACAAAGAGAAAAGCAGAAGAGCTTGCAGTACTGAGAATGCTATGTGGAGAAACATAATCCTTTCCAACCCCAAAACTGTGTCAGAATTGGGAATAAGATACAAAATAGTTCTTTTTTTTTTTTTTTTTCCCAAGAAGCACAGGCTTCTTGGGAGGGAAAGCCTAAGCTGTTGAATAGAAAAGATTTTAATCAAGACATGCAGTAAACATTTACAAGTCCATATGCAGTGCCTCCTAAATCTTAATATACAAGAGCCTCCAACTTTGTTACTACAATTCTCTCTCCTAGAGCATTTTACAGAGCTTTTGAGCTTTGTTACCCTCAAGGTAAAGACCTCATGCAAGTTTGTTTGCATTCTATCTCCACTCCTCTATTACTTTTTCACTCCCAGCACTTCCTGTGTCTGTCCCACCACATGCACAAAGCCCTTCTTTCACAGACCCCTCACCCACAGGCTGTTTCCAGCATGGAATCGGTGCCTTTCCTTTCTCTGCATTGTCCTTTCAGTCTTTCCTAAATATGCACTTCTCCAAAAGCCAGCAAGCTGCTTGTGCTTAAGAATAAGGGCTTGTCACACCACATGCTCAGTGATACCCCAGGAGCACTGAACATCCAACAAGCAATAGTGGGGCTAGGAAGCACCTTCCCACCACTGCTGTCACTTTACCCCTTATCCACACGGGCAGTCCATGCAGAGAAAGCCCTTTGTAGTCTCTGCTGGTTAGAAGCCTCCCAGAGCCTATCCTGATACTGTGAGCTGCACATAAGCCTCTGAGCTGCCAGATGTAGCAGACTGGCAGCACCTTGCTTGAGCAGTGCAGTAGCTAAAGACAGCTGGGTTGCTTTTGCAAGGGTCAAAAAAATCTTTGTTTTGTGAGAAATGGTAGGGAGAAAAGGGCTGTCCTTAGGACTACGTTTGGTTACCTTCGGTCATCAGATTTTGTCAAGCAGGTTAAAAACACACTTCACACAATCCACACCAAACAGAGAGCGCTTCATCTCCCCTTGGCACAGCACCCTCTCTACTGCATACTAAAGGCATCATCTGAAACAAGTGAGAAAATGAACCAAATTGTTTGCAACAGTGCCATCGCTGAGGATGCAGCTATAAAGCAACAATAAAGTTAACTGGACAAAGAAGCACGAGGGATGGGTAGCTTTTCAGTAGGGTCCCAGCGTTGCCTGAAGGAGCCTGTGTAGCAGTATTGTGCAGGAGCACAAGAGGGAATCACGTGCACAGGGGAAGGAGCCAAGAGCCACGTGAAGATAATACTTGTCTGTTGTTTCCCCCGAGCCACCTCCTCTGCCAATCACGACGACAACAATATTTCCTTTCTTGCCTGATGTGCCCCTGGTGACTTTGCCGGGCACTGAATGAGCTGTATTAAAGCAGAGGGAAGGCACTGCTGCTGACCTCCCCCAGCAGAACTTCAAGGCACCAAAGGCTTTTCAGAAGCCTCCTAAGGGCAAAATCCTGCAAATATTTCCAAGGCTGGTCCCTTGATCCTTGGTCACGGTTCCCAAAAAGCGTTTCCTGCTCAGACTGCATTCTCGTCTATCAATCTAGAATTGTCCATCCTCATCGAGCCTGAATTATTTACAAGTTATGCAACAAGCTATTCTTGTACTTACATCACTAGAGCTCCCACCAAAAAGGGAAGGGTTAGTACCCTACTTCTCCCAGTGTAATTCATGCTAAAAAGGGCCTGTTGCCATACAATTCTACATCCAGTCTCACATTTAAATCCTTGCTAGCAGGTATCAAAAATAAGTCTGTCTGCAAAGGACACAGGTTAAAACATTCTGCTTTATGCAAAAGCCTGGGGCTCAGGAAAAGAGAAGAAACATAGATGCCAGAGAGAAAACAGTTTCACACACAAAGCAAAGAAGTTGTGTGGCTTTTCTGCTTCCCATTTCAGTGTATATTTGATGACAAGGAAAGCAGCATCTCTGAGGTGACAACAGAGCCATGAGAGGCATCTTCACACCACTTGGCTGCTGCCCCCCCACCCAGATTCAGACAGCAGGTCTCTGTCCAAAAGGGCAACAACACATGGGTCCTCCCCTGGGTGTGCAGTCCAGACACTGCTGAGACACGGCTTGGACCTGGGAAAGGCTCCTGAATCCCACAGGTTTCATACAGACGAAGAGACTCAACGATAAATTAAAGTTCTAGTGGGAAACTAGGTATTAACTTTGAGAAGAGTGAGCAGAAGGCAAACATCTGGGAGAGGAAAGAAAACAAAAGGCTGAAACAACTGGAAGTGCTTTTCTAATGTACAAAACAGTACAGAGAAGTTGAGAAGTTATAGTAACAGAAATTTAAGATGGGAAGATAAACAACAAGTCTGGCCTAACACAAATGCACTTTTAGCAAGTACGTCACAATAATCTATACTTTAATGAACACACCGATTTCTTTACTGAACAGATTTGTTTAGTACACAGGTTCATACCCAAGCAACCAGTAAGTCCTACAGATGAGATGTACAGAGAAGAGAGATTTTTGCAATCCCTCTTTCATTAAAAAAAAAAAAAAAAAAAAAAAGACCTTAATTTTGCAACCATGAAACCAAAAGCTGTCACCATGCACACCCAAACAGGCGCAGAACAAAGGAGAGCAAGGAAAAGTAATCCTTCTCCAGCATTTCCTTGGGGCTGTTTCACACAGATATTTTATTTAAAAGAGATTGGGCTGGAGAAGTAGCTGACAAGAGAAATTCAGAAGTTTTATCACATGCCTGACAGCAATGAAGGGCTATGCACTACTCAGTACGTAACAGTGTTTAGGTCAGAAGCAAACACAGATTCGTGAAGCAGAGGGAACAGACTGGAGATGGTACTCCAAAATCAATTATATGTCAAAAAGTAAATTTTAAAAAGATGGGAGAGAACAGACCAACACCATTGCAACTGACAGCAGCCATGAAGCACGCACCTTTGACCTCCACAAGACACAGTCCTGCTGGTGACATCCTCCCCTATGCAGGATGCATCCTACCTCAGGTGGACAGCCCTGACCCCTTACAGGCACCATTTACCCAACGCTATGTTGTGTGTACCCAGTGCACCAAGCTTCAACATAATAACTAAGTGCCTAAAATAAGACAAAATGAATTCAGGCTTTGGTCATTACTAACATCAACCATTTGCGGAAATGACAGCAAACAGGTAATGGAACACTGCAAGGTTTATTACTGACTGGCTTTTGAAACCATATCAACTGGTAGGTGGAAGAACTTCATAACACACTGCTGATCTTTCAGCTGTCTGCATTCCCCAAGTCTTCCACGCTTTAATTAAGCAAACCCTCCTCATTAAAATGTTGCAAGTACTGCAACTTTTCCTTCCAAATATTTAAAACTCTGAGAGCTACAGTAAAGAACCCTGCAATTTATCAGAAAATGAGTACTGAGGAAAGCCCTAAACAAAGAATTACTGCATCTTCCTTGTAGCCCGCAAATCCACCTGTATAACATGAAACACTTTACTGAGCCCATACTACAAAGAAATAGATAGGACTTCTTCCTTAAAGAAGTCTGCCTTAGGTACACCTGCAAAACCCCATTGAATAACTGCCATCACATCTCCCCCAACATCAAAGGTCATACATTGGCTTAGGAACGCATCATACCCAAGTTTAAAGACTGCTGTACACGTCACCCTTAACCTATGCTCTGTTTTACATCCACAAAAGGAAAACATCAAAATTTGGGCTACAGCACAGCCTCCAAAAAACTTCTTGTAAGCAAGGACTGGTGTGAGATCATGATCTGACATTTAGCATAAGGTTTCTTTTGTGAGCCAGCCAAAATATGTAAATTACACAGGAATAAAATGAATCGTCCAATCTGTACATGTGTCTTACAAACCTGCTTGAATGACACAGTGAGAATTCGCAAGCCTTTACAAGTCTTAATTTCAGGTAATCTTTGCCTGAAGGTTGAACACCTCAGTTCCCCTGGACCAGCATTAGTCACCAT
Source organism: Tragopan temminckii (assembly GCA_028571105.1). Classification (NCBI taxonomy): domain Eukaryota; kingdom Metazoa; phylum Chordata; class Aves; order Galliformes; family Phasianidae; genus Tragopan; species Tragopan temminckii. Next base: position 109,869,586 of record JAOWBP010000001.1, on the reverse strand, counting down.
TCAGCCTGCACAGGTAACCCGTGGCCTCCTCCTCTGCTCTACGTGCGGACAGGGCCAGCCGTGACGAGTGACAGCAGTGGGTGGAGTGGCCAAGTGCCCCTTCTTCTCACAAGAGGAAGAGGCAAAGCGTGTGAAGCAGGCTGAGCAGGCACTGTGTGCCAGGAAGAGAAGGGAGGCTGGGAAACCTGCCCAAGGTGACACTGGCAAAATACCGCTCTGGCAAGGCCAGGCTGGCACAGAGAGGGAAAGGCACGGAGGGGACGAAATGACCAGCAATTTATATCTGGGCTGAAAGCACGACCATACTTAGAACAAAAAAATTACAGAGATCAGATGAGTGGGCCTCAAATTCACCAAGTCACTCTTTTATTTATTATTTTCCTTTTAAGCCTTGTCAAATTCCTCTCAGCACTGGTAAGGCCACAGTTGGAACAATGCATCCTGTTCTGTGCCCTCCAGTACAAGGGGGAGATGGGCATACTGGAGAGAGTCCAAGAGGGCCACCACAATGATGAGCCTGGAGTATCTCTGCTACGAGGAGAGGCTGAGAGATCCGGGGCTCTTCAGCCTGGTGAAGACGGGGCTTAGGGGGATCACCACAAATACCAAAGGATGGGTGCACAGAGGATGCAGCCAGGCTCCTTTCACTGTGGAGCACAGTGCCATGATAAGATACCATAGGCACAAACTGTCACACAGGAGCTCCTTCTGATCACCAGGAGCACTTCTGTGCTCTGCCAGTGATGGAGTACTGGCACAGGCTGCCTAGAGGCTGTGGGGTCTCCTCCCTGGGTGATCTCCAAAAGGATCCTGGACACGGGCCTGGGCACCCTGCTGTGGGTGGCCCTGCTGGAACAGGGGTTGAGCCAGAGGAACCCAGACAGCCCTGCCAGACTCAGCCATCCTGCGATTCTATAAATTCCATTTTCCCCTTAAAAATTACCCCAGAAAATACCCTTACTGGGTATGGGAAAAAAAAAAAAAAATCAACACCACAAGCAAAGACCACCTGGCAAGCCAGCAGCAGGAAGTTTTCTCATCCTCTCTTCGCCCCTATTTCCACTTTCCCTTCCTTCATTCTCCCCCTAAGTAAGAACAGGCCCCTCAGGAATTTCAGCACAGAGGAGCAGGTCTGTAGCCATAAGAAAGCCAGCCCTAAGCAAACACACACATTCCCTGCTCCTGCCTCAAGGAAACCTGCATAAAACTCCCCAGTTCATCCTAGGGAGCAAAGGGCTCTTGTTGTAAAGGGTGAGCCCACAATAGATGCCTAAGCAGATGCAAAGTCTTATGCTCTTCCATGCTCTTCACAGCATCCCTGAAGCCTATGAACAGCAGCAACTTTGGGGGTGAACAAGTGCTGCCACACTGAGTGGCTGCACGAGTCTGTGGGAATGAATACTGAGACAGAAAAGAAATAATGAGAAAAATACAGTCTGAGAGCAGCTTTGCTGGAGCGAAGATCTGTTTTTAACTTGCTTGGTCACACAAGGAGGAGACTTATAACCATAAAGGTTTTAAAGACAGGAGGGAATAACGGTGTTAAATTTTAACTCTAAAATATATTCGCACTTGGAAACACAGCTTTTCAAAAAGGAAATCCATTATAGAGTAATTTACATCTGACTGACAAGATGATGATGATGACTCTATAATTATTAGGTCCAATCACTCAAATTATAATTTACCAGCAGACACACAAACTACTCAATTCACAGCTAACATTTTCTTCAGCATGCACTGCATTTTTTCTAAAACAAGAGACGAGACAGACTATCTCTATCAACAACAAATAAAGCAACCACCAACAGAGGAATTCAGGGACATCTGCGAGGGGTACATTTCCCTTCATGCTCATGCCAAACCCTTCCAGAGGACAGATGACAACCAGGGCTGTCACCAAAAGGCTTTTCCTTTGTAATCAATCGGACAGGAGCAGCTGCTAGGCAGGTACAGAGGTAGATCCACGTCTGTACACGCTTGATAAGTGAGTTCTTTATAAAAACCAATTGCTGAGGTTTTGACTTTCTTTGGTAGATTCATGCTGACTTACGCACGGTATTTAAAATCACCCTGTGCTGCCAAAGCGCTATAAAGGCTGTGCACTTTAGTGTACCAGTAAGTGCATTTGGCACCACGCCACTATGTACAAAATCATTTTCATGCAGCTGCCAGCAGAAGGGAACTATATTCTTGGACCAGATGTTTTTGTTGTCAGAGCTGCCAAGCACGCCTGGAAACCTCACAGCTGAGTGGTGCTGCAGGAGTGAATTAACAATGAACAGAGCCACAAGATGCTTGTGTCCATCTATCAGGCAGGGTGTCGCAGCTCCTGATCTCCCCTACCCCCCTTCTCAAGCAAGGAAGCTGCTGATAACCAGCTAATTATTGCCTGCCTGAGAAGGACACTCCCTCCACCTCCATTGGGATAAATAAAAGCAATAAATGCTGGCACAAAATATCACACCTCAGCTGCATTTACCCTTAGCTGGGCAGGTGAAAAAGAGACCATGATTAACAGCCAAGAAAATAGGACTGGAGCAAACATAGATGGGTCCTAATATTACAGTACAGGTTTGTTTCTGCTGCTGGGCTGCAAACAAGCTTGCAATTATTAAACAGTATTTCATCTCAAAAATCAGAGCTGCTACAGTATCTTTCTCTCCAGTTTAAAAACAAACATCCCTGATCCTAGTACAAGGCTCTCTCTTTTGAGCTGAGTCCCTGACAGCCCCAGTTTACAGCAGAGTTGGAGGACTGAAGTCCCCCCTCCCAGTTCTTGCCACCAGTCCCTGCATCACCCTGCTGTTCCCTCCTGTAAAATCAGGGCTGCCAACAGCCCCTGCCTCAAATCCCCCTCCCCAGGCTGGCTCTAGGTCAATCCCAACGCCTCTAAAAGAAACTCTGAGTCTGAGGCACTCCACACAAACAAAAACTGCACAGGGTGTAAGTGCACATCCACAGGCACACCAAGAGGGGCTGTCCCTGTGGCGGGGGGAGAGCACTGCAGGCTGGGTGTTGTGTAGATGGGTGGGTTGGTTGGTTGGTTGGTTATTCCATTTCCTGAGTGCTCCAAGGATTCAAAATGAAAGGCAGGCAGAAAGAGGATGTGTGTGCGGCAGGTCTGCTGGAGCTTTGGTCTCTTCACCCCATCCCTCAGGCATCTACGCCTTGCGCAGCATGCTCCTACACAGCATGCCCAGAAATAAAGAGCATCCTCTTGTCTGGCAAGCACCATGTCATGATGGTTTATGGCATGGCTGCCTGCTGGTCCTCACACCAGAGGAACACACGCACATCTCTGCTAAGCCACTTCCCAAGCAGGAAGCTTCACGCCCTCATTCCCAGCACTTACAGCCTTCAGATGTAGTCACCAGCTCATTCCTCCTCCTCATCTCCACTGTTAAAAAATGACACTCAGCAACTTGGCTGCAAATGAATGTGTTTCACTGAAATCCTTCTCTAGCAGAACAATCTGACCTCTTTAGAAACAATCTGACCTATCACAGAATGGCTTGGGTTGGAAGGGACCTCAAAACCCACCCAGCCCCACCCCCTGCCATGGGCAGGGCTGCCCCCCACCAGCTCAGGCAGCCCAGGGCCCCAACCAACCAGGCCTTGAGTGCCACCAGGGATGGGG
>JAOWBP010000001.1:109850234-109861138 GCA_028571105.1 Tragopan temminckii | reverse complement strand
CCACTGACACGCAAAAAATTGAAAGTTCATTTCTGGAACTGACCTTGACACTTGGCAGAGGGAAAGGCCTCCGTCATCCAGCAAAGCTCTGTGCAAGCAACCAGGCTGCTGAATTCTCACCATGCCTTTTGCATCAGTGGTGCTGGGTAAAGAAGCTAGCGCTTTACTTTATGGGCACAATGCAAAATACACAAGTGATGTGCTCCCTAAATAGGAATAGCAGCTCCTTCTGCAGCTTTATCTCTATTCTCAGAGATATCTCTTTCAGACCAAAACATCTGAGAAGAAAAGCCTGACATGGAAGAGATAACTGGGAGTCAGCACATAAAGACACCCTATTGGCCAGATTCCCATCGTGCTAGAAGCAAGATCCTATGAAAAGAAAAAGCAAAGACAGGAGAGCAAAACTGAACTGCATGTGCTTATTATGAAGAAACGATCTGCAGTTTAATGGCAACACCTTTGAAGATTTATTTAGCAGTAGAAAATATTCTCTGCCAGAGAGACTACACAAAGCACACTCTGGGCTTTAATCCCTTTTGGATTAAACCTATCCACAGGAATGTACACAAGCCCCTTACTGGAAAAGATGTTTCTAGGTTCAGGAGACAAAGAGCAGCTTCTAGACCGGTCAGCTAAACTAGTTTGCACAGCATCTTCAGGGCTCTTTTAACACTTAGCTCAGCCATGTGCTTCCTATTGCATATTTAAGAGATTGGGCATCAGGGGAGAGAATGCTTTCCTCTCAGGCACGAGGGGGGTGTTAATCACGGTTACAAGTCAGCTTGGAGTACAACAAATTCCCATGTCCTTGCACATTAGCACTTTCCGCCATAATCTCCAGTTTTAGGAGCTGGGTTTTAAGACTGTATTTTGGCCAACAACTCCCTACACATCACTCAAACTTTCTGTCTTGCAAAAGGAGTGCTGTCGAGAGACTTTGAGCAAACATTTCTCTCTCATTAAACATTAGAGAACAACATCGCTATTTTACGGTTATATATACATACGCACATGTTAAAAACAAAACACAAGAGAGATCACATGGGATAATCTCTAATGTACAACTCTATTTGTAGACCCATAAACTAAAAACGGAATCAGAGGGAGATTTTTAAATGCTTGAAAGCAATTTGCATGCGCTACCCTGCGTGCATTCCTGTAGCTGCAGCACTCACTTGAAAGCCAAGCGTTAGAACTTTCTCTTTAAAAAAAGTTATCTATTTTCTCCTCCTGATTTACTACAGAACAGTGGCCAGCCGGCTGACAATGGCCAGTGGCTGAGGTCTGCCTGCTATACCTGGCACAAAGGATGTAAATTGCACCCGCTCTCCTCTCTGTGCTGCTTGCCAGCTTTCACATAACTCGTCAGGACTTCATATCTTTGGAATTTCTTCCTCATTATGCTTGGCCAATGTTGGCCAGCAGACCTAAACAGCACTGGGTGGAAGAGCAGGCAAGGAGGCACACGTGCTATCACCAAGAAGCCTCATTTCCTTCGGAAGTCAAGATAAAAATACGGAATGTCACAGAAGAAACAGGAGGAGCCCCCAGGCAGGTGGGGTTGATGAAACTACAATTAAACACAGTCAGGAAAGATTACATTTCAAGGAGATATATCCCCTTTAACATAAACAGCAAATTAATTCTCCCGTCTTTGATCCTAATGCCAAAATGTAAGGCTCACCCCTGAAAGACGGGAGCTGGAGCTGTGCTCCCGCCTGCCTATGCCAGCAGTAGGAATCTGCTGCAGAGCCCACTTCAGCCTGGGTACTTGCTAAAATTAAAGCACAGTGCTCTGTCACAGCTCTCACTGGGTTTTATTTCAGCCCAGACTGACAAGAGCACACATGTTCTAACAGTGCGCTGACAGAGTTGTCTTGTTTTCCCTGAGCAGACAGTGTGTCTGATTCACCAGCGGTAAATCGAGCCGTGCTGCGTATTTGACAGAAAGTATTCCAAATGTAGCCCATGCCTCTTGCTGTTATCTGCACACAGAACAGTTCTGTTTCCCAAAAGAAGCTGACCCTCCTCAGACAACTCCAACATGCTCTTGGTCACGCAGCCAGGCCACAGCTCCCTCAGCAGGGCCTGCAGTACTCAGCTTCGTGTCAGCACAGGTGTGACCAGGGGGTTAGATATTGTGGTAGTGAAAGCAGCTGTGCGCTGCCACACGGAGATTTCATCATGGTTGATATTAGGGCCCAGGATTCCCTCCCACAGATGCCAGCAATCATTCCTTTCAAATACACATGGAAATCACATTGCCGTTAGCAGCTTCCTTGTCACTGCCAGCATAACAGGTCTCCAGGTGGCTGCAGGTACCAGGCCTGCAGTTAAACTGCATTTTCAATGGTGCTTGGATCGATAAACAATAGCCAAATGCTGGAATGCAAGCACCTGTCCCACTCACTGTAAGGATAGTAGCAGACATCAGCAGCTTTTCCACTCTTTGTTTCAGAACGCTGGGGCAGTTGCACCAACAGACCAAAGGAAAATTTTTTAAGGAGCAAGTCCAGACTTGTCTGAAGTGCTCCAGGCTTGCTGAGAAACCTTCATACACAGATGCACTGCCACCCATCTGCCAGTGGAAGTCAGCTGCAGCCCACACAGCACGTGGCACTATGCTTCAGGTACGCAGGCACAAGCTGTCATGCATTGATCAGTAATAACAGACCTTGGTGGCACAGCTCAGCTAAGGAAAGCACCCTGACCACCACCAGCTGTGCTACAGCCAGGTGCTACCTGGTTCTCTTATGGTTAGACAGGCAGGATTTTACAACTGCCTCCCTAAGAGAGGAGATTCTTCTGCACTATGAACTACAGCAAAGTTCCCTTTAGGTGGACGTAAACAGAGTCAGGGCATCTTTACAATGTAAATTGTATACAATTTATGGGGCAGGAGCAAAACATTTTCTGCTAGATAGGATGAGGCCTTGCATGTCAGACCATAAGCAGGAGGAGATGAGGAGAAGACAGAGTCGAAACAGCTGTCTTTACATCCTCTTAATACAGCGATCCAATGGGAAAGCTAGTAAATGAGCCACACTAAGTCCTCACATTCAAAGCTCTTTGGCTGTTAACAGGTAATAGATGCTAGTGAGGCAGCAATGGTGCCCTCAAGGATCTTTAAGGCAGAAAGAAAACATCTGTTTCTTCCAGCCCTGAAACAGTCAGGTTCCAAAACAAGCATGTTAAAATATATAGAGGGAGATCCACCCGCAAGGACAGCTGGCAACAGGCCATGCATGCAAGCAGTCTTTTGCTCAGGTGGAAATCTTGTACTAAGAAACTATGTGCTGGAAAAAGCAAGTAGAGCAACGCGTGTGTGAACATTTCACATCTCTTTTCTTCTCTCCTCTGCTGCCAATTTTCCACCCAACCACACAGTACCACTGTGAAGTTGCTCGTTACTGGAGCCATCATGCTAGGTACTAGCTCTCTCCAGTAAAACCACGTTGTATATGGTTTCCCAAACTGCTTAATAACACCCAGGGCTTCCTGCCCCATTTGAAGAAGCATATTCAGCTTCCTTTCTGCAGCAGCACCAAATCTTACACCTCCTCCCCCTCCTATATAAGCTTCTCCAGCCTGACAGTCTCACCAACCACCCCAGGACTTGGATGAGCAAAGTGGAAGTTTGCCCTCTGTACAACCTGATGCCAGCACTGCATCAGGAAAGTTTATTGGATTATGTCCAAAAATACTCTTTGCAGCTGCAAAGTGACTGCCCCAGTGCCTGCAATACTATCTTAGCTCTTCTCAACCATCTTCCAAATCAAGTTATTAGAGTTCAAGGGACCATACCGTTCAGTTTTGTTTTCCTCTGATCTGCAACAGAAAGTGACCAGTTTGTGTTTTTTGTTGTTGTTGTTGTTTTTTAATATAAACTAAATCTCTAGAGGAGATCAGAGGTTAATCAGCTTCAGAAGGGACTGGACAGTAGAGACACATTGTAAATACATTTCCTATTTATTCATTTTCCACAGAACAGTTATTTGCTGTGCCTGGTAACTGTTTAGCCAAAGACTGCAAGATTTTGTACTGACCAGTATTAAGCAAGCTCACATCTGAACGAAACACAAGCAGAGTGCCAGCACTCCCCATGGGAATGACCTGTGTTTTTAGGTTCCCTAAACCAGTTCATACAAAGAGCAAAAGCTTTCAGCAGCTCTGTTGGCTTCAAGTCTGCTTTGACTAACCTAGGAACAAGCACAGCCATGGACGGATAAGATAGTGCTATAAGGAAGCTGCTCTAAGCCAGGGAAATCAGTGTGCTCTTGTCTCCATACTGAAAAGGCAGCCCACATTCAGCTTCTTCAGACTGGCTTGCCCTAGCTCTATTGCATGCTATCATGAAGATCCATACATTCATGGTCTTTCAGAGTGATGCATCAACTTTTTTTTTCTCTACACTAAAAGATCAAAATTCATAGACTATCTTTGTGGGGTTTTTTTTTCATTTAAAATAACAAAAGTTAGGGTAAACTTTTGATGCTTATTATTTTTGTTTTCTCCTCCTTTGATCTGCCTGCATGCACGGGAACATATAACACTTATTTTCTGCAGTCTTTCCATAGACCAATTTTGGGGTCCCCTAAATACAAAGGATAGATAGTCCATAATGTCACAGTTCGCAACACTGTATGGACCATCAGAAAGAGACAGACAAGACTCAAAGTGACTTGTCTACCATAACAGTAAAACCATTCAGCAGAGTTGGGAAGGCAGCAATGAATAATTCTGGTAACCTCTCCTACCGAAGTTCATGAGATGAGACACACTTCTGTGCAGGCCTGGAGGTTTTGGTTTGGGGTTTTTCATTGTTCTGTATACCATGTACAGAAAGGGCAAGACAGGCAAGCACTAAAAGCAATGCAGCCTCTTTCATAAATCAGCAGGATACTGTACCCAGTTGTTTACTTAGCATAATCTTACACAGACTAGACTGGACAAGTCATGAAACACTGGGCACAAGAGCTGAGAAATGCTGCTATTAAAAAGGCATGCGGAAAACTTTCCCAGAGGATGCCAAGAGCATGTGTGGGAAGAGGTAGGAGGAAGAAGCAGCAGCGTCAGGGTTATAACAAACAGTGAAAAAGTGATTTGTGTTTTTTCCTCAAAATTAGCTACTGACGATTTCAAACAGAAAAGCATCTCTGGAAGTGGAACACAGGACTGACACTGGAAACAACTGTGCAGCTGCAAGTAAGGCCTCCAAAAGAGTCGAGCAGAGTAGAGCTGCATGTTTAGGACAGAATGCGAACAAGCTCAGATGCATACAAATTTGCCAAGTAAGCTTTGCTAAGGTTTTAAATGGTTTGAGGGTTTTAGGGTGATTTTTTTTATTTTTTTTTCTTCACAATAGAAAAGGGTTCTTCTAACTAACCAGTGACTGCTGCCAAATCTCACAGCATACTTGTGTTGCATCTGATAACATCAGTCACAGCTCACTTGGTGTGCTACAGAGCTGAACAACGGTATGGAGCAAGCAGCCTGTGGAAACCCAGCAGCATGGGCAGGGAGTAACTTTGGGAAAGGGTCAACACTCAATCAGCACGGACTTTTCCAAAACAATGCCCCATAAAGAACAGTCACTTACATAAAAAAGATTCAAGACAGACTGCAAGAATCTCTCAAATAAAGCCTCCCCACCAACATGCGTGCAGCCTTAGATTCAGCCTACATACATACAGTTTGGAAAACAATTTTTCGAGCGTGTATATGCTGATAGTTCATCCAACAAACAGAACAGCTTTCAATTGCTGAAGACTGGTGTTTTGTTGTTTCTTGCTCTATGCTCCAGTGACATTTTTTCACCCTTACATGTGCTCCAAATTCACCCTCAGACAGCACAAATATGATCTACATGCATGCCATACTATTAGAAGGCTTGCAGACCTTTAGATCTTTCAGTGCTTGCTTGAGTGCTGTAGATCTGTGGATTTATACAGACCTACATGATTTTACAGAGCTTTCCTTAATTTGTTTAGAGAAAAGTGGAAGAGACAGCAAAGCTGCACGTCGACATCCCCCACCATTTCAGGCAGCAGTACTGACGAGTCATAATATATTCAAAGATCAAGCTGATATCTTCAGCCCACCTCCTCTTTTCTCATCCTTACCACCATTCTTCTCAAAATTAAAATCTGAATAGAAAACCACAAGAAAAGCTGGGAAGGATGAAGAGCATTACCAAAACACCATGTACAGTTTGAGCTATAATGTTTCTTCCAGCATTGCTAGTTGGAGGTTACACTACCTCATTTTCTTTGTGCCAACCAAAACTTTCTACGGGAAGTCTTCACTTTGACTTGGACATTCCTTCTGGTCAGGTCATCAAAGCTTTACAGAGCTGATGTAACCTTGGTGATCCTGAGCAATGCAGGAATTGCAGAATTGGGCCTTGAAAATTGAAAATCTGAGGCGTGCCTACAGAGCTTGCCAACACATTAGGCTTTCTAATTTTTTAAGTGTTTGGCAAAGCAAGCACTGGATCAGAGGTACCTGAGAAGAAAGAAAGTCTTGTGTGTGTTCTCAGCACCAGATAAATAAAACAATCAGATATCATCCACAGCAACATTTAAGCATAAAATACTGCCAGCAATACATGTGCAGAGGCACGAATCACCTAGAGCCACAGTGGCTGCTCATCAAAAAAAATCCCAATTTCAGTTTTTTAGGAGAGTTTCCATTCCAGCCTCTTTCCCCACATGCACACAGTTAGTTACCATTAGTTCACAAGAGCAGTTCATGCAAATAAAGCTATGAAAGCAAGTGGAGAAGGTCCTTATGTTCTCTGCTCTTAAATGTCTGCATAAGTTGCAGTCAGCTAGAATGATGATGAAGCTGCTTTAAACATGATCTGCCAGTAAAGGAGATACTCAGGAAACCATTCCTCGAGGAAACCAAGCAATACCTGGATGGCAAGGCCATCTTCGGCAGCAACACCAATCTGAGCTCTTTCGTCCCCTTCTCTTCCATGGCCATCAGTGGCTCTTTCCCAGTCTCATGCCACATTCATCATAGTGAAGAGTACATGCTAAACTAGAGCAGCAGACTCATCCGGGTTATAAATAACCATCAGGAAGAGAAAAGTGAGGGAATTTTTAGTGGAATTGTGGCCTGCTCGCTGATCCAGGTCACCACCTGGCCCTGAGCCCTTGGTGCCAGCACAAATACAGGGATGCAGACAGGGAGCCAAGTGCTGATGGCAGCAGGAGCAGACAGGAATATCCTATGGGAATATCATCCATGCCTGGTGTTAAAAAGTAGAGTTGACTTAGCATGACTTGGAAGAATTTACACCACATTTTTGGCCTCCACAGGCTCATTACTTTGAAGTGAAAACACATGAGCTCCACTTGTAGGAATAATGACACTTCTACACTGTGTGGGGCTAACATCTCCCAGTCCTCCCTCTGATTGCCATGCATCCCTTAAAGAAGAATGAGCTTATGAGGTAGAAGATAGTGCCAATATACAACTTTCAAAACCAGCCAAATATTGCAGAAAGTTTCAAAACATAAGCCATCTCCTGAAACATGAGCTCAGCCACTCTACACGCAGCATTTTTCAATTGCTTGCCTTTCGCTGTGCAACCTCTCCATTACAACTGTTAGTGATTAATATACGCTATTAAAAACAGAGAGAGTGTGCAATACAGCCAGAGTTACTGTTATGGAAGAAACCTTCGCTGCTACAGTCCAGCAAGCTGCCCTACTTCACACTGCTGCACAAATGGAAACATTTGCTGAGCAAAGAGCATTCACTTTATGTCAACGCACCTTCAACCGTCTCTGTTTTGTCTACACGTTAACTGCAGAAAAATAGCACTGCCTCTTGAGAAGGCAGCCTTTGAAAATTTCCAGTTGAACATCAATTTTTATCAGGCCATCTTACAAAGCAAGAATGTCTAGCTCTTGGCAGACACAACAGTTTCAGTTAGAGATCAGCAGTCACACTGCTCATCGATCACAGGGAGATCAAGAGATAGGACTGAAGTACTATCAGTTGACCCATGCCTGCCTTCTTGTTTTCCTCCCTATCCAGCCTGGTCACCCATCACACCTCAGCCACTTGCCGGGCAGCTTCTGTCCAAGTCCATTTTGACCTGCTGGGGTCCATGCACACACTATCAAAATAGAAAATATTTTGCAGCAATACCCCTGTAAGAGTTTTTTGCTTAATACAACCAGCTTGCCAAAGACCCCTGCTCTATGCAATCTATGCACGTTAATCTAATTCTTTCCCTAATGTCTATGTAGGACTGAGGAGTTTAGAAAATTTAGATGCTTGGTTTCAGGATGAACTTCAAAAAGTGCAGTATCAGTCAGGCATTGTGGATATTGCACAAAAGGAGCAATTTTAAATCTCAAGCCATCATTGAAGATGTAACTTGGTAAAACACGACTGGAATCAACAGGGAAAACCCTTGCTTTTTCTGGTCTGTTTTGAAGTCTTAATTTAAACTGCTTGCTTTTTGAACAGTATAAACTACATGACAGCTAAGGATTCAAGCATGTATATATATTTTTTATTTCTGTGGCTGGGTTAATTTCCCGTCTTTCTCATCTAAAGCTCCACAGTAAATCCCCTTGGGTCAGTTACAACTACTACTTTACACTGCTGAATTCTGCCAGCAATCTGCTCATCGTTCCTGCAGATGTTTCTGCTTTCAGGCTTCTGGGAACTTTATTGGACCCATTTCCTCTGAATAAATGTACGCCCTTTTTAGGCTGCAAATGTACCAGGGAAACTACTGTCAAGCAGCCTCCTCACCTTCTTTTTTGGTACAGCAGACGCAAGATGCTACATTTAAAAGAAAAAAAGTGGGAAGTGGGGAATGTGCCTTTCCTCCCCGCTTCTGAGAAGTTTCAGATAAGGGAGTGCTACACGTGCTCCTGGGAGCAGCCACGGCAATTTGTGAAAGGCCAGAGGCCCCTACACACAAGCACACAGAAATCTCATAACGGGCAGATAAACTCAAGAGGTCAGGCCCTGCAAACAGCAAATGTTCACTTGCAAGGACCATTCCCTTCCACATAAACCTGAGGTAAACCGCATGCCATCTCTTGCCATTGAATTTTCCTCACATTACTAACCAAGCAAAATGTTTCTCTACTCACCTCAGTAACGTCCATGACTTTGATGGCTGCCAACTGGCCCGTTTTGACATGTCGACCCTGAAAAGAGAGAGAAGCATCAGCACCAGCATTTCACCAATCCCTTGAGCATACACAGAGCAAAGCATTTGGAGAGCTCCAGCTGCTGGGTTTTGCCCAGATGTGCTGGACTTCTCTCTTCTGCTATTTCATGTGAAAAACAACAAATACACTAGATAGCTAAAGAAGAGGGATTCCTTTTTAAATGTTCTTACAGAAATCTTAGGACCTTTATCTTAGGTTCTTTATCTCCACATTTAGAGGATGATCATTAAGATTAAGCGCAGACATTACATTTGCTTTTCTTTCTACCTCAGCAAAGCTCATAGTAAGTATGGATCATTTATTAATGCATTATAATGTTAAACTTCATATACCACGTATTTTATTTGTAAGCATTTGTGCCTAATTAGAATAGCCTGGGTGCCATTCTACTGGGTAAATGCAAACAAGCTGGGTGACTAAAAAAGTACATTTGTCTCTGCTTTGGTCTTCACTGTTAAGTAAAAGTAAAAACAAAAAATGGTGGAGTTTCTTCAAGTGATCTATCAGACCTGCAGAGCTCTCTTCGTCTGTCTCTTGATGATGAAGAGGATGTCTCCCTTCAGCTACACCACCATAAGGGTACGGTTCCTCAGTACAGCTTGAGCTGAATTAATAGATCCCAGCTACTGCCTCCCTCCCTCCTCCTGTCACATATTTCTCCCATGAGCATCGAGCTCATTCTGGCACTCATCAGATCATATGATAAGCTGATTTAGATCACTAAAATGGCAGAAAGTTAACACAGAAAAAGCAAACTGCGGGGCAGGGAGGAGGAGGAAGAATCCTCATAAAGGACAGAGAGCTGTACCTAAATAACAGCAGGTTGGAGCTTCAGTAGTCATCTATTGCTGTAGGAAAGGGGGCCCACCAGGTGCCAGGGCAAGCTCCCTAAATGCTCTTGATGTCATATCTCCTCTTACCACTGGGTAGGAGGGCAGAAAATTACTGAGTGGAAATGCCTGTGTTTCATGCTGGAGGTATAACCCAGGCAAGAATTGTTTTCTCCCCTGTATGTCTACTATGCTAGACTTAAATTCACCTGGTCGAAGAGCAAGCACCTGCCACTTCTTGAGAAAACGTCATCTATCTGATGGTCCCTGGGGACCAGAGGAAACAAACAGCGTGGCAGCTTGCTGGGGCACTTGCTGTTAGCAGGATAAAAATGCAGCAAAGGAGGCCTATTGAAGTCCCGCAACAATAGAAGCCAACTGCTGCAGTGAGAAAGCAGCCATTTGCTGTGCCAGCTGCAGCCAGGGACAGCAGAGGGAAGGAACAAGGGAGCAAGTGTGGATGAAGGTGAGTGGCCTTCAGCTGCGCTACATCCTAATGCAACTCACCTTTCTGTCATATTTCAATAGCAAAAAAATGGGGAAGAAGGCAGGGAAAGGTAAAGAAATGAATGTTAACCTTCTTTTGTGTGTAACTCTTGAAATCCATACTGATGTCACTTCTGCTTGCTCAGGATTTGAAACGTCCTAGGGAAGAGCTCAGAAGCTGGTGCCAAATGCATACTGTCCCGTATGTTCATTTTGTTTTTGTGTGCTATCTCACAGTGCCTTTTCTTCCTCTTCTTGGGCATAGATATTATTTTCCTGCTACTGGTAAACTCAGATGTGGTCCCTCCCGTTCCAGTTCTGGGGGAAAACCTGGCCCTAAAACAGCATTTGCTGAGGAACACACCAGCTGAGTCATGAG
>JAOWBP010000001.1:109817388-109838883 GCA_028571105.1 Tragopan temminckii | reverse complement strand
AGAGTTAAAAAAGGGCCAAAATCAATGTTCCTTTTTTCCTGTTAAGATGACTATTAAGCCTAAACCAACCAGAAGCTATTAAAGACTCCTACTGTTCAAGTCAAAAGATGGGACAAGGTTCCCTGTTTTCCTTCTGTCTAGCACTTGACATCAAATGCCTGGAAAGCAAAATAGAAAACACCACCCCCTCTATTCCTCTTTAGATATCCATAGGCTCCCTAGCAGTCTGTTGAACAAATGACAATTTACTCATGCATAGTACTGCATTCTGTAAAGTATGAAAGACACAGTTACTATCAGTTCTGTACTTCCAGGAACAGAGGAGAAAAATGCAACACTATGAAGCAGGGGAAAAAAAAAAAAAAAAAAGAGAGCCCAATGCACTTTTTACTTCAATTACTAGTTTTGTGGTAGTTTTCCCACCCCCAAAGATGCTGGATGTACATTACCACAGGCACTTCCTTCTCCCAACAGCTCATTGCCTAAATAGGCAAAAAGGAAAGAAAAGAAGAAAATGGATGGTGGGAAAAGCATGGCAGAGAGCCATCCTCTGACTTTCCCAGGATCACAGCAGGTCAGCGGCAGAGCTCAGAGTCACAATGCATCCCAGGACCCTGCCCAATGGGCCACCTCACCCCCAGGCCAGCAAGAAACACTCTATCATGTGCCCAAGGCTGACACTTACGCCCACTTCGGTTCTTGGCCACTCAGACACCTACTAGCTGACTGGGCAATAGGTGAATAAATACTTGAGTTAGCTCACTTGAGGTCCCAGCCTGGAAAACACC
Organism: Tragopan temminckii; assembly: GCA_028571105.1. NCBI lineage: Eukaryota > Metazoa > Chordata > Aves > Galliformes > Phasianidae > Tragopan > Tragopan temminckii. The sequence goes on along the minus strand of JAOWBP010000001.1, from coordinate 109,838,095 downwards.
CTCTTGAAGAGCAGTCTTGCATTCCCTCCTCCCAGCTACCAGGTTCCAGGTTATGCCTGGATTCAGCAACGTTCACCAAACACACCGTCAACCCTTTTCTCTTACAAGGGAGTCCCCTCCTCCCATCCCCTCTGAAAAAAGAACTGCCATCTGTTTCTCTGCCTCTAACCTTATTATTCCTTATTTTCAGAAGTAGTTCAGTAACTTAGTTGGGTCAATATCAAAAGACACCAACAAAACAAACAAACAAAGAAAACTAAAACTCTCTAAAACAAAGAAAAGAATGAAAATACGGAGCAGAGGAATACCTCCCGCACAGACACAGTTTGCTCAGAGCACCTGTGGCTTCCTCTGGAAACATCAGCTAAAAGCTGCTGCTTCCAGCTCTCACTCAAAACAGTTCTTCACCTCGCCTTAAGGCTTTAGCATTCACTAAATCCACCCCTTCTAAAACTGATTTGTCTTTCCTGACCTCCCTGCAACAGCCTCTGCCATGCCAAACAGCTTATTTCTAGTAAGCGCAACTGAAAACAAGCCTGTAAGCAGGAACATGAAGAGAACAATTGAGATCAGAACGACAAAACACATGCATGTAGATACAGACCTGGGCTACAGATGCAAATGCACTTTCATTTTGCACCCAGCCAGCCTATTTCATCACCAAACACCCTACAGCTGGGCTGGAGTTGGTCACACTGTTAAGATGACCGCAGGTCCAGGTGCCACCCCACCTCCATGAGCACTAGGAGCCACCTCACAGGGATGCTGCCCATAGCGAGCAGCCCACCACAAGATGCTTCTGTCCCAAGGGATAGGGTCCCCGTGTGGGCAAGGGAGCTTCAGAAACAAGGCAGACACCTTCCCAGCTGAGATGGGGCAGACAGAAGGCAGAGCCTCCCAGTCGCTTCTCCAGTGAGACAGCAGAATAAGCCTGAACGAGAAGAGCCCGAGGCCTCTTCTCTTTGTTTGTTTTTAAAATGAATTCATATCGACATTTAACTCGCCGCTGCTGGATGGGCAAATCTGAGCTTTCTGACCGAAGGGAGCAATTTACACCTTGTGACTGAGGCCCCGTGCTGAGCCTGACAGGCCTGGGCCTGATTCTCCCAGCACACCATGATGGAGAAGCTGCTGAGGGAGCCCCTCAGGCGGTGCTGCAGGAGGTGACAGCCTCCCAGACAGCGCTCCCAAGCAGCACCAATGCAGGTATGCAAACATTGACTTGCCTTTTTCAAGGCTTACTATTTGGTCCCACCTATGACTAGGTACAAGAGAAACGGCCCTCAAGAATCTACTTCTCTTTGGCTCTTTCATGGGATTATTTCGGGAGGTACAAAACCTCATGATAAAGGCAAAAAGAAAAGAAAAAAGAAGAGGTGAGAAGGAAGGGGGAAAGGGAGAAAGATTGGCTCTACCTGTTGATTTCTATTTTTACTATGGCTCTGCTATTGCTTGTTCAGCCTGCTCAACAAGGAGGAGCCCACCATACCACTGTATCCAGTATCCCCAGCAAGAGGCCTCTGCCCCGCTGCAAGTAAGATGTTACAAACACTCTTTATGGAGAGGATTTGAACCTATAATTTTCCAGTTTAACATTAAAGAGGGGCAAGGGAAAGGAGAACTATTTTCATTTATACCACCCAGTGGAACAGTACAGCCAAACAGAGCAGGCAAGTTAAGACTGTGTAACGAGGTTTGTTTCAACACAGCTGAAATAAAAAAAAGTCACATCCACGACCTTTAAAAAATTCCAGAACATTAGTGTTAAAGGGGAAAAGTTAATGAACTCTTAAATATATAAAATACATATGTATAATGAAATTCCAGCCCAAGTGTCAATACTCCACCACTGCCACAAGGCACAATAAAGAAGGGCTGGAAACTATGTTAGGACTTTCTGCATTTTATACTGGAGGCAGACTTGAGCTGGTATCTCCTTCATTTTTAACCAGTCGTTACAAACCTGATCAGTGCCACTTCCTGTTAGTCACATCTCCTAGCTTTAATGGAGCAGGGAGACATAATTCACCAGGCAGTAAATGCTGGAGCTGAAATGCAGTTTCCAAGGCACAAGATAGCTGGGGAAGCACAAAAGGAGGCTTTCTTGTAAGACACCACACCAGCCAGCGTAGAAGCCACACAGACTCAGACTGTGCTTTATACTGTGACCCTCGCGTATGAGCAAATTAAGAAATATTTTCCTTACTTGTTTGCAAGATGCAAAACATACGTTTAGCCTAAAGTCATATGTATTTTAATTAAACAAGAACTTAAACAGTAAGGCTCTTTCCAGAATTATTCTTTTTTATTAATTTTCTGATATCCTGCCAAGTACATCTGTGTTTCTAAAGCAAAAAAACACCTTGTCCTTGAGAAACTGGCAGGTAGCCAGAACGATCTGTAAACAGCTTTCTGTCCACATGAACTGTTTTCTAATACTCGCACAGTATTCTCAGGCCTCAAACTATTTCTGCTTTGTCAGCACTAGAGCCTGACTCAGGAACTCCAGCCTATACTAACAATCCTTTCTTTACCAGACTTGGAAACAATAAAACCCCAACCTCAGAAAGACTCTGATCCTATTATTTATTTATCTGGTGAAGGAGGGAGAGTGGAGGGAAGGATCAACAGGAACACAATTTCCTCTTGGTTGCTACCTGAGTAGTATTTAAGTTGCATTCCCAAAGCCTGTGGCCACTGTGTTTATTATTTGAAAGGGCCACTCAACAGAAAAGCCATTATGCAACATATTCAGCTTACAGTTTAATCCATGGATGAGAACAGTATTCATTAAGTAAATGGAGCCTGCACATTCTCCAATTATTACTTTTTACCAAGTGCTCAAGAACACACCAAGTGCCTTGCAAAAAACTAGTCAAAACATGTTCAGTGCTCTGAAATAACACTGCATGGGCCTTAGCAGACCAAGCTGTGGCAAACAAAAAGGAAAAGAAATTCCTCAGGAGGATGTGTAAAATAGGCACACGGTGCTACTTCCTCCAAAACTGATCCCCGACGACCCCTCACAGTGCACTTGTGGTACAAATATAACGCAGATTAAGCAAAAGTTTTTCTCAGTCCAAAAGGATTTGTGAGATTTTAGCCACAAATGCAGTCACCTTCTGTAAGTGTAGATAGCACACAAGCTGGAGATTTTCTTAGCCTAATAACAATTGCACTTGGGAAAAACAAAATCTTTTCTCATGACACTGCACAAAAGTGGTATTCATCTCATGACCCAAAACCATCTGTTCCTGCAGACCACAAGTTGCTAATCTGGAGCAGAACTGTCATTAGATGTAATACAAAAATTGTTAGTCAGAAAGGCCAACGTTTTAGTTGCAAACCATTTAGCAAACTGGAACAAATAAGACAACACAGTATTGCCCCAGACTACAAAAAAGCAGTGAGTACCAAAATTCAATCATGGAGGCCAATCAATACATTTCATAGTCAGCTGTGATCAATTACAGTCGAGCAGCCCATCCTGACATTACCATTTGTGAAGCCCTGTCTTGGATGCACAACCTGAAGAAGCAAGGAATGGGTGGCCCTCCTGAAGACCACAGCAAACTGATCATTGATTGGCTCATCTCCAGTAAATACAGGTAAGGAAAACAGGAGCCCCAAAACATTTCAGACTGTAGTTCCAGTCCCAGCAAAACAATCAAATTGCTCCAGACTGTCTCAGTAGTCCCCTACACACCCAAAGTTTCCGTACTCAGCTGGGTGTTTTCCAAAGAGGTAATTGTGAAAGTTCTCACGTATCTGCCCATACCCTGATGTTTCCAAGAGCAGGCAAGGCTGATGATGCAAGGGATGCACCCAGCCACATCTGACTCTCAGCATAGCTGAGAGCCTTACACCATCTCCTGCCACATGGGTCTTCACAAAATGACCTCTGCCAGCGCAACCTGGAGATGCACGCAGATCAGGAACAGCCAAGAAACCTCCAGAAGAGAGAACAACATCTGGTTTGGGACTCATTGGTGAAAAAAGATCATTAATTACACTCAGAATGTAGCCACAAAAGTTTCTACTTCTGTGAACACAGATGCCCTAACTGCCATTGATTAGACACACAATCTTTTACCATTACTTACCGCTACTTCCAACTTCACTAGAAAGGAGTGGGAAGGGGAAACAGAAATTTAAAAAATAATATTTAAAAAAAAAAAAAAAGCAGGAACCATCCACTTGCTTTAAGGTATTTGTGCTATCACATTGTTCTAGAAAGTATTCAAGCCTATTGAGAGAGGAATGCCTGCGGTTTGCTGCCATGATAGCTACCTACCACTTATACAAATCACTATTTGAATCTGGAAAACAGTCATGTTAAACAATCAGGTAAGTCTGACCAAAAGCTACAGCCATGACCTAAATACATTATGTGGTATGGTGGTGCAGAACAGCAGTTCCAAGAATCAAGCAATCTTTCAATTAAGTGCCACACACTGAAAACAAAATTAAATCAGCTGTGATGCTACTCTACAGTTTCTCCTCCCTTCTCCCCACATCAGGAAAGCAAACTCAAACCCTTTCCATCCATCTGAATGCTGTAGCTGAGAGCTGCAGCACCAGCAGGATTTTCAAGGTTCTAGGGGGGTTCTCAAATTGTAGCACTCTGAAGAGAGATGAAAGAAAGAAATTATTTTTAAAATTGTCATAAAATTGGATTTCTTAAAAGTTCTAATGCTTTTAAACTTTGCCTTTAAAATTTACAGCCACTTGTCTAATAACCGAAAGAGCATTACAGCTTACTATAATCATGTGTCTGCACTCAAAACATCAATAAAGCATGCTACAATTGATTGCTCAATTACACAATGCACATCTATTGCAACTGCCATCAAAGTAGAATTCATAACAAATCTGTGGGCTTGTCTTTCAAAACATGAACAAAAGTAATATTTAACACTTAAAGGAATTTCATTGAACTGTGAAGCTGGAGAAGCACATGCTAGGGGAGATTCTGCACAAGGTGCTGTCAAACACGGGTTGTGTTTGCAGACACATGCATGTGCATACATGTGTATTACTGCCACGTGAGTGCGGTCCCCCCAAACACACCACTGAATTCAGGGATGACGCATACGGGATGGGCGTATTTTTTCCAGACTGAACTATAGCATTATGCTTTCTAAACTTGGGCACCAGACACTTCTGCACCACCCCATCACCAACCCCAGGTGATGAGGTCCTGAGGAGAACCAGAGGCATATTCCTGCTGCCAGCCCAGGCTACTCTGCCACACAGGGACACTACTGAACCCAGAACCCACCCAGCAGCAAGGGAAGGAGAGGGGCAGAAACATTGAGGCACAGCCCTGTGTGGTCCCAGCAATCCCAGCTCTGACAGAGGTGTTCAGAAATGCTGTTTCACATCCACAAAAAGTGAAACATCCTAAAATTTCTTATTTTCTCCATCAGCACTCACCTCTGCTTGACTCTTCCTACTGAAAGCTCTTACAAACAGCTCCTCCCGAAGGAAAGCCTGTGGCTTTCTGATCCTCCTGAAGGCACCACAGGGGCACCCGCTCTCTGCAGCCACACAGCCTGACAGAGGACAGCCATGTCCCAGCAGGCACATGAGACTGTCCCAGAGTGCTCACTTTAGACCAGGAGGATGCTTTAGTCAAAAATGAAGAAAAAGAAGAGGGTTCTTGTGCTACTTATTCTTCATATAGCTACAGCATATCTCAAATAGAGATGCCTGGAAAGAAGACAAACAAGCAATAACAAACTCAAAGCCTCCAATGAATTTCCATTCAGAAAACCCCAGAAGCTTAATTTGATATTGCACTGGGCTCGAGTTCAAATAAACAAGAGAATTCAAAACTGGAAGCATAAAAGATGCCCAGTACTGAAGGAAAGCGGGAAAAAGCACACACTTCCCACAGGTGGAAAGCTACAGGGGCTTCCCGCTCCCATTTCTGCCACAAACTCTAAATTCAGCCAAGAAAGGATTAAGGCTAAGGGAATCAGAGGTAAAATCATCCAAGATACATCAGAAAGATTAAAACTGATGAACTGTAACTCCCAAGTTTCTACAGGAAGCACAGAAAAAGGGTTCCTAAGTAGGTAACCACAGGGTTGGGGCAGAGAAAACAACCAAATGCAAATTACTGGCAAATGCTAACACTCTGTTTTAACAAAATTAGCAAGTGCTTAATTTTAATTAATTTTGATGACTTTTTTTTATTTTCATTTTTTACTAATGCTTTACTAGCTTACAAGCCACCTTATGTGAACGTTTAAAACTTGATAATGTACTGCTTCCATTTGGTCTGCCCATTGGTTTAAGTATTTCAGAAGAGGCTATTCCAAAGCAGAAAGAAAAAAGAAAAAAAGAAAACCGATACTTCTGCATTACGTGAACGAGCAAGTAATAAAAACAGATTTAATCTATTTAATAATACTATTTGCCACTTGCATTTATAGTTAGTATTGAAATCAGTGGGTAAAATTCAACAAGAAGTAGCAAGCAAGAAAAAGCAAACAGTCAATGTGCTTGCTACATGAAAATGTTTGAAAACCAGCCCCAGCTGCAGGAAAAGCTATCAAAAATTATTAGGAAAACCTACTAGTGGGATTTTGAAGTAGATCATTCCAGCTTTTCAGTCTTCATTTTCATGCTTACTGCAGGCAAAAATTCACTTGCCGTGCTTTTGTGACCCTCTCATGAATGTGTACACACACATTCAGCTCTAAGTACACTCCTCTAAGGACATGTTTTGTTTCTGCCCCAAGACAGAAAATCATTCAAAGCACAGGCAAGTGCCAAGATATTCTAAGAAAACAAACTATAAAATACATGATACGCTTAAATCAAGTCTGATTTCTTCAAGGAAATTAACTTAAAAAGGAAGCCTTCAGGCTGCATTTCCCCAGGCTGTCCTTTTGTAGAAAGCTGGCAGAGGATGGGTGATCCCCAGCAAGGAACCAGGATGGAGGTCCACATGTCCCACCCGGAACAGTCTGTCTAGGGAAACAAGCTGGGCCATGGTTTTGGAAGAACTCAAGAGCATGGGGAGTAAAGATTGCAAACAAACAAAAGTATCTGAGTGGCAGATGGGTCAGTGGTAGCAGAGCTGGAGATATGACACGTAGAAGCAAGTACAGCCTTATCTTTTATCTCTTCCTCCTCATCAGACCTTTAGCACTCACACTGACACCACCTCTGCTCTTCTCAGAAAACGGGATCCTAACTGGAGAGACCTAATAACTTCAAGTATAGGTAGGATTTCATTTCCCCCAGATGGAATCACCTTGCAAATGATGAGCAAAGTCTTTCTTTCTTTAATCATGATTACCTGATACTGGATCGCATGTGACACTCACAGGCCTGCTGCCCTCTGGATCACCCAGTAGTGACAATCAACCAAAAACCGAGAAGGAATATAACCAAACAAAAACCTAGAAGGAATGTAACCAGAGCTTCCTTCTGAACGTGAAACTCCTGATGCAGACAAAGAAATATATTTAACGAATATACCATGATGCAAAGAAGCGCCATCCACCAGTAAGGTGGAAGGGGCAGCCAAAGAAAAAGAGAGGGGGTCCCTCACAAGGAGTTGTGATTGAAAAGTCAACATTCAAATACAGCTATCTGTATAAAAAATAAAATTTTAAAAAAATATGTTCAAAGATGAAGAAAGAACAAGTTTCTGTACAATAAATAAGAAAAATAAAACTTAAGAAAGTAGTATCTATTTAATGCTTTTTGCAAAGCTCTTTGACAGACCCACAGGCTCTTAGTCTCTTAGACTAGCAATTGTGCCAGATGACCTCTGTACATATAAATTAATTGTGGAAAAATTTCTCTAAGTGCATAGATGTTAGCACCGCTATTATTTTTCCTTCAATTCATGCATGCAGCAACAATGTGACCCACACAGTGCCTATATCTCCACCCTTATGACCACTTCCCTGCTTCTCAGTTTGCAAATATTTCTTTCTTCTCTTTTCAAGTCACATCTTGCAAAGTCTGCTAGTACAAGAGCTAAGCGATGGGTTTCTTTTACCACATTTCACTTCCTCGGGGGAAGCAGCCTTAACATTCAGGAGGCTAGAAGCATACACTTGCATCTTGTCTTTGCTTTGAAAGACAAAACATGCCAACCATCTCTTTTTTCCTGTTAAAATCAGCAGGAAGCTCTAATCCTCCGATTACAAGAAAATACACAAATCAGAATGGTTACCCCACTGGACAGGTTTGAAGCTGGAAGACAGTGTGTAGATAGGAACATTTCCAGGGTCAAGGAGAGAGTTGATATTCAGGAGAAAGTTTTTGAAGCCCCAAACTCAACATCAACTCAATTTTTCTATTTTTCCCTTCAAAATTATCAGAAGCTTTAAAACCAAGGAAGAAAAGTTCACAAGAAAATTGCTAATTTGGGGAAGCTGAGACACACAAAGGACACACACTAATCTGACATGTTTATCACCTCAAAACACTGGGAGGTGGGAGAATACATGCAAAAAAGAAAGGTCTGAAAGCAGATGACGCATTTCTACTCCAGCCACTAACATCCCAGGCAATTTTGAACAAGTAAATCAATTTCCTCTGTTCTTTATCTATAAAAATGCTAACCAACTCCACAGTTGTGTTGTCAGACATAATTAATTATGGTTTATTAAAAAAAAAAATGCCTTTATGTTCCTGGGTAAAAGCTGCTACAGATAAATCACACATTAAGGAACAACTAAACATTACTAGGACTGGTGTCTAACACAAGTATTTGCTGTTCCTTGTACCGAGCAGCCATTTGAGACCAAGGAACAGCAGCCAACATTTCCAGCAGAAGCATCAGGCACATTCAGTGCCTTGCAAGATCCAGACAAGAGTAGCCAACACCACAGAAGCGAAGTAACAGGATCATGCATGCTCAGGGAAAACCAAGGAAATAGAGTCAGACTTCCCTTTCCTCCAGCGAGCAACCGAGACCGGGCTGCCAGCATCCTGTGGCTCACTTCACATGGTCTAAATACGGGTGACTGACAGCTGGTGGGACATCCCAGGGCAGACAGAAAATAAGATCTATTACAAATCTGTGTCCTTTCGGTGCTGGGCACTGGCAGAATGCTCTAGTGTACCTCAGAATTAAAACTAGTGCATTTGCGCAGTCAAAGCAATTCCCTGTGACTCCAGTATAACATTTGCATCCCACTGAGAGGCAGCAGTAAGGAAGTCCACCATTTAGTGAAGACATCCCAAGCACCTTCGTGGTGCATCTCCACAGCCTCATGGAGGCGAGCTCCTCCTTGAAAGCCACGCTTAGCTGAGAAGAGCAGAGATGGCAGGAGCAGGACACCACCAAGTGCCAGGTTCCATCCTATCACCCATGAAGTGCCACCATCAGCCAGCCCGACCTCAACAACTCTCTCCCAGCCAGGAGGAGTATATGCATTACAGTTTTCAGCTTCCAGATATTAAGTGATTTCCATGTTAAATTTGAAAAAGCAGAAAGGATTTAGAAGAGGAATTATTGTTAATGCTCTCCATGCCCTTCATTACAGCAGAAGAGAAAGAGCAGGTTAAGACAGTCTTGAGAACAAGTAGATATTTTATTAAAGAAAGATCTGTTGAATAAACATCAAGAGCATCATTTGGATGTCTTCAAGAGACTGTAAATCTGAGATTTGCTGATGCAGAGGAAATGCAGATCTTTATCTGCAAGCCTGAAAGCAAAGCAAAATACAGTAATTTTCTGAACTCCCTCTCTGCAGAAGTACTTTGTCCTTCAAGACAGAACTCGGCTGCTTCAGTGCTGTCACTTCTGCACCTTGCTCCACTCAGAGCTGGAGCTGCTGGTGTACTTTCAAACCTAAGGTGTTCTTGTTTCCAAATTAAAAAAAAAAAATCACTAAATCCTCCAAAGGCTCTGTGTTTCAGAGGTGGCGAAAAAAGATTGCCTTTAACATGGGCCAACTCCTCCCACACTCCTCCACTGATGGCTCACTCTATGCCAAATCATTTGAAAATTGTGCAAACCCAAGAAGGAAGGTTCCAGAAAGGAGCAGCAGCCCAGAGCCACGTGATACAGCTCCTAGGCCCACAGGGATCCAATTCTTGCACCCCAAAACTTGTCACAGGTTTAGAACTACCCCCAAAAGGACGATCTTTGCAGAGCAGGGTAGGATCTCCAAGGATCTCCTCTGAAGTGAAGGATTCCCAAATCCCTCGGGCAGGAGTGAATCAACATCATCACCAAGCCCTACTGAGCACATGGGCTGGATGACCACTCTGTGACCCAGCCTTTCTAGTCCTCTTCAGCTGTTCAGCTGCAAGAGTTGCAACTATTTAAAGACAGAGAAGCACATTCAACACTTGCTACCGTCCACTCAGGCCATGCAGCCCTCCTCCCTGCCTCCTCAAGCAGCGGCAGACATTCGTCGCGCCATTAATTAGGCCCTCAGCTCACCCTCTACTTGGCGCTTTGTGGGCCTCTGATTCATTAGAATATTACTAGGGCCCAATTCAGGATAATCACGCCCTTGGCAGGGCAGCTTACAAGATTACATATAACAAGTATCAGTTAAAGGGAAGTGCACAAGTGCAACATGAATTTAACAGAACATTATAAAAAGAGCAACGTTCCAATTATCTTCTCCCTATGCCAAGTTTCAAATAAAACTCTCTGCGAGGCAGCACTATAGCACAGTAGGGAGCAGCACAGTGGGCTGAAATTCTGTTTTTCTTCTCTTTGTTGGGCAAGGACAACTAACAACTTGGACGCGGGGGCATTTAACTATCTGTGTGATTAGTCATTCAGCAGAGCAGCTGGGGTCACCACAGAACCAGCCAGCATAAGCAATGTCCCTGACCTCACAGAGCAGGAGCAGGCCAAATCCCAGTGCAGATCCTCTCCATGCTCCTCCCGAAGCTGGTCCTGATACCAACATCTTGATTTAACTTATTTACCTTCAACAACTGTGTTTCCTGCCTTTTGAAAGAAGACCTTTCCAAGGTTGTAGCATGATGTGGAAGAGAACACAAAAGTTAAACATGTGGTATTTTTATATAACTGTTGTATAACCTGCAGGTTATCTGCTTGATGTGAATGTGTCCAAATGCCAATGGCTGAAATAAAGCAAGGGAGAAACTCGTGCCAAAAACAGAATCATAGAATGGCTTAGGTTGGAAGACACCTGAAAGGTCATTCAGTTCCAACCCTCTGCCCCAGTCTCCATCCAACCTGGCCTTGAGCACCTCCAGGGATGAGGCACCACAGCTTCTCTGGGCAACTGTGCCAGCACTTTGCCGCCCTTGGAGTAAATATTTCCTCCTAACATCCAACCTAAATCTCCTCCTTTTTAGCTTAAATCCCCCCCCCTTGTCCTATCACTGTCTTCTCATGTAAAAAGTTGGTCTCTCTCCTGCTTTTAAGCTCCCTTCAAGTACTGAAAGGCCACAATGAGGTCTCCCCTGAACCTTCTCTTCTGCAAAAATAAAACTATTTTAAAATAAACAGACAAACAAAAAAAGGCACAGAGGTATTGCTTTCTCCATTTGTCTTTTGTTGTTGTAGTTGTTGTACTTGTTTTTTTTTTTTTTAAACAGAACAACACAGAGCTTTCAGCTTGATGCAGTTCATTCTTCTTAGCTGAAGGATCAAAGAGGATTCAGAGGCTGAAAAAAGAAGAAAAAAACTAGGAAAAGGAGCAGAAGTTGAGAGAGAGCTTACCCTGGCTATCTGGGTCGAACTGCCAGGCTACCAGATCCACAGATAGGCAGCTACAGCAAGCCGGGAATTAAATTAAGTCATCTAGGGAGAGGCACAGAAGGGAGGCACTTCACAGCTGCTACGGACAGTCTAAAGCACAAGTAAACGCATCCCTGCATGTAGATGTTCTGCAGGTTATTTTCAAGGTCCAAGCCATCTAGGGGAATGCCAGGCAGTGTTTCCGCATCACCAAGTGTACATGCTGTGTCAGTGGCTGGGACAGGGGCACACTAATGCGCAGGAAAGTATAGAGGGACTGAATGCAATGGGAACTCATCCACTGGGAGCATGAAGCAACCGGGGAGCTAAGGTTGCAAAGAAAGCCTGTGGAGACACAGCCCCTCTCCATGGGCCACCGGCATGGCCTGGTTCCTGAGGGATGCTTGCACCGAAGCCTAATTACAGTCAGAACAACAACCCGTTGGGAGTGAATGGATTTACAGAGGCTCAGCGTGGGAGTGCGGCTCAGTGACAATTTATTTCTTATTTATGTTGCAGTACCACTTGGAGCCTCACATCACAACCAAAGCATCATTGTATCAGATACCGTTCAACCGCCCCCGCACACAAAGCGCTTAGACCAAACAGCTTACGCTCTGACATCCTGATTCAGAAGAGCATTTGCACCCCAACTGCCCAGAGTAGCACGTGCTCCCAGAGCTAAATCCTGTCCTGATTTGTGCAGAAATGCCAGTCTGGAAACAACTGAGCAACTGTTGCAGTAAACTCAGCTCTTTCATCCTGGCTACATTCTAATGCTCAGCACCTCTAAATTGCCAGTCGTTCCTTAAGCCGGAAGGGAAAACCTCAGGCAGCTGCAAAGGTTTAGTCAAAACTTTTCTGAAGTGAAGGCAAAACTCAGCTACGGCATTCAAAAAGAGAACACAGTATTTAAAGAATCCTTCCAAGAAACATAGAAACAATCCAGCTCTCATCTAGCTTTGTTTGCTCCCCATTTTTAGGGCTCAGAGAAAATTTTGTGTGCCCAAAACTTTGATGACTGTCAAAGTTTGACTACGTGTCTCCCCATGCATGGGATTTCATTCAAACCACCACAGTACTAACCCGTGGGAGGTCTGTGCTACTATTTACACCCCTGGATTTAAAAAGGTATTGTGAGATTTTGGTGGATGCAGTTTCTCATTCCTTATACCAATGGACTGCTCAGAATACGTGAAAATTTCCACATCTCAACCAAAGTAAAATCTGCCTAATGCCAAATTTTCCCATAGTTTAAAATGTTTTCTCTAGTCCACTGCAAAATAAAGGACAGAATTTAATCGGAAAAGGGGAACTAATTCCTCCCATCACCCTCTTGATTTCAAAGGCCCTACCAAAATCACTTAGCACAAGCACTCAAAGCAATCTTATGGGAAAATGAGCCAGATCCAAACTTTCGCCAAAACAGGAAAAAAAAAAAAATCAATTAGTTTGAGGGTCTCCAGTGTGAGGCTCATAACAGAAACTGTTTTACAACTTGAATTACAACTTACAGTGGAAGCTGAATTTATAGTATTTTCTTAGCCCTTGTATATATGACTAAATCAAATCAATAATTAAGCTTTGGGCTTATAGGATTTATTTTGTTATAGCATCCTACTTGGCAGGGTATTTTACGGCAGCAAGTTTACATAGCAGTTCATCATAACCATCATTTACTTCACTTTCATTAGCTTAAAGACTGAAATCAGAAGACATTTAATTCTTCTAATTTAATATTTATAAATTAAGGAAGTAGGATCATGAGTACGGGGTTGCTAAAAGCCACTTTCATGCCAACAAGTTCAACATGAAAAACTTACTCCTGCCAAGGACATCACTTTCAGCACAGCTTTGCAATTAACTACTGCTGTGCTATGTGACTGGAGCTGTGATCAACCCTGTCCAGGGAATAAAAATATCTGCCTTTCTCCAGACATTTTTCAGAGGGTATTCAGTGAAGTTCCAAGGAACAGAGAAGTAAATTGGAATGGTTGAGGCAGAGTCTTGCTTCCGTGACTTTTGCTTCTGTTACTGCACTTAGCGGTCTTCAAGGATGGCTGGATGGCCAACCTCCTGCCCTGGTAAGGACAGATCCATGTCACCAAGACAAGCAACCAGTTTAATTCACAGGCTTCTAATAAAGACCAGGAGCTTAACAGCAATGACAATGCCTTCTGCTAGCTAAGGACTAGCAAAAAAAATAAAAAATAAAAAAATAAAAAAAAAAATCAGAAGAGTAAATAAAATAAAATGTTATCTCAGCTGCAGACAATTTTATTACTACTCTACTCCCCACATTTTTACTAAAAATAATGTCATTTAAAGAAATCCATTTGTTTTGCTCTCAGCTATGAAAACAAATCCTTGGTTTTGAGGACAATGTAAGAGTAACTTAAGCCTTTTGAAAACATGCCTCTCTGAAAGCAGGCTCTTTCACCCTTGCCAGAGCAACACAGGCCTTTTTCTCCTAGCTTGACTTCATCGCTTCTTCTAAAGCTGGGGAAATAAAAAGGTTGGTGCTGCTTACGGGAAGTTAAAGTCACCCTTTTTAATATGTAAGGAAACAAAGGTCTAGTCTGTCATAAGTTAAATCTCAAAATGTACAGGATCACTCGCAAAGGATGTGTTTGATTTTATCAGCAGCAGTAATTAACAAAAGCAGGTATAAAAAAATATCAAGGTGTCCCCAGAGAGGAAAGAGACAGTGGTGACATTTTATCAGCTGGAAATCATGTGCAATTTCATAACTAGGGGTTGCAGCTGGTCGATCTTACCTGGGAAAAGGAAAGAACAAGTCACAACCACCTTAGAATGACCTACACAAAAGAAATGACAATACAGGACAGTGCCACGTGCCCTATGGCTAAGGCCTGCAGTCAGAAACGTTGGCCTCTTACATAATGCTTGAGCCCTGTTCCTGGAAGAAAAGGCCAGAATTCTACCTCGAGCCGAAAGAAATCTCCACAAGGCTTATCTGATGACCATTAAATAACCCTGGCCAGTCACTCATGGGGACACAGTCACACGTGCTGGATTAACACACTGCCCTGGCAAGTCACCGCCGCTGCCCGTTGTGCCCAACAGTGCACTCAGGAATAAGGCAGTGAATTCTGATATGTCCCACTCCACACAGGAAGAAGTGCCATTTCACACTCCCCTCTTGGCATTGGGGCCAGCACTGCCAACAGGGCCAGGGTAGCAACAGGGAGTGGGGAGTCACCAGCTTTCCTGAGGAAATGCCAGCAAGATGGTATCATTGCATCCTTTGAGAACAGGGGACAGATAAGGCCACACTCCAGGAGATAATTACCCAGTTGCTCTACAAACATATTTTCTTTTACAATAGCCACACTTTTACTCTTAAGCCACTGGGCAATCTTTCTCCCCCATGAGGAAGGTTAGATGGCTATTATAAGAAACACTTATGGA
This sequence comes from Tragopan temminckii, assembly GCA_028571105.1. Lineage (NCBI taxonomy): Eukaryota > Metazoa > Chordata > Aves > Galliformes > Phasianidae > Tragopan > Tragopan temminckii. The sequence goes on along the minus strand of JAOWBP010000001.1, from coordinate 109,822,959 downwards.
AAGTGTCTGCTAGAAGCTTGAGAGCTTGCAGAAATGCTACAGACTGAGGACCCCATAGAGCGGAGTGGGGGAACAGGTCAGCTGCCCCCGCAAGAGCACAGTGGGAAGGCTGGGGATAGTCAGAATGAACTGCTGACCTTACAACAGGCATCCCCAAACCTCTGCCTCCATGCAGAGCAGAGGGAAGAGCAGCACAGTGGTGATAGCATTAACGTTAGATATTAAAAGTTAACTTTTATTCGTAATTTTGAAGAAAAAAAGGGAAAAAGATGCAGTCGGGGATTTTCAGAAGACAGGTACTGTGTGCGCTATGAGGAAGCCAAATTTCTCCAAGCCCTCCCAAAAACTGAGGGCATGTGGAAAGTCAACCCTGTTACATCTGAAAGTTTTCATTGCAGGCCCAGCACTCCATGGGAATGAACTGAGAAACCCAAGAGAAAGACCAAAAGGTTTCAAAGCCAAGCACATACAAACCATGCTTACTTCAGTCAGCTTCTTCCACTCCCCTCTAAAAACAGTTATTTTATCTGGCACAAATTTGCTTTTACCGTAACACAAAGAGAGCAGTGAAAAGAACGTGTTTAATAGAATTTACCCATAATGAAAGCCAAGGCCTCCTAAACACTGGCTTGGAGCGACCAGAGGCCGAGAAAATGCAGCTTGCTTCTACCTCTCTGGGCTTAGCCCCAAAAACTCGACCTCCCTAAGCCTCCCCTGGACACAGCCGACCGCACATGCCAGAATCTGCTGACCTCGGCAGTGCTGTGTGATGCGGTAATAGCCGGAGACTGAGTCGGGGAGGGGGAAAGGACCACCAGGAGCTATTTCAAGCCCCACCACAGAGTCCCTGACACTTGCAGTTTGGGTAACAATTATAGAGCACCAAAAAAATAATCATGTGTAATATTACATTTGTAACAACTGCCTCCAGGCCATTCTGAGGTAAAAATTACATAGAGGATTTTCTCTCGGGACAGCACTTTTATACAGCATCCAGGGTCAGACTGCTTCCGCCCAGAAAACAAAAAGCTTCATCTAAGAACTGCAAACTTTGAAAGCTTAAGTTGCAAGAAATTTGACTTTAGTACAAAAAGGTCTGAAAGAGATCTCTCTTCTTTAAAAGCTGCAGCAGCTGTGGGGATGTGTCAAACTGCGCGAGCTCGTGACCTTCTTGAAGCCCAGCTCCCCAGACAGAAGAGGGACGTGATGAGCAAAATAACCTCACCATTTCCTTACATACTGGGGCAGTGAGTCTGACTTGTATTTCTGGCTATCAAAATAGTACTACCTCACAAACTCCCCAAAAACTTAGGGGCCAAAGGAGGAGGGGAAGGTGGTCAGACTCCCATTCTAATAAAAAGACAATAAGCTGGAGCTTTACACAGCTTTTAAAAAGCTACATAAAGCATGGGAAAGGCTAATCACTGATGTTTACTCTTTTTCTTTTCAGTAAAACAAAGCAAAAATGTCTTAAAAAAAGGATTAAAACCAACATGTACATAACCTAGAACATGCGGTTTTTCTCAGTTTTTTTTTTTTTTTTTTTTTTTTTTTTTAATGCTATAAGCTCTGTAAATTACCAGCCAAAGCCTGAGACAGGTGATGCCAAGATTCATGCTTCCTTCACATGCCTATTGTTCCCAGTCTCCAAAAGTTAAAATGTTTCAGTGCCAACCTTCTCTCCTTTCCTGAAGCTCACACAAACAAAGCAAAAAAGAGATCCTGCACTAACCAAGTGTTGTGCTTTACCTCCTCTTTCCTTCATTAGGTACAGAGAGCACAGGTCAAGAATGTGCAGCAGTTCAGCTCCCTCTGTAAAGATTAATGACTGAGCCAAGGGAATTAATACCGGCTACATTTCTGAAATATGTGCAAAATCCTTCTGATAAGAGCAAAATGCCAGAGCAAGCTCAGGTTTGAATAAGCCCTGGAACCTCATTTCTGCATTTGCCAGCTGGGAGTTAAACCTGAGCCTCAAAAGCAGGAGGACAGAGAACGCTGAACACCCCAGGGAGCAGCACAGCCTCAGCTTTCTGCTGCCAGTCCAAGGTGGTCAGCAAAGTGGCCAATAAAATTAGAAGCCAGCTGAGAGGATTTGTAACACAAAACCGTCAGGCGCAATGCTGAAAATTTTCCTGTCTGCTGAGAGGGAGAAAAAAAACAGGCTGGAGAGGTCATTAAAGACAGATGGCTCATGAACGGGGCTGGTAAGAGTATGCTCTGCACCCCTGTGACACCTCCTCCAAAATGGGGTGAGCATCGCTGGCAGGCAGCTGCTTGCAAAGGCTGATTCCTGATGGGTCTGTAGCGTGGCCGCAGCCAGAAGTGATTGCAGCATCCAGCCAAGGAGGGAAAACCCAGCCGCCGACATCCCCTGCCTGCAGCCGGCTGGGACTGAGCACAGATGGGCTGGAGAGAAGAAGAGTGGTGAGACCTCGAATGAGTTTAGCACTGAGGTTTTCCTGGCCTAGTATCAGCAATTTGTCAGAAAAGGAAAAGCAAAGCCCTAACCAAAGCATCAGTTATGCTCATTAAAATACTAAAGATGTCTGGAGAATGGGGCTTTCTGCGGCGTTAAGTCATGGTGAACCTCATCGTGGCTTCCCTGTCCTCCTGCCCCCAGCGAAGGCTGCAGAAGACAGTGCTGGATCCCGCTCAGTCACAGAAGGAGCCAAGGGCCTGGAGCAGAGTGAGGAGATGGGGGGGCCACACAGATAAGGAAATCCTTTGCCTAGCACATGGCTTGTCGTTATTTATCCCCTCGCTGCGATCACGTGAAGCAAAACAGAGCCCACAGGCCAAACAAAAGGCCTTTGCTGGGAAGTCCACAAGGAGCCTTTTAAGGACTCCTGCACAGCATCTCCCCAATTAGTCTTTAAACTGTGACACTGAAATAAAAATCCTTTCATGCCACAAAGTTCCCCCTTCACCATTCAACAAGGAAGGTGCCAGCAGGCCTGGCTGAGACTGCCCCCACCCCCCCCACTTACAGGCTCCCTTCAAGTACTGGAAAGCCGCAGTGGGGTCTGTCTTTCCCACAGCCTTCTCTTCTCCAAGCCAAACGAGCCCAACACCCTGAGTCTGGGTGAGGTGCTCCAGCCTTCTCATCATCTTTGTGGCCCTCACCTGGGCAAGTCAACTGTCTCAGAAGCATAAAATGAGTCAAAATGTGCAGAACCAGGCTGAGATAGAAAATCAGCCCCTCTACTTAACCACAGCAATCGTCTCCTGCCAGTTCTTTTTAATTGCTAGACTGACAGCCATGCGGTAAATTCAACGTGGCCAAGTACTTGTCATTTCATCAGTGCTGCCAATTCCCATCTTGCTGAAACAATGACACATCAAAAATAGCTTTCATCTGTTTATATTCTGCATGCTCTGTAAACTATGTCACCAACTGCTGGTGTGGAAAAATAGGCTTTTTTAACATCCCCATCCTGAAAAAAAAAAATAAAAAAGAGGATGATGTACTCTCTGAAAAATATGAAAAATGTATTCCATACTTTGGAAAATCTTAAATGCATCAAATGTTTCATTACAGATTACTGTATTATGAAAATATTTATGACATGAAATTACAATTCTTACTCTTCGTATACTAAGAAAAAACAAAATAATATAAACAAAAAAAACATTTTTTTTTAATTGGTATTGGTTTCCAAAGTTGCTGCAAGTATCAGAAGGCAGAGGCAGATATCTGAAAGCATTTTTCCTTGTATATTTTGCAGGTCTAAATGCATGCCAAAAGCAACATGCACAAAATTTCACATTCTTCCTTCACATTTTCAGTTGGCCTCCCTGGAAGACAAACTGTGTGAGTCACATCCTTTTGTTCCTGTCTTCTTGGGTTATTCAAATTTGCTGAGCTATTTCTTAGTGGACAACATAATTAGAACAAGTCCTGCTCCCTACTGATCTGATGCACATCTGAGTTTGAGTATGTAAGAAGACACTGTGAAATGTTTATTTGTGCAGCTTCTGCTTTGTTCTTCCCTCTCCCTAAATATAGCACAGAGGGTAAAAATGGTCTAAAGCGCTGAACTTCGCACATGAAATCTTGAATGCAGATCTACAAAAAAAATCCATAACATTCACAGTAACATTGGAAAGGCCAAATTAGAAAATTATAGTAGATCTACTCACATGGGTTAAAGCCATAAGCTGGGACTGTTCTGCCTGGAGACGGAGGCTCAAGGGGGATCTCATCAGCGTCCATAAATCCCTGAGGGGGAGGGTGCACAGAGGACACAGCTCCTTTCAGTGGTGCCCAGTGCCACAATAAGAGGCCACGGGCACAAACAGGGGGCTCCCTCTGAACACCAGAAGCACTCCCGTGCTGTGTGGGTGATGGAGCACTGGCACAGGCTGCCCAAAGGCTGTGGGGTCTCCTCCTTGGAGATCTTCAAAAGCTGTCTGGCCATGGCCCTGGGCACCCTGCTCTAGGTGGCCCTGCTGGAACAGGGGTTGGGGCAATGGGCTCCAGGGCAGGACCTCCTGCCAGGATCCTCAGCCAGTCTGTGGTTCTGAGATCACCCTTACAGCTGAGAAGATATATCCAACAGAAGCTATCAGGCACTACGTGGCCAGCAATGCCTAACACGTGACTCGATTCTTAAGCAATGCCTAACACTTGATTTTATCCTTAATAAAAACTCATCATATACTTGGTTCACAAGTGTGAAATTAAGTGCAGAAATTCAGGAGCAAGATCTCTTTCGCAGCTAAAAGGAATATATTTGAAGCTGGAATAACATTTGCTTGAGCCCCAAACCTCCTGTTAAGAGAAAAATTCTCATGAGAAGGATTCTCTCATAACTTTCTGAAGGGAAAGAAACTGTTAACCCTATATATGTGCTACCGGACAGGCCCACAACTCCAGAAGTGAAATCTGACACAAGGAGACAGCTCCAGAAAAGCACAGGACAGATGTGCCACCTTTCCATGAGGATCAGCAGGAGAGGCAATGCTAGACATTGGCCAACTAAATCTACCCAGCAAAACCATGCTGTTGTGCTTCTGCCACTGTCTATCAGACAGCCTGTTCGGCTGGCACATTTCCCCACAGCCAGACTCACAGCCACAGGATGCCTGCCACCAAAGCTAAAGGCAGAACCATGGTGATACCATCATGGCTATGGATCATGAAGAACTGAGAGTGACCTTTGTCAGAAATGAAAAGAAAACACCCATCAAATATATATGCACTATCAGCTGCCAGAAATCGGTATACACCATTGGGGAGAGCTCTTTCTTTGTATTCAATTTCTCCATCAATGCCAACTATCCCAGACCTGAAATCTGACCCCACCCCACAAAGAAGCTCACTGGCTAATCCAAATACATGTAGTTTTTTGTCTAGATTTTCTCTTAGAAACACAGTTCTACATCAAGAACAGCTGCTCACTGGCATCTTAAAAAGTCATACCCAACACTAAGTGCAAATGAAAGAATGCTTTGCTGATAGAATCATAGAATGAATCATATCATAGGACGACCTGGGTTGAAAAGGACCACAATGATCATCTAGTTTCAACCCCCCTGCTGTGTGCAGGGTCGCCAACCACCAGACCA